>VWYP01017538.1:0-17341 GCA_013400435.1 Pycnonotus jocosus | reverse complement strand
AACCCATCTTTATTTCAGCTTTTATGCCCCATATACCAGATAAGAATTTATACAGGAAGCAGAAAAACCTGAAACTGTTTTAAGGAGGGTTCAGACTTACGAGGCATGTAGGGGGGATAATTTAGGAGCTCGTTCCTACAGCCACCCATGGCGCCATTCATAAAAGCTGCTGGTTCATTCATGTCCTAAAAACACAGAATAAAACCCCTTAGTTTGCCGCAGAACACCATAAATCCTGAATTACACACAAGCAGCATTGCAGGGCTCCTCAGGACCCCCCTGCAGCGGCCGTCTCAGTTGGACATCCCATGTTCCAAAAAGGGGTTGACAAAAAGGCAGGAAAAGAATTTTCCATGAGGCCATGGAGTGACAGGAAAAGGGGGGTGGCCTTGAGCTAAAGGAGGGCAAGACTAGATGGGATACTGGGCAGGAATTGTTCCCTGTGAGGGTGGGCAGGCCCTGGCACAGGGTGACCAGAGAAGCTGTCGCTGCCCCTGGATCCCTGGCAGTGTCCAAGGCCAGGTTGGACAGGGATTGGAGCACCCTGGGACAGTGGAAGGTGTCCCTGCCCATAGCAGGGGGTGGGGATAGAAGATTTTTAAGATCTCTTCCAACCCAGACTGTTCTGTGACTCAGGAGCTCTTTGTTTCAAGGGAACAACCTCCAAGATCATCAAGCCCAACGTTTTCTCAATGGGACTTTAACACGGGATCCTTCTGCCAGAGCAGTGCAAATACTGGGAATTAGGAACTGGGGCCCTCTGCACTGGTGTCAGAGAAAAACAAAGCAGAAGTCAGATGCATGTCCACACTTACAGTCCACAGGCCATCAAACTTGATGCTTTGTGAGGGGTCGGGATTGTCGTGGACCTCCACGATCTCCCTCTTCCACCACTCCATTGTGGCATTGCGGAAGAAGTCTGGGAAAGCACAGTGTGATACGTAGTTCTGTAAAAACAGAAGGAAAACAAGACAGGTAAGTGGCCTGAAGGTATTTCATCCTTAAAATTCTGGAATTAAAAAAAAAAAAAAGAAGAAAAAACCCCTAACTGCTTGTTCACTAAATTTTTTGGCTTTTAGGAAGGCTTAATCAATTTCTGCAACTTACTCCTGCCATCAGATTTATCAATAAATCTGTTTATTAATCTGAGTTTGCTGCTATTTTAAGTGATTAATGTCAATATTTGAGTCCAGAACCAAACCATGTAGGTTCCCTACTTAATCTGAGTTTGCTGCTATTTTAAGTGATTAATGTCAATATTTGAGTCCAGAACCAAACCATGTAGGTTCCCTACTTACCTCTACTTGATCTTCATGAGGCAGTGACTCGTTGATTGTGACGTTGGGAAGAAATGACCAGACCTAAGAGGACAAAGAATATTTAAATATTAATCAAACCACCGCACTAAATACAAACTGAGCATCAGCAACACACAGGTTTAAATGTTGTTCCCTGGACAGTACCTTGGAATACATAATTTCATCGGAATTAGGCCATTGTACGAAGACATTCTCAGCCACACCTCTGTCGAAGGCAGGATAACCGGTTTCATTCACAGAAATGCCTGGATCCTACAATTAGAAACACTTTTACCTTTATGCTCAAAACTCACGTTGAAGATGTTCTCCATTTTGTGGTGCTACATTGGGATTTAAAAGCAATATTCCAAACTGACCAGGATAATGATGAATCTCATTCCTTCTGATTTGATTTTGTTGACCAGAGCTGGTAATCCGGCAAAACGTGGGGAAAGGGTGAAGTCCAGGTTCCTGTTCAGGTAGTCAATATCTGTATATTGGACATCCTGCAGTTAAAAAAAAAATTAATTAATTTTAAATTATTTTCTCTCCTTTTTTGGCAAATATTGAAAATTAGCCAAAATAAGTAAAATACAGAACTTTTGACATGTAAAATTAGAAGCAGTGGTAACTTCAGGCTGAAGTTGTTAGATGAATATTACACAATCTATGAGCAGGTCCAAACCAAAACAAACCTTTCACTGCTGCATCTAAGCTGAGGGGAGAAATTGATACAAAATAGAGAAAGAAATGCATTTATCCATACATATGTACACAGAAACAGCACCTATATTCCCGTAGCTATAAGAAAACAATGGAAATAGTTGTTCTCTATTGAAACATTGATATTATTATATTTAAAATGAAGCCACATTCAATTTGTAGCATAATTTTGTTAGACCTAGGTGCTATTCCTACTGTCCCAACAACAACCTGGGCCAAATCACAGCTAATTTCACACAGAGCATTATGGCAATGAAATTATGCTGCTTCGTTTTTTTCTCCTGCTGGTTTTCCTTAATCACTGCTCCTTCCTGTCATTCTTCAGTGTGCATAATGAAGAAAATTAAGCAGCTTTTAACACAGCCCAGAGTCCGTGGCACAAAACTTGCTCTTTTCTACCGCGGTGGTGTTTTTGTGGTTGGTTACTGCTTCAGTGTCTAAGTGGGTTTAGTCAATGCCACAAAGCCGAAAGCTCAAATGTTATTTGTTTCCAACGTACGTAGGGAATCCCAGCCGCCTTCATTTCCTCCACGAGCTGAGCAACCTCAGAGTCGTTGGCGTATCCGTAGCGGCACAGCTGGAATCCCAAGGACCAATAGGCTGGCATCACTGGGCGCCCAATCAGCTGGAAACAGGACAGGATGCTCGTGGTGAGGAGGGGAAGAGAAGCCAAACCAACCCCACCAAAGCCCAGCGTTAGTCAGGCTCCCACCTCAGTGTATTCCTGAACCACGAGTTCGGGAGTCGGGCCCAGGACCATGTAGAAGTCGAGGATTCCTCCAATGGTGCGGTAGGTCAGGGCAGGGGTGGGCTGGAATGTCACATCTGGAAGGGGAAGGAAGGAAGTGAGGAAAGGATGCCTGGGTTTGGCACCAGTGCAGAAAACACTGACTGTAAAAATGGAGCACACGGAGGAGGATGGAGAGAGAGAATTTACAAAGGTCTAGAGGGATCAGAGAAGGGGGAATGGCATCAAACTGACAAAGAAGGGACTTAGATGGGATTTTGGGAATAAATTGTTCCTTGTGAGGGGAGGTGAGGCCCTGAGGTTGCCCAGAGGATCAGCTGTGGCTGCCCCTGGATCCCTGGAAGTGTCCAAGGCCAGGTTGGAGCAGCCAGGGACAGTGGAAGGTGTCCTTGTGTGAGGGTGGAACAGGATGAATCCTAAAGTCCCTTCCAGTCCAGACCATTTCATGATTTTCTGAAATGAAGTTTTTCTTACCCATCGCATTGCTGTTAAGCAGGAGAACTCCGTGGGCATTGCCATCTTCTTCAAGAGCCATATAAAATGGATGAAAACCATAGGAAGTCAGCTTGTACTGAAAAAAAAAAAAAAGGGGGAAACGTTGCAAACATTTGCTTATTAACATTTAGTAATAAATTTAATATGAGACAAGTGCCAAACATAGCAAATAAACTTTAAATTTATGCACTTAACCCTACCTAACCACAAAACAGACCAGCAGAAGGTCACTTGGAACTTCAAAATTTGTCAGGCTTGTCCAGACTGCTGGGACAGGAAGGAAAGCAAAGGTATTGCTGCACTTAAATTTCACTAATGAGAAGGTGCTTCCTCAGGACAAAACTTTCCCCTCAAACAGAACCAGGTGTCTATGTGCTCAGGAGCTGCTGGTGACATTATATTTAATTTTCTCAAAATGTGTTCCAGCCTGAGCTGGAAGTTAGAGCTATAATTAGCTGCTGCTATTTCGTTGGCCATTCCCTGATAATTGGAAATCTGCTATCTTGTAGGAAATAAAACAAATAAACAGAGATAAGATTTCTGCTTTACCTGTCTAAGTACTAAATTAATCCCCAAGCAACAGGAATTGTTCTGATTCATGTCTAATTTTCGAAACAATGAGATGAGAATAAAACAAGGAGGAACATGCTGTTACTCCTGAGCCATCTGTCACCTTCCAACATCTGAGTGAGGGCCTGAGCTCCTCACACTGTTCTTGCAGGTCACAAATAATGGGTTTACAGAAGACCTTTGCCATGGAGACACCATCGAAATTGTAAACTGTGATAAATATGGTCAGAGCTGCCGAGTACCAGCAGACATCCCCTGAATTTTAAAGCCGTGCTGAACATTTCTGTACTCATTGGTTAAAAAAAAAAAAAATAATCCCATTTTCTTCTTCTTTGCCTACTTACACCTGGAGGTTGGTCTCTGGTGAACATTCCCCAGGTGTGCCAGGTCATGTTGTGTCGGAAGGAGGGGTGCTCAGTTTCCCCAAACCCATAGATGTACTGGGATGGCAGGCGGGTGGAAATCTGAATGAACATGTCACTGAAGGTAAAGGTGGGCAGGGCTGAATTCCAGCTGAAGTGGGAAGAGGAAAGGGAAAATAAGAACAGAGCATCCTCAAGGCTGGGTTTCCGGCAGACATTTCCTTTTGGGACGCTTTTTTTCTCTGGAAATCTCACTTTTCAGTAAAAGTGGACTAAAACTGTTGTGGTTATCAAGGAAAATTAAAGCACATGAAATGAGAGTATCTAAGAATTGCTGGAGAGTTTAAGGACACAAAATCCTCTGTGTGTCTCAGAGAGGAATCCTACACAGGCATCGTGCACTGCAAGTCATGTCGTATTTTGGCAATTTAGTGAGAAAATGCATTTCAGGACGCTGCAATCCTATTTTCCTCCCAGACTGAGCACTGGAGCCGCATGGAATATAGTAAATAAGTGCTTTTTACAGTTCACTGAACTTTCTGTGCAGATTACACTGAAATTGCATTCACAGGTCACATTTATTATAAATCAGCATCTTTCCAGTTAGAAATCAAACTGCAGCCTGGTGGGCTCTGCCAGAGAATTTCATTGTTCCAGGAGCTTCAGTTGCAGGTTGAATTATTATTCTGGTTGGCAGAAGGGAACTCAACTCGCAATTAAGTTTTGAGTACTTTAAAAAATTAAATAAAATTTGTTTTTTGAATAAAAAACATAACACGCTCAACTCTTCTCTTCTCTAACTTTGACTTAATCAAGGAAAAATGAAACTTCTGCCAGACTCATCTGTCGTGTTATGAAAACCCATCTCAAATGAGCTGGGACACTACTTCCTTCTATTTTTTTTCTCTAACCATTCCCCAGAACTGACCCAAATGACCAATCCTTAATGAGCAATGCTGTGGTGACTTAAGGAATTTTTTAGGAACTGTAGAAAATCATTTTGTCTCCCCGAATCTTGGGAAGCGCGCAAGGCAGAACATTCAGAGCTGCCAGTGTTCTTCACTTTGACGTGCACAGAGAGAAGGTTTAGCATGAAAAAAGTTACCAAAACCACGTGAAATAAAGTAACAAAAAGCGGCAGTGGCTCACATGACTGTCCCCGTGCTCTTGCGGCGGACTTGGATCCCAAAGGGTTGGGTCTGCACCGAAACCTCGTAGAGCCGGTCCTGGCTTGTGCTCACGGGGGAGCTGGGGAGGTTCAGGGGCACTGGGACCTCGTACCGTGGGTTCTGATAATCATAGATCTGGGGAGCAGAAATCAGTTTATTTTAACAAAGTCGGTTGTTGGAAATCTGGATCTGATGGAAATTTTAAAACGCTTGCGGTGGTGAGTATTTTCTTTCAAATATGTATGCTTGAACCAGTTCTTTCACAGGATTTTGTTAGAGGGAAAAGAATCCCAACCAACCAACCTTAAAGATTTATTTTGGATCAGGAATGGCTTGTCTATTTATCTACATGAATTTAAAGTATATACTTATATTTAAAATACAGGTGTGTATACTTTGCAAGTGCTATAAATAATTTTCTAGTTCATCTTTTGCTCAACTTTTAGGATTCTTTTTCAGGTTTTCTGTATTTTGAAAACTGACAGAAGTTGCTTGTTGATGTCTGACCACTTAGCTCAATACTATTAAAAACACAACAATAAATTACAGTTAACAGGGCATGGAAAATTTTAGAAAAGAAGTGTAATGATGGATGTAGAAACAAACTATAGAGTCATGAGAGCACTTACAGATAAATCTACCTGAATATTAACAAAATATTTTCAGTTTCAAAATTCCTGGTTGACATTACACTCATACACTGACATTACACCTTTGGTTTATGTAATTTCTATTTAAAATTGAGTGCTAGGATGCTAGGATGAAAAAAGATGCAAGCTAAGAGCAATAGTAATTGCTTAGAAGGAGAAACATATTTACACAAGGCTGCCTCTGTCTGCAAAACATAAATTTGGCTTACAAAAAGCCCTTTGAATTTCCATAAATAAAACATGGGGGGAATTCTGGGATGGCGTTACCTTAAACTGCAGCATGTTGTTGAGATGATATTTCACCTCCAGGCGCAGGGTGCTGATTGGGGCTGTGGCCTCCTCGTTAGCTCTGGCCTTGGAGGTCTGTGATAATCTGAGGTTGGCCTCTATTCCAGAGGGGGAATAACTGACGTCCTCTATCGTGTAAGGATTGGCAGAGCTGTAATAGCAGTAAGGAACTCCCGAATTGTCTGAGTCCTGGTGCAAACAGAAAGGAGGTTCAGGTTAGCAAGTCAGCTGGATTTTTTTTTGTTAGGTATTCTCATGGAATCCTGTTTTTTATCAGATCTGTGTCAAATGGAAAATCTGGGGGGAAAAATTAATGGACTTTTGACTAAAGAAATAGTACAGAATAATCTCTACGCTGACTCAGGTGTAATGAATGCATCCAGTGAAGGCTGTACAAATAGTTCAGTCAGGAAACTGAATCCTCGTGCAATGAAGATGGGTTTAATTTCCCCATCTCTGTGATCTTCAGATCAATGCCTCAACGTGGCTTAATCTTGGCTTGTGGAAATTCCTAAAGCTTTGTCCCTTTTAATCCCATTGCTTTCTGGCTGCCTTCAAGGAGATGTGCCCAAAAACCCATTTCATACTCAGGCAACATCAGAGCAGATCTTTCCACTCCTTTACTCACACAAATTATCCCTGATATATCCAGTGAAAATAACAACCTACTCATCTGAGATCTCTTGACATTTCCAAATGTCCAAAATCACAAAATATTCTTTTAGCACTGCAACAAAACCAGAGCAGTCATCAGCTGCTTCAGCTGGTGCAGGAGCAGCCAGCACAGAATTCTGGATTTCATCCCTATAAGAAAGGCCCAAAATGGGCATTTAGATTTAGAAGGACAGTGTATCCATTTTAGTTAAACCTGACAAATCCCCAGACCACTTTTATTCTGTAATAATCACAAAGGAAAACCTTTTATTATGGATTTTTTTTTTTTTGCCTAATTAGTTTAGAGAAATAATGACTTACATCCCAGGTACAGCCGAGTTCTTCACATGTTTCTCTTGTTGCATCAGGGCTGGGATGGCAATCAAATCTTTCATTGGCATTCGCTGTTAAAGTCCATTGGATTGTGTAAGATTCTCCCAGGTTAAGCTGAAGTCCACTTATAACAGCAACCTTATAAATATGAAACAACAAAGAGTTATTAAATGTCACATCCCATCCAGCTTTCCTTCAGTCAGAAGAGGTGCTGGTCCTTGAGAATAATGCACTCAAAAATTGAAAATTCACAAAATCCCATCTTTTAAGATTTGATATAGTCTCACTTGTACAAACACACACAACTGATATTTTTACAGATAAAATCTGAAGAATTAAGACTCTAAAAATATGGAGTTAATCCCACATCTTCCTTGGAAGCAAACAGGAATAAACACACGAAATAAGCTGTCTGCTGCACTGCGAGCGTAACTTAGATCCGCTTTTATGCGGCAGAGTTGAATGCAATTGTACTTTTATTCTGTAATAAAACTCACATTGTATTTCATTGAAACAACATTGGCACTGGGTACTGTCCTTTGCAACACATAAAATAAAGTTGATGCAATTTTAAGTATGTTTGCTTTCCGTTTTCCTGTTATTGCTTTACCTGTCTTGCAGCATCATAGGAGACGTTATAGGCATAGTTTTGCACAACGTTGTTCTGAGACACAGAAACTGATGCTATTTCCTGGGACAATCCCAAGATCTTGATTTCCTCAAATTTCAGGTTGTTTGGATCAGCGTAACTGCTGTGTGTAGCAGTCATTTGTAGAACATTCTGAAAAATAATACAGTGGTCATATTCTTATTTTTAAAATCTGCCAAAACCCCTCCTGATTTAACAATATTTTTTCGATGAAAACTTTCACATTGTAGCAAAAATAAACCTCTATATTTTTCCACACATGTTAATTATTGCTCTTCTGGTTGTTATCGCAATAAAGCTTTTCTACCATGTATAAAATAACCTTCAAGGTTGTGTTTCAGCTTTTTTTTCCCCTTGCTTGGGAAATAAAGAAAGGCTGGGGAGGGTCGGTGACAGGGCAGATAAACTCCACCTGCCTGGGATCTTGCTGGGTTCAAACAACCAAATGTTCTCCCTTCTGTTGATATAAAAACACCACTTCCTATTCCTTGTCATTAATTATTTTTAGAATAAGAGTCCAAGCAGAGGAACTGCACCGTGGCTGGCACACGTGTGTGGAACTTCCTTATTGCCCTCCATGGGAATATTGAGGTTAATTGTTAATTCAAATGTCATCACAGTTGGGCTGGGGGTTTCAAACTCCAACAGCAACCAGGGGTGTCTGATCTACAAATGATTCTATGATTAATTAGGATTTAAAAAATTACTAATTCATGCGCTTCACTGGTGTTCCTCTGCATTCTCTCGCTTGGTTTATGCTCCTGCATCGTGGCAAAGGAATGAATACCTTCACCCAATATTAATATTATTATTGTAATCATTACTATTATTATTGTGGAAAGAATGTTATCGTGCTGTTTGCAATCCTTGTTATGTGATAGCTACTGTCAATATTGAATAGAAGCACTATCAGGACTCCACCCTGATGTCAATAAACCCTGCAAAGGCACTTTCAGCTTCAAATAGCACAATAAAACTTAACCCTGATGTAGTTTCTGAGGGCTCAGGGAAGGTGTGGGTCTCCCTCACTCTTTGGAGACATTCAGCTGTATTTTCACAGTATAAAAATATTTATATTTTTTACAGTGCCACTATTCTGAGAGTCACAAACACTCCATGCTTCTCCTTTTGGACCCTGTTTTAAATGCCTCTTATGCTTTAGAGTTCTCTTGTTCAGTAAATATTGCTGCTGAGCTTATTATGTGAAAGGAAATAGGAATTTTTTAGATATTTGTATTAAATAGGAGAAAAACACCCAACAGATTTAATCTCAGTTAAATGAGAATATTTTGAACATGATTCTTTTTGGCTTTGACAAATGTTTTGCTGTCCAGCAAATCTTATAGGAGAATAAAGAGAAAAAAGAATGCTCTTGAAAGACACTGGGTAAAAATCAGAAATGGAAATAAGATGATTTAAAATCAAATACTTACATTGGAAACAGTAAACTCATAGTAAATGTAGGCATCATTCTCAATTGTACCTAAAAGGTAAAGGAAGAAGTTACACTTGGAATGCAGAAAAGAATAAAATTAATTAAAAGCAGAGCTGTGCCACTGCTAGAGACCAATAAATTCTTAATTATCAGGACTGCACTAAGTAACTCAGATATTTATTAATGTTTCTTTGAGGAACTGAAATGTCCCTTTTTCCTTTGGCCAGTCTTCCAGGAGATCTAATTTTTTCCACAAAAAAAAAAAAATCCATTGAAATCAGCTCTTCTAAAATGTTAACGTTTTTTTTAATTCTACTGTTATTTCTTCTTAATTTCTGTTAAATATAAAACTTTTGATCAAAGTCAATCCTTTAACATAACCTAAATAAGGATTTTTCACACAAAAATAGTGGCGATGATGATAATAATTATGATAAATGCCATGAAACCATAAGAGAGGAAATAACACATGACCAGGAAAAAAAATACAAAGCGTGGTCAGTCTGTTTTTTTTTTTTTTTCTTCTACATACAAAAAGACAAATCCTGTCACCACAGGCAAATGGCTCCCCTGTAAAACTGCGACCTGTGAGTTTTGGGCAGGCCATAAAAGGATGAAATGTTTTATTGCTTTGTTTGGCAGCAGCAGGGAGGGCAGGAATGGCTTTGTTATTTCAGGCCAGAGGAGCACACGGAGCTGTCACCCCCCATGCACAGCAGCCACCCAAGGCCTGCCGGATTTATGGCAGCAATAATCAGCGGAATCACTGCTCTGTTTCTTAAAAAGCATCCCCAAACTTTCACTAAATTCCAAAAAGCAGAGGCTCGGGAGTTTTTCTGGGAGATACGATTGACATAGCCCACAAGAAAAAGGAATGTATAAAGTTTTCCAGTATTGATGTTCAGATACCTCTCTGGATGGGCAGGGGTTTGCCTAAATCCCATGGGACAACCCTGTCACCTCCTGAAAATCTAAAGATTTCTCCTGAAAACCAAAGGTTTGACCTTAAAGTAGAGGTTTGGCCTTAAACTAGAGCCTTCTGTCTTTTTTCTTTGCTTGCATCCAATTAAGTTGCCACTTCAATCTTACATTAATAACAGCCACAGTTTTCTGTTTAAAAGTGATGAAAACCATTTGATTTATGAACAAGTAGCAGCAGCGTGTTACAATGTCTTCTTTTCAGCAGGAACATTAAAATGGAGCATGTTAAATCTTTGGGAACCGTATTTATTTCACTGCTGATGGCTGCTCACCTGTGGATTCTCCATCATCCCAGAACAAATCCCCAGAAGCTTCATTGTTGCTATCCAGGGCAATGATGAGTCCCATTGGGTTCCTGCGGCTGTGGAAAGAGAGATTTGTGTGTATAACAAGGATCTAAATACCCTTAATGCATCCTTCCCGTGAGAGTGAAACACCCAACAGGGTCACAATCCTTGGAGAATTGGCTTAATTAAGTTTAATCCTTGGTTTCCCTTCATTTTCATGCAAATGGATTAAAATACCCGGTGAGTTTACGAATTTCTATGCAAATAATTCACCACTACAGGTGTGGAAGTGAGGTTTGGCTCACAGCTGTTCCCATATTTCAAGGTGAAAATCCTAAATACAATGGGCTGCTCTTATTTGTATCCTAGAAGTCCTCAGCCCCGTTATGGGGGAAAAAAAAAAAGGTTAAAAGTGTTCCTTTTGGGATCCTACCTTGCCTCTGTGGTGTTGCTTGGATTCTGAGTTGGGAAAATGTATCCTCCTCTCAGGTGCAGCCCCATTTTCTCTGCTGGAGTTTGTAAATTGTGCCATGTCTTCCTAATATTGACTGGTTCACTCTTATGGACAGGGATTGAAAAGAGAAGAGGAATTTTGTATTACCCACTGCTGAGAGTGTTTTCTTCAGCTCTGAGTTTCATTAAATTGTTCTTTACAAAAAAAGCTTAAGTTATGTAAGTATCTATGGGTTAATGGACACATAAAATAAAATAATTGAATATCACTGGGATTTAATGTCATAATCTGAGCCCTTTCTTGAGGCATCAGTTCTTGTGCTTATCCCACCACCCTTCATCCCTGGTCTCCAAAGTAACCCCCAAAGTCTTTCCTTCACATCTCTGTCCGCAAAGCAAGGCTGACAATCCTATTTCATCCCATTCCCATTTAGAAAATGATGTCATATCCCATAATATCCCCTGCATTTCCTTACCGTGTCATAGTCGTACCACTCTGCATCAGGAAAGTACACCTGAGTGGACTCCACACCCTAAAAGTGAATAAAGAAACAACTTTTGTACTTCAGCTTAACAGATAAACTCGATTTTCCAATAAAGCTGAAGCCCACTGTGAGAAAATCATTGACATTTCTAGCTTTTGCTGCTTCCTGGTGTTTAGGATGGGGTCCTGACAGGGGGAAGGGACAATCCGAGCTGGATTTCTGCAGAGCTGCTGGGGTGTAACTGAATTGCTGCTCTGCAAAGTGGCAGCTCATTGAAAGCCATCAGTCTGTAAACCCAGTGAACCAGATCCTATCCATGAGTATCTCTCTATCTTTATTTCCAGGTATTTTGGGGCTGTCACCTTTCACATTCTTGCTTTCCCTTTCTGTATTTAACAAATGTTTTACATTTCTCCATGGCAAATAAGTTGCTGGCAGGAGAAATCATTCTTTACAGGATTCTGCCACAGAATAGGCCACAATATTTTTGTTTTCTTGTTGTACCACAGAGAAGCTGAAATGCAGCAAGAGAAGCTAACTCCAAAGGAAATTCAGAGATGATGTGAAGATGAGATAAAGCAGAATATCAGACCAGACATCCTTGACTCTATAGAAGACTGGAAAACAGGAGCAGGATTTAACTGCAAGATTTTCTGGTTCAACAGGGGTAAAAATGTGCTGTGGGCTCTCTCACTGGAAGCAATAAATGAAGGAGAGGGAACTGATGACTCAACATGGCCCAAGGTTACCAGACAGATCCCAAACCAGCCAAACCTACCGGCTCAAGGACGGGGGAAATCAGCAGCCCAGGGCCCCACAGGAACTGCCTGTCGATGTCCCACGTTACTTCATCAGAGTAGAACCTGAATGAATGTGAAGGATAGAGCAGAAATTGGGGGTTTTTTTTGTGATTTATATCACCAGCAACCCCAAGGTTTCAGGGTGCTGACTGTCCACAATCATGACTAAAGGATGCCATATAAAAATCGCCCCCTGATTACACCAAAATGTTGTTTCACAGATTAGGGAGTCACCTACAGATATCCCAACTGGCATTTTCCCAGGACAGAGGTTTAGAAAGCTTCCCAACCGTATGAAATGTGTCAGACTTTTGCTATTGTTTATAAAACTCCCAAACTCACTCGTGCAGCAGCGGCCTCACCACCGTGCTCCCTTGGGTGTGAGCTTTGTAGAGCAGCGTGTACAGGTAGGGCAGCAGAGTGTAACGAATGGTCAGGTAATGCTTGGAGCTGTTCACCAGCGCAGAGTTTTGTCCAAACACTGCTGGGTCTTGATGCTGGAAGCGAACACCCACACTGTTATTATTTCCAGGTTTCTCAAAAACACTTTGGCAAACATGTGAAAAGCTGTTTCAGAGAGGCTGGGGTTCCATGGGGCAGCTCTGCCCTTGGGTTCTCCTTTCTGCTGCTGTGACCTGGTGTCCTGCCCCTCTGTGCTGTCTGCGCTGCCCATCCCTCTTTGTCCATCAGGGTTATTCCAGGATTCATCCTGGCAGTCAGGCTCATGCCAAAGAGCTCCCAGGGATCAGCCTGGTGGCTCACACAGACCTCAGTGTTCCTTGGTAGTAGGAGAACCCAATATTCATAAAACTGTTGCCAAATAACTGTATTGTCAATTAACCCTCATGAAACACAACCTCTCCCATCTATAATTTCATAAAAACAGCTTCAGGTTCTGTTTCCAACTGGTCAGTGGTAGTGAGGATTAGAAGTGATATTAAAGGAAGTGTGCTCATGTAACACAAAGCGGTTTTGGACAGAAAGCACAACTTACAGCGAAACCTTCACAGTTGTGGTTCCTGGAGAACGGGTAAAACGCTCCCACTTGCATCCATCGTCTGCAAAGCTCTTCTGTGGTGTCATCACTGAAACCACAAATATCTGCGCCAATCTTAAAAAAAAAAAGAAAAGAAAAAAATCAGAATGTGTTGGATGTACAGTGTTTTGCACCTTGAAAGGTACAACACATTTGTAGCTTTCCTCTTCCAAATCCATCTATGCTCTCCAAAAAAATTAAACTGACCCCTCGCTGACATTGCCCATCATTCTGCTTCTTCCAAATTTTATCTTCCTCTTTGGTGATCAGAATGGGAAAAAAGCTTCAAAGCCATTCAAATTTAAATCATAAAAAGGATTTTGGCTGTTTCCCTTCTAAGTGGAGGTCTCTAATTTGAAATGATAAGAAAACCAGGAATTGTTTTGCATCCCTCACTAGTGTTTAAAAATTATTAAAGTAAGAGGTAGATAATAAGTTTGTTACCCACTTTCATGTCGCCACAAAACCCAAAATAAATGGCCTAAATTAAAAAAAAAAATTGATAATTGAAAAGAAATGTTCAAAGGAGATTCTGAAAAAGGGTTAATTTTGAGACGTCAGTGTAAGAGGTTATCTAGAGATTGCTTGGTTAGATAATCTGTTCCCTGTTCTGAAAGGATGGCATGAACTGATGTCCTACATAAGGAATTCCAAAGAGGTTAAACTCCAGCATTCCAGGGATGGCCCATCTCATTTGGTCCCATGTGGCAGCATTGTCCCCCAGCCAGTGTCCCGTGTATTTTCCTGATCCTGCAAAAGTAGACCTCGAGATGAGGAAGCTTCTCTTTCCTGGAAACACTGTCTCGATGGCTCTGGAAAGGAATGAGGGTGGAATTAGGCAGAGGAAAAGACAACTCAGACATTGATAATTCTGAAAAAAGCCAATTTGTGCTGTTCTGCGCTGATGATGGGGTCATCCTTTGGGAGATGTGTTTTAGCAAAGTTCCAAATATTCATTTGAAATAATCTCTTTACACAGCTCTGACAACCAATTTGTGGCTTTTCCCACCAGCTCCAGGCTGTGGATTTTGCCTTGGCTAAATTGGCTCACAAGTTACACAGCATTTTCCAGGAATCTCGTTCCTTTAGCAGTCAAATCTCATGGTGCTTTGGAAAATGCAGGTCATGTGCTGTTCTGAAACCTTTCTGCAGGATTTTAGGATGCATTCCTTACTTCCTAGTGGATATGGCCATGGAGTATCCATAAAGGTTGTGGACATCATATTGCTTCCCCCAGGTCTGCACTGCATCCAGGCAAAGAGTCTTGGAATACAGGAGATTGTCAAGAATACCTTGAAGAAAGGAATACAAATAGCACTGGTATGGTACATTCTTAATATTTCCAATCTTTAGTGCACATTTATGATATTCAAATCCCTTTTTTCTCTTTATTCTTTCACTCAGGCAGTTTAATTACTCCACAACCAAAATGCTGCTCTTGGCTCTTGGTTTGGTTCATCTTTGCTCTGAGATATTTCCACTCCTGAGCTTTGCACCCATCCAAGGAACTGGGAACTGTGCTCTGAACTCCTGAATCGCCATCTGACAACAAGCTGGCAAAGGTTACTTAAATCTGTTATTAATACAAACTGTGAACTCCATTTTAGTTCTGCAAATATCTGGAAAACTACTGACAGTGCAAGAGGATCGTTGCGTTATCAGATATAATCAAGGCATTGGCAATATCCAGTAATTATCTGACAAGAAAAAACAGGCAGTTCTATAAACCACACCTGAAACATACAAATACAAGCAGATAAATATTGTTTCCTGTCAACAGGAATGTCCAAACCCCACCCATAAGAACTACACTACAATCACGTTGTATCCTTGAAAGCAACTAACATTTCATTTGATTTTTTTTTTAATTTGGACTAAAGTAGCTGGACTTACTGGGAGTGTAAGGAGGGTAGTTTAAATCATTCTGTGCACAACCTTTTCTTGAGCCTTGAACAAAGTTGGACACTTCATTCATATCCTGGAAAGGAAAGATGCAGGATGTAACAAAGTTACCTCAAGTACATTTCCCTAAGAAGTCTTCCACTCTATTCCATCATCTTTTAAAGAATCATCAGACATTCTTCAGCATCTCCTTTCTGATGGCAAAAATACCTTTCAACCCAATAAAAATTCAATGTAACAAACATCTGCTATTGCCTATATTTTAAAAATAACCCCCCCTGAATTACTCACAATCCATATTCCATCATAGGGCACGGTGTTATAGAACAATCTGGTCTCGTTCACCCACCAGTCTGTGCACACGGGGTTGGTGAAGTCTGGGAACACAGTTTCCCCTGGCCACACCTGGAATGTTCAAAGGAAAATAATGAATGAAAAACTTTGAATGGGGTTAAAAAGGGGTTTGTAGGGTCCCAGACCTGCTCAGGCTGGATGGGAGCTTGAAGAACACAGAGAATGTGAATTTCTTAACTTTGAACTCTTCAATTGTTTTTCTTGTGAGTACCACAAGGAACAATACACAGCTGAGAAAATGCTCAATAAAAGTTAAGACTATAAATTAAAAGGATAATGTGGGATCTGGCTCTTCAGTTGCTACTTTAGTTCTATTTTTTCTTTAAAAAATTATTTTTTAAAAAAAAGTCATTTTGATCTAGAATAAATGAAAAATACCTTTTTAATGTAAACAATTGAAAAAAGGTTAAGAAAGGTTGAGAATTATCGTAGCCTACAAGAGACCTCACAAACTTTGCTCTCACTGGTAGAGAAGTCCCCAGTTTGAGCTAAAAGAAACCCTGACGGTGACAACAGATCCAACTCAAATGTGTAAAACAACAATTACCTCCCCAACCAATGTTGATCCATCTGACTCATGAACCCAGACATTTCTCTCTGTTCCCCTGACGTAGCTTCCATAGGCACTTCCATCAGCCAGATTTTGGGTGCTAATAGCAGGATCCTAAAGAAGTTAGGAAAAAAAAACCAGAGAAAAGAAGAAATCAGGATATTCCATCCATTATTACAGGCTGTAAATGCAATAATTACATAGAGTAAGCAAAAAATAATAATAAATAACTGTAATGAAAGTGTTCACAAGGGGAAAAAGGAGTAATGAAATGCTTACCAATATGATGATATATTTTTGTCCGTACTCATGCAAGTAAGATGCAAATCCAGGGAGATCTGTGTAGTTCACCTTGTCATAGGTAAAATCTTTCCTATTCTCCATATATTCAATATCAATGACTTGAGCATCCTGAAAGAGAAGGGAGTTCAGCTTTTCCATGAAAAGTGATGGGGAAAGATTCTTATTAGTCCATATTCGTCCCAAATATTAGCTTAATATCAGGGTATTTTTATTCTATTGAAGACATCAGGTTCATTTCCCCTAAAATCTAATTTTAAAAGTTAATTGTACTTTGCCTTTGACTGTTAATTATGAACAATATATGGCTCCATAACTGTCCATAGGACAATAATTAAAAAAAAATATTTCATGAGAAGAAAAACAGACAGAGTTGGAAAGAATAAAAGAAAAATTATTACAACAAAGTGTTTGAATAAATCTAACTGCAGTTAACCCACTCCCCCCATCCAACATTCTGATAACGGGTCTAACATCAAAATGCACAAAAACCTTTGGCACCACAGGTTTCCTCATCCACACTCATGGAGAATGAGGCGGTTCAGGATCCCAGTGCCCTCCCCAAAGCCCCAATACTCACGTAGGGTATTCCAGTGGCCCTGTTCCTCTCCACGATCTCCTTCACCTCATCCAGGGAGGTGTAACCGTAGCGGCTGAGCTGGAATCCCAGGTTCCAGTAGGATGGCAGTGTTGGCAGCCCCACCAGCTGTGAGGGGAAAACAGAGACCCCAGGTGGTGTTGGACACGCTGTGTCACCTCCTCCCCTTCCCCTGCATCCACTGATGCATCCTCAGGGTTTGAGTTTTTCTGTTTCCCATC
>VWYP01017536.1:0-10413 GCA_013400435.1 Pycnonotus jocosus | reverse complement strand
GAATGAGCCCATGGAAAGGAGCTTGTGCTGGAGCAGCTCCTGAAGAGCTGCAGCCCATGGGAAGGATGCTGGAGAAGTTCCAGGGAAGGTTTAGGTTGGATATTGGGAAAATTCCTTCCTGGAAAAGGCTGTCCATCCCTGGCACAGCTGCCCAGGGTAGGGATGTCAAAGCCCTGTGGATGTGACACTTGGGGACATGGGCAGTGGTGGCCTTGGCAGTGCTGGGTTGGACTCCATGGACTCCAAAGGATTTTCCAACCTCAGTGATTCCATGTTTTCCATGGAGGAAGGAATGCCCGGTGTGCAAGGACAGCGAGAGCTCTGGGAATCCCTTGGCTCCCTGGGAATATCTGTGCTCTGCAGATCCCACATTTCGCTTTTTCCTGGCACAAATTAAACTTGGAGATGGGAATGGGATGGTCCCAAGGCAGAAGCAACCAGAAACTTCTTCCCATCTGGAAGGGGGAGCTGCCAACAGTGGGAAAATACCACCCCAAATGTAACAGACTCCCAGAAATTCCCAGCAGAGAACTGGAATTCCGAGGGAGGAGAAGAAGGGGGATGCTCCCAGCCCCACCTTCACCCTGGCACTGATGGCAAGGCAAAGAGGGCTCAGACAGCTCCTGGAAAAGCGGGATTTGGAGTGGATTTCAGCTGAGATGAAACCTCGAGCTCAGACCTTCATCCCGTGTTTGTATCCCGGTCTGGATGTGGAATTGTGCAGGAGATCCCTTTCCAAATGTTCCTTCCTGTCCTCTCTGCTCAGCAGAGGGAGCTGCAGCCCTTCCTGCTCTTCCCTGGGATTGCGATAAAGCATTCACCGTGGAATGTGGAGTTCATTCCAGACTGGATCCTTTAAAAGCACCGTGGAATGTGGAGTTCATTCCGAGCTGGATCCTTTAAAAGCTTCCCTTTGGAATGTGGAGTTCATTCCGAGCTGGATGGATCCTTTAAAAGCATTCCCTTTGGAATGTGGAGTTCATTCCAGACTGGATCCTTTAAAAGCTTCCCCTTGGAATGTGGAGTTCATTCCAAACTGGATCGTTTAAAAGCATTCCCCGTGGAACGTGGAGTTCATTCCAGACTGGATCCTTTAAAAGCTTCCCCTTGGAATGTGGAGTTCATTCCGAGCTGGATGGATCCTTTAAAAGCACTGTGGAATGTGGAGTTCATTCTGAGCTGGATGGATCCTTTAAAAGCATTCCCCGTGGAATGTGGAGTTCATTCCGAACCGGATCGAGCTGGAGCTGGAGCTCCAGTCAGGATTTGAGCCATCCCTGCTCTCCTTGGGTCGATGCTGAAGGAATTTTGGTAGTGCTGGGAGCCTCCGGGTCTAAATTCCGAGGTGCCTGCGGGACATGGAAATTTTGGGGACACGTCAGCAGATGATGGATGGACACATCTCCCACGCCAGAGCCGGGTTGTTCCTGACTCCAACACCGAGCAGAGCCGAGCTCCGAGGGGAATCAGGGCTGTGAAACCCGGGCTGGATCCGAGCCCTTCCCGGGGTTGGGGTTTGGAGCAGGAATGAGGAACCCATCACTGCCCTGAGCGTGAGGCTGGATCCTGAGGGGACCTCTCTGCTGGGCCATCTGTCCCTGAGGATTCCCAGTGCATCCCAGTGCATTCCCAGTGCATTCCCAGTGCATTCCCAGTGCGTTCCCAGTGCATTCCCGGATGTGAGCGTGGTGGGATTCGGAGATGTGGGACGGCGGCGCCGGCGCCTTCCAGCTGCCCGAGTGGATGGTGAGTTACTGAGCTGCTCCTTTTAACCAGCTGGATTCCTGCGGGGAACTTCAGGAATGAGGCTCGTTAAGGTGGGAATTGCCTCATTAATAATTATCCGGGGATGATCCCACCCCGCTCACCCCAAACTCGTTGTATTTACAACCAATTTTTATAGGGATTTGGGATTGCTGGGGAGGAGGAGTGGGATTTTAACTCACCCCACGCAGAAACTGAAATTCCCAATTCTTTGCAGGTGGATTTGGAGAGCTTGTGCTGCTTAACCCCACAGAAAACTCTCGTTTTTCTCCCTTTGTTCCCTGAAAAAATAAATGTCTGTGGCCAAGAATCAATTAAAGACACTCAAAACAGAACAATTTCCTGGGATTGAGCATAATTCTCTCTGGTTTTTGTTTGACTGACCCAGCCTGACACAGAAATTACAGAAGATTTGAAATTTCATCCTAGATCTTTTCACCTTAATTTTTTTACCATCAATTTACATCCTGCTGTCAGAATAAAACCTCTAAAACTTCCAGACGCCCTCCAGGGCAACAAACTCTCCTCATTCGAGTGGTCAAAGAGTTTAGAATGGCTTGCAAATATTAAAATCCACTTTTCCCTCCTTTTACTGGTGGAAAGAATTCCCAAAGCAGCTGAAAATAAACTGAGATAGCTCCAAAAACCAGGCAGGGCTTGGAAAGCAGAATTCCATGTCTGGGATTGGCTCTGTGTGTCCCCCAGGGGTTTGTCGGTGTCTTGTGGCCCAAAAATGAACCAATATTTGTTATTTCTTCCCCTATTTCTGCTCACATCTCCAGTTTCTGGGTTTGTGGTTGTCCTTCCTGGTAGTTCAGCTAAAAATGCTTGGATCAGTGGGATAAAAAGTTGGAATTCTGGTGCCTCCTGCAAAGGGATTTGATTTTATTTACAAATATTGTCCATGGATTGGATTCAGACCTCATCATTCCCCTTTATATCCAGCTTTATGTTCGCTGCTATCCCTTTCTTAATTTGATGGATTTTATTGTAAAATCCCAGTTTTTTCTGCCTCTCACTCACTTTTTGTGCAATACAATCCTTCCAGCCTCTCCCCCAAATTTTAACGTACTTTTATCAGCCATCAGGAACAAATTTTGCATTTTAGGGTTGTCAGTGGCGAACTTTGCATCATTCACAACTTTATTTATCGTCTCAGTCATGGAGTTTTCTTTGTATAATCCTGGAGTTTTCCTTCAAAACAAAACCTCTCCCTGTGGATTCTGTGATTTTCCTGTTATGGATTCGGTGCTTTTGGAATCAGGGTCAGGTGACAAAAACTTTCATTTAAATAGACTTTTTTTTTTTAATCCTTACAGCTTCAGTAATTTCCTTTTTTTATGGTTTCATGGATGGTTTGAAGCTGCTGTGGCATCAAATCCGTCTCCAAAGGGCTCCGGGTCATGTCCTGCAGCCACGTTTTTAATCAGGATTTTAACCGGCCTCATTTGCATTTCATGTGGTTCCTCGGGTCAGCATGGGAGGGGAGCAGCCACATTTCAGGAAATAATTAGCCCGAGCTCTAAATTGCTCATTATCCTTAAGGTCATTATTTCAAACAGTCTTTTAGGTCTTAAATGTTCTTGCTGAGTTTTTTACGTCCACCTCTTGTTATTAACCAAATATTGGGAAATTGTAATAGTGAATTATAAATAATAATAATAATAATAATAATAATAATTCTTTTGGATTGGTTCTTGGGAAAGCACCTTAAAATGTGAGTTCTCCCATATTTTGGAACTCTGATGGAATCACAGAATCTTCCAGGTTGGGAATTCCCTCTAAGCCCAAGGAGCCCAACCATTCCCAGCACTGCCAAGGCCACCAATGCTGATCCCAGATTCCCATTCCCTGAGATATTTCCACATTGGAAATAATTAATATTTCCATTTTTTCGTGTTTTTCAGTTACTGTACAACTCAGGAATTCTGGGGGGTTTTCCCTCCTTTTTTTTCTTTTCCCCCATCCATTCCTGCAGGAGTTGCTTTCATACAGCTCAGGATTTTTTGCTGCTTTAGTGGATTCCTTGAAATCTGCCCAGGAGATGGAAAATGCTGTGGAAGGAACATTTTGGAAGGAATTTTCCCTGGCAGCATTTTCCATCAGCTATTGAGGAGCAAGATTGGATCCGATCTGGTGTAATTCCAGTGTAAATCAGGTGTAAAATCAGTTGTTCAGAAAGAATCAGGGCTGGGGGAGCTTTTTATTCCACATTCAGTCAGAAATGGTGCTGAGGACAGTGGGTGGTGCCCTGCTGCTTCCCAAATCCCTTTTCCTTGGAATCACAGGATGGGGTCACAGGATGGGTTGGGTTGGAGGAGACCTCAAAGCCCCTCCAGCCTCTGCCAGTGCCTCCCCACCCTCATTTCTCCCACTTTTCCTTCCTTGGATCATCTCTTCCCACCTAAAAGGCTGTGGAATGAATGAGCAGGCCCTGTTCAGGGCAATAATTTTAATTGTCATTTAGCAGTCGGCGTTGTTCTGCGAGGAGTTTCATCCCTGATCATTTATTACCTGAGGTAATTCCCATCAAAACCCCTCAAGGTCCTGCCCAGAGAAGCTGTGGCTGCTCCATCCCTGGAAGTGTCAGCCTGGGATAGTGGCAGGTGTGAGGTGGAACTGGATGGGGTTTAAGGTCCCTTCCAACCCAAACCATCCCAGAATTCCAGAATTCCCAAAAGATTGGAACAACACGGGGATGAATGTTTTAGTCTGGACCCTTCCAAGGACAAAACTCTGCCCTGGTTGCCGTGGGGGAACGCAGCGAGGGCCGGGATAATTAAAACAATAATAATTAAAAACCACTTTGCCCTCCAACAAACGCCCCCGTTGTTTTAGTTGCTCATTAATTAATTTCCTCCTAACGAGGCTCCGTCAACGCAATCATCTGACATTGTGGGGGGGCAAGAGAGAGAGAGCGGGGAGGGGAGGACCCGAGTTAAAGGAGCTTAATTAGCGAGTTAATTATAGCGAGCAGGGAAATGTTCTGGTTACATAAACGAGGCATTGTTATGCACACACCGGCCAGGCCACGTTCAAAACCCACCACGGAGCTCCGGGGGTCAGGGAACGCCGTAATTCCATAATTCCACACAAAACACAGGCGGGGATTGTTCGTCGGGGACGCCTCATTAACTCCCGGGGTCTGCCAAAAAAACAACAACAACAAAAAAAAAAGGGAAAAAAAACCAACCAAGAGCCTGAAAATCCAAGTGTTTTCCCTTCTCCTCCCGCCCTGGGTGGAGCCGGAGCGGGCGGGATCAGCGGGATGGGGCTGAGGGGTATAAATGGGGCATTCCCTGCCCCACAGAGCCGAGCCGGGGGGCAGCCATGCCCAACAAGAAGAAATACAACGTCAACGGCGAGTCGGGGATGAAGGCCCAGGTGAGGGCATCCCTCGGGACCGTAATCGTGGATTTTCCACTCAAAAAAACCGCGTCTGTTTCCCTCACTTCTCTTTTCTTCCTCCTTTCCTTGCTGTTTCCACCCCGTGGCTCGTTCCTGGAGCCCCTCAGCTGGGGAAAATCCCAATCTCCAGAGAGATTCCCTTCCTTTTCTCTCGGGAGTGTCCAGGCAAACGTTACCCCGGGGTGGCGCAGGGGAATTTTCCAGGAAAACCTTGGATAAGGAGAGCCTTTTTGGCACCAGGTGGCACCTTGTGGTGGCAAGCCCGGGTTGGGATGGAGCAGTGGCTCCTTTGGAATGTAAAGGTGAAACCTCACCCGCGCTCAGCGCTCGTTAACCCCTCGTGTCCCCTGCAGGGGAGGTTTTCCAGCGGGAATCGTTTGTTCCTGCTGGAAGTTGAACCCAGCAGCTCTTGCGTTGCTGGGGCTCCTAAATCCCAGGAGCTGCAGCTCTCCCAAGGCTCCACAGCTTCTCCTTGGAGCTGTTGCCTTCCAGAGGTGTTTTGGTGGGTGCTGACCAAGCTCAGATCTCCCTTTCCATCCCCCTCTGGAGCACTCCCACCTTCCCAGCCCGGCTGGAACGCGGCTGGCGCGGGTTTGGCAGGGATTGGAGCACCCTGGGACAGGGGAAGGTGGCAGGGGGTGGAACTGGATGATCTTTAGGGTCCCTTCCAACCCAAACCATTCCGGGGCTCTGTGAAATTCCCTTTTTGCCCGTTCTGTCTGTTCCCTAAAGGATTAAAGCCAAAGGAGACGTCGGCCAACGCAAGCCAAAAGCAGATCCGAGCCTTGACCTGGCCCTTCCCAAATCTCCCTTCCACCTCCTTCTTTCCAACCTCCTGCAGCTAAAGCTGGACCCAGCTTGGGGCAGTGTTTAAGGGCTTTAAACCTTAAAGGGTTTATTTTAAACTCTGGTTCCTGATTTAGTCCAGGACTTCTTTCCCCTCGTGGTTTATTTGGTTTTGGATGTGTGAGGACTCTGAATTACTCTGAATTTGGATGTGAGAGCTCTGAATTGCCGAGATCATTGCGTTGTGTTCAAAGCTGTGTTTGATGCCCTTGAAGAGGTGATGTAGGAAAGGAAAACGTGAATTTAACCCAAATTATTCCCCCTTTGTTAGAATCCCTGCTTGTCTTCACACCAATAACCTCCTCCTTTGATGGAGCTGCTCAGCCGTGGAGGGATTTGTTCTAAATTAAGGGAAGAAAAAGGACAAAAAAGGGGAAGTTATTTCAGGCCAGCAGCTTCTTAGAGGAGGAACATAAACCCTGGTGTGTGTGCAAAGCCCCCGTCCCGCCGGGATCAGGGCGTTAATCCTGGCTGTAACCTGAGCCTGGTGTGGATTTTCCCTTCCCATGGCTGTTCCTGATCCGGTGTCATTCTGTTGTCTACTCCTAAAAACTCGTGTTCTCCAGGCGTCTGTGCTCCCAAAATTCAACAGCCTGGAGTGGCATCTCCAGTCTTGGCTGGAAGGGCTGAAATTAAACAAAACGGGCAAATTACCATGTCCAGTCCCCATTAAATAACAGGAATTGTGCTCCAGGCCATGACTGAGGTGGTGCTGGTGTCTGCTCAAGGCTTTGGGTTCTTGGGATTGATCTGGTGGGGGTTTTTTAATGGAATATCCCTGGTTTCCTTCCCCAGATCCAGTTTGCTGACCAGAAGCAGGAGTTCAACAAGCGCCCGACCAAGATCGGCCGCCGGTCGCTGTCGCGCTCCATCTCGCAGAGCTCGACAGACAGCTACAGCTCAGGTGTGTGCAGGGAGCTCCCACACCTGCCCTGGGATCAGGGGGAGGGCATGGAGACGGGGATTTCCTTCTTTCCTCCTTGTCTTGTATAGCTGGGTGGAAAATTAAATTATTCTGGTGCTCTTCTGCTCTCTTTATAACCCCGGTGTGCAGCTGCTGCTCCCTTCCCTTCCCTTCCCTTCCCTTCCCTTCCCTTCTGTCCTCCCCATCCTCTTCCTCCTGGGCTCAGGAAAATGGTTTTCCACATTTTGTTCTGCTTGAGCATCACCTTCCCTCCTGTTCCTGAACAAATCCACGGGGATCCCACTGTGGGTTTGTGGTACGTGAGGTTGGAGCCTTCGGGGACTCTGAAGGGCTCTTGGAAGGGGTTTCTCCCGCTGGAATCTGGCTGGATGGATTTTTGGGATGCTTGGCAGCTCAGGGTGTGTTTGGGGAGAATCTGGGTGGTTTCNTGGGACAGGACCAGGCTGCGAGGAGCTCTTGGCATTCCTCAAGTTTGGAAGAGCAGAGGTGGAAGAGCCGTGGTTTTCTGGTCCCTCAGCTCCTGGCAGAGGAGGACTGCAGCTGCTGGGGGTTCTGGTGTGATCCTGGACACCGCAATCCCACGGCTCCATCCTGGTTTTTGTGGGAAAGCCGGCTGTTCCTCGTCTCCTTTCCCAGCTCCTGGCTCGCCGCTTCCTTCCTGCTGCTTGGCAGGCTTGGAGGAACCTCCAAAGTCTCTTCCAGAGGTTGGGAGGAGCCCCCCAAAGGTTGGGGACAACCTGGGTGACCCATCCTGCTGGCACTGACCGCGTTTCCATGGGAAAAGGAGAAATTCAGGAATGCTCAGTGTTCCCTCCTGAGCCCGGGCTCTGCTTGGAATCCACAACTCCATCCCATCCCTGAGCACCTGGGAATATTTTGGGATTATTTTTGGAGACTCTGGGTCTGCTCAGCCTGGCTGACGTCACCGTGTTCGCTCCCGAGTCGCAGCTGGAAGGACTTGGAGCAACTTGGGGGAATTCTCCTCCTTTCCTTGCAATTAACATCAGAATTGCAGTTAATTATCTCATGGAAATATTAATTTCCTGCTAATGAAAGGAGCAAGACTGGCATTCCTGATGGAGAACTTCAGTTCCCACGATGGCAGATGGATGATGGATGGATGGATGGAGGGGAATATTTTTAGGAAACTGTCCCATAAATTAATGACAGGAATCCTTTCCTTTTAATCTTTGTTTTCCATTTTACATGGAAAAACAAAGACAAAATTGACTTTTAGAGATTTAGTTTGCTGTTACATTAACTTAACACCATTCATTTAATTACCACAATTATATGTATACTTCTATATTTTAGATTGATTTAATAGTAAAAAACCTTAAAATCTGTCTACTCCAGGCAGGATTTTTTTTTTCTCCAAAAAATTACTTTTAGTATCCCAGAACCAAACCTCCCTGGTTTCAAAGTAACTTCTACACAGATGAACTCTCTTGAAGGAACTAATCCTCCTCCAGCTAATTAATCCTTCCTCCTGGAGCCCTTGGTTTGTGTAAGGTGCCCTTTGTGGTTAATCCTGGCTCCTGGTCCCATGGGATTGGGATTGGGAGCAGAGCAGGAGCCCCGCTGCCCTCAGGGGGTTCTTGGCAGGGTGGGACTCACCCTCCACCCCCTGCCCAGGATGGGCAGAAATTCCAGCAATGCCTAATTCCCTCCTAATTCCCTGGGATTGGGGGAGCCTGGCACGCCCAGGGCTTGGAAACCCTTGGAATCTTGGAACCCTTCCCGCCAGCCAGGAGGGAAAGTGTGGAGCTTCTTGGGAAACACAACCCCGTGGCCGGTTTAGCTCCTTTTGGGGTTTTTTTGGTGTGGAGATGTCTCTGGAGCTGGGCAGGGTAGGAGATGGTTTGGTTTGCTGTGATAAATGAAGAGGATGCTGGAATCCGTCCCCACTGGAGGCCTGGATGCCGCTGGAATTCCTCGGCTCTCTGGGAATGCTGGTGGGATCAGCACTGTGGGAACCTCCCACCCCTCCTGCTGCCCCATTCCCTCGGTGCGGATTTGGGGTGGAAATTGGGAATCTTGGAGCAGCTCCCGTGGGTTCCAGAGGGGATGTGGAAGGAGGAGGATCCATCACCGTGTCCATCATTCCCGCTGAGCCAAAATACCGGCCAGCTCCACCAGGGCCATCATGGATGGAGCTGTTCCACCACGGAATTCCTCTGGGATGGAGCAAATCCCTGGATGCCAGGCCTCAGGGTCACTGCACAAGAACCACATGAGCTGGAGAGGAAAGACTTGGAGCAGAACAGTTCCAGGAGGGAATGGCCAGCTGGGTCCTGGAAGGGTCACCTGGAGGGGAAGGACTTGGAGAACAACAATTCCAGGAGGGAATGAAGGAATGACCAGTTGGGTCCTGGCAGGGTCACCTGGAGAGGAAGGACTTGGAGCAGAACAGTTCCAGGAGGAATGAGGGAATGGCTGGTTGGGAAGAGAGATGGGAGAATTTTTGGGAGGAGAGGTTGGAGAACCTTTGGAAAGAGGGGTGGGAGAAGTTTCGGGAAGAGAGATGGGAGAACTTTGGAGAAGAGAGGTGGAAGAATGTTTGGAGGGAAGAGCTTTTGGGAAGAGAGGTGTGAGAATTTTCAGAAGAGAAATGGGAGAACTGTGGGGTAAAGAGACGGGAGAACTTTTGGGAAGAGAGGCGGGAGAACTTTGGGAAGAGAGGTGGGAGAGCTTTGGGAAAGAGACTTGGTGGGAGAACTTTTGAGAAGTGAGATGTGAGAATTTTGGGAAGAGAAATGGGAGAACTTTGGGGTAAAGAGACTGGAGAACTTTTGGGAAGAGAGGTGTGAGAACTTTGGGAAGAGAGGTGGGAGAACTTTGGGAAGAGGGGTGGGAGAGCTTTGGGAAAGAGACTTGGGAGAACTTTTGGGAAGAGAGGTGTGAGAAGGCCGTGGAGATGAGCCCGTGTGGGAACTGGGCAGTGCTCAACCCATCGCCTCCACTGTGGGTTTGAGGTAGAACCAGATGAGAATTCAAAACCCCTCCCAGCTCAACCCAGCTGGGAAAACTGTCCCGGTGAGGAGAGGCAGAGATCCCAGCTGGGGCTGGAGAACCCTCCATGGACCATGCACACCTTTCCCCGTGGGCTGGGGGGGGATCTTGGGAATGTTTTCTCCCGTTCCTGAGCTGCTGTGCCCCGTGCAGCCGCGTCCTACACGGACAGCTCTGACGATGAGACCTCTCCCCGGGACAAGCAGCAGAAGAACTCCAAGGGCAGCAGCGATTTCTGCGTCAAGAACATCAAACAGGCCGAGTTCGGGCGCCGCGAGATCGAGATCGCCGAGCAGGGTGAGGGGGATCCTGATCCTGCCCCTGCCCCCAAACCCATCCTGGAGAGCCTCGGGGTGCCCCTGCCCCCCTGAGCCCCTCCCTGCTGCCGTGGGAGAGGATCGGGGGGGATTTGGGGGGTGGGAAAGATTCTGGGGGGTTTGAGGGATGGGAAGGATTCT
>VWYP01017518.1:8439-20086 GCA_013400435.1 Pycnonotus jocosus | reverse complement strand
ACATAATGTTTATTTTGTGTCCTAAAATTAGATTTTGAGAACATATTGGTTCTAGGAATGAAAAGAGTTGATCTTGTAGCTTCCATGTTTCCTAAGGATTCTGGGATCCCTGCTGCCAGCTGCTGGTCTTGCTCCCTATAAGTGCACCTGGTCTCATTAAAAAAAACCAAACAAACCCAAACCAGACCAAGGCAAGACACATAGCAAATGAGTTGCTGTACCAATAAAAGAAATAACAACCTATTTTTTTTTTAAGCAGTTACTAAATAACTCACTGAATCTTTATCCATGAGATAATTTTTAACATGAAGAATATGGCAGTCATTATCAGGAATTTCTTGAAATTCACAGAATTTATGTGTGTTGATGGACATGCAGGCACTGTAAGGTTATTGTGGAAGGGTGAATTAGATAGGAGTTCCCTGGCAACATAATTTTCCTGGTGAGAATTTAACAACTGCTGAAATAACTTATGTTGATATCTTACTTTTATTAAAGACTTATTCTTATGTGCATGTATTTGTTTGACTGATTGCTGTGATTATTCACCTGTTTCACAATGACCTTTCCATTGCACCTTAGTACTGAATGTATCTGGACACGATCACAACTCTAAAGAAAAAAAAGATGCCTTGACTGTATGCTTGTAAATCTCAACAAGCTGAGTGAGACAATCTTCATGCAAGTATTAAATGTGGTGACACTTTCACTGTTGATATATTGTGCAAATGATTCTTTCCAAATTACTTGTGTACTTAGCCACAAAGAGAAAGGGGAGGAAAGTTATTGTCGTGAATGATAGATAAATGCAGGGAAGTCGACTTGAAGTAGAGCATTAGCTTTCCAAAGCTCTTAAACAGCTGAAGTGGGTTTTGAACACCGAAAGATGGCAGCATAGCTCTTCAGGAGACTGACATAAAATACTTAGCCATTTAGGGTTAATGTAAATTAGCTTAGCAGAAAATTATTATCCTAGTAAATGTTGTTCTGCTGCGGTTTTTCGAGTTCACTACCTATTTCTGCTTTAAACTAGCAAGGAGGAAGCCATGGAGGGGGGACAGAGGTTAAGACTGTATTTTATTACTAAATATATACTAGAAAAAAAATTAAAAGAAGAAAATGTATACACAGACATTTCTCAATCCCAGTGTAGAATTTCAGGTAAAAAAGCTTAAATATGTCATCTTTTATTTGACAGAACTTACTTTCTATGTTTAGAGAATCAAGAACATAAATAAAGTCTAGCACTTTGATTGGGAGAGTAACAGAACCTGGGTCAAGCAAATCTGAAAATAAAGCTGAATAATTATTCAGTATCATAAACCCTAAAGGTTACTGTGGTTATGGTACATTCCCAAAATATTTAGATGGGCAGATTTTTCTTTAACCTGCTCTTGAAAAGTGCATTCTTACTGTACTGTTTACATCTTAATTTTAGCCTGAGAAGTGATGATATGCTTGCATAAGATCCTATGTGGTCTTGTTGAAGAATAAATTACTTTTGCTAGCTCAACTCTGTGCTCAACTTTGGCAAATGTGTTGGGGAGGTGTAGGGTGATGGCAGACAGGAACAAAACTCACAAAGCTTTTTATGGTGCCATTCCTGGGCTTTGGCTTGTCAGAGCCACCTCTCACAGTGAGGAAGCATGTGTGAGAGAGAAGTCTTGGAGGGAAAGGAGAGAAGGGCTCATGAATGGCACTGAAGGCTGGCAGTAGCTGGAAGCTCTCTGCTGTGTTAGACAAGAAGGCAATCAGATCAGGGAGAGCGAGTTCCCCCAGTCTTGATTGTCAGCGCTTGGTGGCATAGAGCAGCATATTCTTAGTTGGGAAAGAAGATCAGCTGTTCTACCTTCTGTCTAGGTTCATGAGGCACACTGATTTGCACTGTACATACAGTCCTCACTTTCTAAGTCCGTCTGAATTTGTCTTTATTGATATAATTATTATTATTTATATTTTTAGTTTGAAGACAAATTGTCGAACTCCTGTTGTTTGAATTGTATTGCTAAGGTAAGTAGAGCAAATCTCTCTACTCCAGATCTTGTGACTCCTCTGCCCTTCTTTTTTATTTGCCATACAAGGAATTTGTTTACTTTGCAGCACCAGTGCATTTTATTTCTTACTCTTAATTGAAATATTTAAATATTATGGCATGATTGGTCATGTTAAGTGAAAAAACTACTGCCTAGCTGTAAACTGACCTCAAAGGCCAATATGTAGACTACTAAATTGGACAGAAAATCTTCCCTCTAAAACTTTCAGCAGGTAGATTTGCCAGTCTTTCTATTCAAAAAGGAAACACCCATTCTTTTCTCCTCTCCAGTTGCCTTTGATCAACAAGTCTAAGTAAATCTTCCTTTGGGAAAATTTTGTTAAAATCAGTGTGTGCTTGAGATGCTTCCCTGGACTGACCAAGGTTTTTCAAATGGGATTTTTTTTTCTTACATTAGAAAATAGACTCACTTTAATTTGTTTTTTAAAGAAATGCATAGGTTATCCTTTTTCCTTTCTTGTTGTTTCAGATTCCATGATTTTTCCTATATAAAAAAATGTATTTATTCAAAAGATTAGTTTTTTAATATTAAAATTTGTTTTGCAGTAGCTGTGGGAAGCTCCAGAGCCAGTGCCAGTGCCATGCTCTGTACTTTTACTATAGCAATCTCATAGAAGATGGTTCATCCATTAATACACTTGATATTTCTGAGGGGGAAGATTGGTAGTTTTGAGAGATACTGGAGGAGAGGCATTAAAATAGTAGGAAGAATAAATTTTATATTTTGTTTATCATTATATTATATTATCCAGGTATTTCTGCATCACAGTGTATGATCATCTACTGTTTCTTTTTTCGACACAAAAAGTGCAAGTGTATGCATCATTTTATTGAGTAGTTTTTGGTTGCATGGTGGTTTTAATTCAGTAGTATGTGCTAGAGAGGGCAACATCAGGGAGATGTGCTGGTTTTGGAGCAGGGATTTGTGGTCCTTAAAATATTTTTGATCAGTGCACTTGGTGACTGCCTGAGAATGTTAAAATTTACCAGTAAGTACTGTTCCTTTTAGTCCTTCAGAAATGAGTGAGCCAGTAATGAACACACATTTTCCCATCAATATTTGCTTGTTAGAGGTCTGACCAAGAGCTCAGTTTTTCTGATGAATACCTCAGCTCTCATCGCCTCTCAGATAAGACACTTCTTCTGCCTTCTAAATGACAGTATCAGATTTTATCAGCAGGTGCTAACGGATGGGAATGGGTTCACTCAGTGTTAGCTGACGTTAGGTCAAGAGTTTGTACCAGTTCCTTGTGATTCTGCACAGCAAGCCAAGGAGGATTTGTACATGGTGCATTGCTAAGGAACCTGCACATTGTTAGCTGATCAGCACTGATTGCAGTTCATGCTGCCTTCTGACATTTTCTGTAGCTTTCATTTGGCTGAGACCTCTCTTCTGTGTTTGTGGGTTGAATTGATTTAAGCTTTTAATAGTAGATAGCAGTGTTGGGTGGGTAGAGATGGACAAAGGGTTTTTTCATGTAACCTTACATCCTGGAAAATTTAGAATATAGCCCTACCCTTCATAGAAAGATCTAGTTTTTAGAGTGAGTATTTTTTAGTGTTTTGTATTCAATAAATATCTTCGCAAAAGCACTAGTAATTGCTATGGTTACAAACAAACAAGGAAAAATTCCAAGGAAAGCTCTCATGTGAGTTATCAATTTAAACTGAATTTATGACAGGAATTCAAAGTGTCTCTGTACTTATCCCTCCCATCTAGTTAAGATCATATTTTTTCAGATCTGGAAGTCCCTGAAAAGTCACAGTTATATTCAAGAAACACAATAGATGGCCTTCTAGGCTAATTTATCTGAATTTTCAACCCTCTAAATGTAAGTTTAAATGTAGATTTAAGAATGTGAAAAATTCAGACTGTCCCCCCTTTGCCCTCACCCATAGATTGGTAAAGTGATTTCTGATGGTTAATAATCACAGGGAGTAAGGAGAGTCATGAAACTGAAAGAATATAATCAGAATATATATCAGAATGTATACTACAATTACTTGAAACTGCCTTATAATGTGATGAAGAAAACCTTTGTAATGTTTTCATGGTTATTCTGAAAGATCCCTATAGGGTAAATTCCTTGGAATTGAGTGGTTGATATATGTAGGATCAAGGCTAGACACCATGCTAATGAATAGTACACTATGGGGAGCTTGTCTTTAATGGATGCTGGATTGATTATATAAGTACTTTATGTAAGTCTTTTTCTTCCCCAAAGTATTTCCATTCTGAATGTAGAGAGTTAAACAAAGAGTATTCTAGTTTGCTGTTGAACTGTTTTTACTAGGGACTGCAAGAACTGTATACACTTAAAACTAAACTAATGTACTATTTAATGTCTCACTCATCTCAGATATCTTAAACTGTGTTCTCCACAGGTAACCTTAAACCAAAAATAAGCTTCAGACTAAAAATTAAATGTTCTGAAACTTGTTAGTTTCCACCCCCCAACCAGCTTCAGCACACCCCAAGCCTTAACCTATAGCAGGTTTCAAATAGTTTTTGATTTCATGAGTTATTAACTTGAATAAAGTACATAAGCATCACAATCTTGTGCTTTGTGATAATTGTCCTTGTTTGATTTGTTTTCCTGTGCACAAGCATGCATTTTCTAGAGAGTAGTGATCTACTTTTTAATTTTTAGTATAAAAGTTAATTATTTTATTAAGGTGCTGAAAAATGTATGTGCTTTCTTTAGGAAACCACTAAGGTGCTTTTGAAAATCCTGACCTTTGGAAAGCTTAACCTTCAGAGCCTAGTATAGATACCCAGTTTGGAAATGACTCTGTAATAATCAGCATAAAATACGATGTGTTTTAATAGAGTAGACTAGACTCCTGGCTGCAACTGTTTGAAGTCTGCACAATGAGGGGAAAAAGCTCAGTAGTTCTTGAGTGGACATGAGCTGGCAATTCAGCCATAGTTTGGAATCCTGGGATGATTGTGATACTGATTGTCTTATCATGCCTGTCCTGAAAAATCTATTGGCTAGACCAGGGCAGAATCATATCCAGTACTTAGTCCTACTGTAAATTCCTTATGCTTTTTGGGTATTGGGAGGAAATTGCTGTCACATGTATGCCATGTGCTGCTGGAGTAAAGAAGGTAAAATCCTTGATATCTTCCTCCAATATGCATCTATGACGCCATAGAATTAATTACATTGATGGGTTTTGAAGACAAAGAGTGACTCCCTCGGTAATTTATTCTGATCTCATGCACTACGACATCACGTATCTTGTTCAGGAGTCTCTGTGTCAGTCTCTTCCTGTCCAGAAGTCTCTGCTTTAGACTCTATTTGGAAATCTTTGCAGCTCATAGGCATGTGACTTATTTCTTTAATTCCATGTTCAGTTCACATCTTGTTCCTCTTATTGCAAAGCATATCATCAGCAATACTTTTTTTTTTTTTTTGTGCATTTAGCATTGCTTCACCACAGGAAAGGAAAAAAAGCTGGCTTTCTAATACATGCAGAAATCACACAATTGTAGTTTTAGAAGATGAAAAATTGCTGGCATGAAATAAACAAGAATTAAGTTGCTATTGTAATTCTGCATTCCTTCATTATCTCTATGCATTTGCATTAATATTCTTAATCCTTTTAAGCTCTTGACCTCAGTTATACCTTGTGAAAAAGATTTCCAAAAGCTGTTTGAATTCATGTCGATAAGCTCATTTAATATTCTTTTTCAGTTTCACTGAAACCACCTTCTGGTGGTCTGAAATTGTGAATTGGTTCTTTTAGAGCACTTTGCTAATTCCTCACCTTTTGCATGCCTTCTGCCATACATGGACAGCCATACAGAGCCTATTGCTTACAGAGTGGTTATTTTCCTGCCTGGTTAATTCTAAACAGGTTTCTAGCATTTGCTAGATATCCTTTTTGATTTTGCTCTATCCAGATCCAGTTAGTTTATCCGTCTTGAAGGTTCCCAAGTGGGCACAGCCACATCATTTCTTGAAATACTGGGTTTTTTTCAGCAATGTGCTCTCCTCCATTCTTTGTTCTGAAATACAATTTTCTGTGTACTATAGGGCATTGAAGAAAAGCAGCCTTTCATTCTGCTGTAGTAATGAGCAGATGCCAGGGTTGTTTAAATGTAAGAAACTTGGAAAGTGCTTAAAATCTGTGGTTTTGGTGCATATGTTATTCCTTAATAACATCTTTTAAGTATATCATTATCTTTCTTTTTAGCATTTCCAAATATATCATTATCTTTCTTTGTAGCATTTCCAAATACCAATCACTAAGAAATAAAATATTTTCTGTCTCTGGCAACTTGTCCCAAAACAAAGATAGTAAATTTTGCAGTATGCTCTAAAATCATGTTTGTATCTCCTTGTAAAGGCTATATTTGCAAGTAGCTCCAATCAAATCCAAGGAAATGTATATATGCAGTTTAATTTTTACAATACTGCTGAACTGTAACATGCTACATGTTATATATGTGTGTGTATATATATAATTTTTTTTCAAATTGATATTTTCTCATTATTTACTGTCATAACTGTGTTTGCTGCTTTCCATGTTTTACAGGTCAGATTCTATCATGTGCTACAAAAGCACTTAAAAATAAAATTATTTTTATTTCTAAACCTGCAGTCAGGTTTGAAGCACAGATTTTTGATATAGGCAATACAAGTCTGTGTTTGATAGATGGCTTCTCTTGTCTTTCTCTTATGTATGTGCGTCTTTAGGTTAGTCTAGTTCTTAGATGATTTTTATTCCCTATCAAACCTGTGATCATTTTTAATATTATTCAAAGATGCTTGGCACATTGAAGTGCACAATTAACTAACCAGTCTAATTTGCAAAATTAGCCTGCCATTCTAGGCTGTGAGAACTACCATTATATTTTATTATGTAAAGTCTACTGATTTTTGTTCCTTTACAATCTTCTTTTCTCTCGATAATTTTCTACTTTTAGCAGTCTGAATGTCTGAAGATATTTCCAAGGAATGCTGTTCAGTGGTCATGGCAAACCTTCAATTAACAGATTTGATGCAGCGTGTATCATTATCCCATTATCGAGCCATCCTTTTCTTCATTGTCTTGTAAGGTTAGTTATTTTATGTTGAGAAATATTCTTTTCTCTATTAGCATTCTTTAAGGTGTCTTTTCAGTGTCATGAGTTACACAGTATCACTTGGCACAATCCTACTTCAGAAGTATAGGAGGCTCTCTTAAATAAAAACCAAAACATTTAAATAAAGGAAACAACTCAGGCCAATATAAAACAGCCTCTCTAAAAGCTGGTCTGCCTTTTGTTCTCTTTATAAAATTTCCATACAAAGGCATCACTTTGAGATACAAGATCAATTGTGACACACAATGAAGTGCAACAAGATACTTCTTACTATTTTAAAATAGGAACACTTAATGTTTTAAAATATTAAGCGTTTAATAGTAAAATATTTTTTATTTTAAAAAAGACATAACCTCCTGTAGTCTGCTTTGCCACCTCTTCCAAGCAGGCAGCCCATCTTTCTTTGTGGGCAGACTTTACTGTTAAAAATAATGTATTTTTCCATATAAGTGTCATCAAGAGCCATCCCTTGTCTTTGAAGGTGCCTTACAGGGAAGCCATGAAAAGATGGACCCAGGGAAGAGTAATGGACAGATTTTATGAGTGGCTATTTGCCCAGACCATGAAGTGAAGGCTATGAAATTAGCTTGTCACAGTTTCATCCATCTGGTTTTGGCATTACTAATTAGCAAGTAATGACAGTTTTAAGTTGTCAGAAATTAGCTTAGTACAATTGGGGTTTTTTGGCTCTCAAATGTTTTCCTCAAGATTTTCTTTTTTGTTCACACATTCCTGTGATGCAGCTGTTTACTGAAATAGATCTTATGCATATTTAACTTGGTGTTGGTTTTTTGGGGTGGTTTATGTTTGTTTGTTTGTTTTGTTTTTCTTCTTCCCTGTAAAAACCATGGTGCTATTAAAAAAGTCCAAATAATCCATGATAGAAAGTAATTTTGAAGATGCTGGCAAAGACTTCTTAGTGTTAATCCTTGTGCCCAAGGCATTTAGTGGCATGTTTGTGGTCTCCATAAAATTATGGGATGGATAATTCTTAATTTCTCAGAATGATGTTAGGCTTTTTTTCCCCTGTGTTTCCTGTAGGATATATTTTTCCACTTGAGGATTTTTTCTCGGTGGAAACATCGTTAGAGGTAATAAGGGAGAAAGTGTGCGGACTAAGACCATTTATAAATTGAAAGTACATTGAAAGTAACCCTCCATTATAGTATTAATTATTGCAAAGAATATAATTTTAGCTGTTAAAACTGAGTGCCAGTTTTCAGGCAGGGTTTTGCTCTTGTTCCTTTCTCTCCACTGAAGAAAAGACAAGTGGGAGAGCAAAATACATGACAAGATTCTTAAAGTGCTTGTTCACATAATTGTGCCCCCTCTCTCTAATAGCTCGCTTTTTCCTAATAGCTTACTCGGGTAAGTTACCAGAGGCCAAAAGAATTCACAATGAAGCACCTAGCACATGTCACTTATGCTTAAAAATACCAGCATTTTTGAATGTTGCACCTTCTTGCAAATGTATAACTTGACTTAAATTAGAGAGCCATGAAAATTCCTCAAGTTTTGTGATATAATTGATGAACAGTTCTTCAGTTTTTGAAAAGCAGATTGAAAGCATCAGTAGTTTCCCTAAGTGGAAATTTCAATGAAAACCAGCAGAGACATATTTTCAAAATTAAGTAGTTATATCCATTATTTTGTGTGCTAATGGACACTTTCTCCCTCAGTAATTTCTTTGTCAATGAAAGCAATTACAAATTTAAATATAAATTGAGATTTTATTTTAAATAAGTCAAGAAATTCAGTTACATTTCCCACTACAACCTTATCGTCAACCCCTGGAGTGTATTCACCAGAGTTTATTCACTACTTTATTTTACAATTACACCACATGAATACATAAATATTAAAAAAAAAATTAAAAGGAGCTTTATTTACAAGATTATTTACAGAGTAACTCTGCAGGTTGCCTTAACTTAAGGCATAATGATACAAATGAGCCAAAAATTAACTACTAAACACTTAATAGAGGATGAACAATGAACGTTCCTGTGTCAATAGGAGGCTGAGTTTCCTTTGCCTATTGCTGTAGCTATCATATTAGACAGACTACTCTTGCTTGTGCTGAAAAGTATGCCTGGTAACATAAATTGCTTTTCAGAAGCCCCTGAATCAGTGGGCTTCATGCAAAGTGTGGAGGAATTGCTGGTGATGTTTAGAAATCATAGATATTACCACAAATGTATAATTATAAGCTATTAATATTATCCATACATGGCAGGTAAGTGGTTTTTTAACTTGTCAAAAATTGTAACTTGTCAATAGCTGTGTAAGGCTCCAAAAACTCCCTTGGTGAGACTTTTGGAAGGGCTTACAGTTCATGTACTCTGAGTTAGATGCACTGAGAAATACCAGGATATTCTCAAGAGGTCAAAACAACAAAAGTACTTTACAGCAACCAGAAAATCAGAGAATTTTGGCAAAAGGTTTAGAGCAGCATTCAATCGACATAGAACACTTCTCGAATGGTTAATTTAGCCCATTCAACTTAGCAAACTCTAAGCCTGTTTGATTTTAAATTACTCAAAAATTCTGAGAGGAGGGAATTAGAAGAAGCAGAAAGAAAAAAAGGGACAGAGAAGATACAGAAAAGAAAGAGCATGATGCTTTCCAAAGTTTGGGTTTGTTCATCAAAATAAGGTAAAAGCACAATGTCACATTAAAGACAGAAGTCACTTTCCAATTTTGAAATTAAAAGTCTGAATTCTGTCCAGAGAAGCAAAGTAGGATTAACAATGAGGGTAGAATGTGACCAGAAATGGATTCTACCTCATCTAGACTTAAAACTTCTGGGAATATTAGCCCTAAAGATAAAAGCCACATTTGTGACCTAGGGTTTTCAGTTTATTTCTTCTTCTTACCCTTCTGCCCTTCCAAACTCTCCCTTCTCCTTCAAACAAACAGAAATCTTTAAATATAAATAGCTGCAAGGAGACCAAGCCTAAGAAGTTTTGGTCTAAATGCTGTTTTCTGACAACAACACAAAGCAATGGAAGCTTCACCCCCACTTCACACCCAACCCGAATGTTACCACAACAGCAACGCTGCAATTACCAGTTCTTAAATTTATTTTTGTCTGTGGGAACAGTTTTAAAACTACAATAGGGCAGACCTAAAAATTTTCTGGGTGAGACAGATGGTTACTTCTCATTTTACTTGCTGGGAACCATTTGCAGTTCTGGCGACTCAGTGGCTACAGAAGTCTGGAGGGAAAAAAAAATCAGCTTTGCATTAAAAAATGTTTACTTTTTGTGTCTATGTATGTTAGATATGTATATTTGTGTTAAAACATTTGAATTCTCTAGCTTCTCTTTTTGGGGGGAGCACTGTTGGGACATCCCATGGCTTCCAATGGGATACATTTAACTGAAGTATAATCCTGACTTTAAAAAGAAAAGAAAGTTTTTATCTGTCAAATACTTTGATAGATGTTCCCTTCCATAATAATGGCCATCTCAAGATAATCCTGTTTCATTCCAAAAAAAAAACCAAAAAAAAACCACCACCAAAAAAACCCCAAAACCCCCTACATTCTTCTTTTAATATTTTCATTTAATTATGTGTATGATACCACGTTAGAGATAGAGCTGCCATTTGAAGTATACTACAGTGAAAATAGAACATTGTGGCAGAACAAAATACTGCCCCTGAGAACAAGTCTTATATAGTTTGGTGTGTCCATGCAGCTCTAAATTAAAAATGAGCTAATTTAATGCACACTTAGGGCTTTTGTCCTTGTCCTCCAGTCTCTACAGTGAGGTGTGTCAGTGTGCAGAGAGAAATGAGGATAGAAAGGGTAGAAAGAGAGCTAGCAAGAAGTCTCTTCAGAATATGAGAACTGAGGGCTGAAGGATGACATCTGAAGGAACTTTGGTTAATCAAGCTGCTGGGACGTGAAGCAGGAAGCATGAATGTGCTCTATTCGTGCAAAATATCATCACATGCATGCTTTCCAGAAAGTACAATCCTCTCTTGATGAGCAGCAGGGAGGGAGGTGTAATTTATGTAATCTAAATAGGTATTTGACAATCTGGCATTGTTTCACTTCATTGGCAGCATTTATCTTTGAAACATGGGATAATAAACTCTGCCCACTGCATTGAATGAGGACAGAGATGTACTCAGTCAAGAAGTGTATTTTTTAGAGTGAAATTGTACAAATGCTGGGGTTGGTTAATGCTCCTTGCTGATTTTTTAACTATTTGTTTTCTTTTTATATATTTGTATCTTCCTGCTATGAAAAGATATGTCAAAACAGAGTGGATGCTTTTATGTAATTGTCCCACTGGACTCCTTTATGCAGAAGGGATCCTGAATTATAGGGAAAGTTTGGTTTAAATGCAAATGATTTGCCAACATTAAAGATTCAGTGCTTTCTGCAAGGCTGCTGTAGGGAGGCCTCTGAAACAGAGGATGCCACTAACCCAGTCTTTTGGATTTTGTCACTTCTTTAAGAAGCAAACATCTCACTTTTTTTTTTTTTTTTT
>VWYP01017515.1:0-14454 GCA_013400435.1 Pycnonotus jocosus | reverse complement strand
TCTTAAGAATACTTATAAAAAACCCTCCACAAGGTAATAAAGTTAATTCAGATAAAGGCATTGAACAATTTCAGAAATAATTGGAAAGCCTTTAAATCACTCAGCATGACCAGCTTCAGAAGTATAGAAACAATAATTGCTTACCTTATAAGTTCTTTCTGGCTTATTTAACATACTGTGACTTAATTCTTAAAGCAGATCTGAGAAATGTTGGTACTCCAGAGGCCTTATCTATTCTTGATAAACAAAACACTGCAATATTAGAGTGCTACAGCTTTGGCCAGGCATTTTTGCTCTTTATGAAACAGTTTAATTTGTTAGCTATTCTGAAAATGTCCTTTCCTGGGCCTCAGACCATCTTTACAGGCCTTGGTTTGCAAACTGGGTGTGAGAATGTCTTTGGAATATTGTTTGAAGTGGACAAACACCCACAGGTTCCTCTGGCATTCTGATGGTTTGGTTCTGGTGTACCAGGCACGTGCTTTGTCCAGGAACAGCACAGGGTGTGAAAATGCTGAGCTCATTCCAGCTGCTCCCCTGCAGGAGTGCAATTGGAGTGCCAAGGAGGAGTTCCACAGCCAGATCTGCTCTTTTGCTGTTGATTTGCTATTGCTTTTTGATATTCTCTGCTACTTTCCCACCACTGAGGAGTACAAAACACACTTTTACTGAACATCACTGCCTTTGGTAGCACGTGCCAGACCCAGGAGGCCACAGCCAAGCTGGTGCAGCCAAAAACAGGCAGGAAAGGGCTTTTCAGCTGGTTTTTCACAGCCCTTATTTTTGGGGCTGTGCAGTTAGGTTTGGCAATGACAGTGCACTTGAGGGCCCTTCAAATTAACTTTGATTGAACTGGCCCTAACCAGGAGATCATCAAAGGGCACCTGAAACTGCTGGGGAGTGTCTTGGCATGAATTTTTAACCTGTCACAGTATTTTCTATGTGCCTTTTTCCTAAGGTGTTGGTGTACAGTTTTAAAGAGGCAGGGCCTCTCACTGGTAAGGAAAATATCTCTATATTTTAAAATATTTAGAAGGCAGGATGCATCTTATGGCATCTTCACTGTGCCTGTTAGCTCTGTGAGCACTTTGAGCTGATCCATCATGAAACACTGAGTGTACATTCACAAAGTTTGGTGCTGAGCTCCACGTGACAAAGTGCTTGACTCCAGATAAAGAGTGCAAATGTGATATTGAGCTGTGGGACATCTTGAATGTCACAACTACTAAATCATTGCTACTGGAAGCACCACAGGGTGCTTTCTGGGGTTACAGAAATGTTAAGAAAAACCAAGAAAAAATATCTCAAGGCTTGCATCAAATGATACATTATGACAAGTGTTTTACTGAATGTTTTATTATCCATGCTGTTTTAAAGAGTTCCCATTGATAACTTCTTGTTTTACAGGTCAAACACATTTCTGAAGATCCACCTTGTAAATGCCCTACCAAGTTCTGTGTGGAGCGTCTTTCACAGGGGAGATACAGAGTTGGGGAGAAGATCCTCTTCATTAGGGTAAAGATTTTACTTTCTTTTCTTTATTTTTACCTTGTTCTTACTTTAGTGCTACCTTTCCCTTCGAAAATCCCATCACTGATTAACAGGAAAAAGTATTTTCTGATTAACCAGCACTGCCTCATTTTTGTGACACAGTTGGAGAATAAATAACCCGCAGTGAGTTAACTGACCCAGGGAATTATTATTATTATTATTATTATTATTATTATGTGATAAAGATCCTTTTGACTTTAGGTCATTGATTTTTCTCTCTCTTTAATCAATTGCAACCAAAAGAAAAGCCTTCAGAAATGGACCTGGTGACTTCTCAGTTTGCCTGGAAAGAATATCCCGGGCATTGACACAGCCTTTCTCCCAGTCTGCTTTCCTGATGCTCTTGAACAGGTCAGGCAGAAGATCAAAGGCTTCCTGATCACTAAATTGCCAAGTCATGACTAGGATCTGTCCCTGAAGCAGCATGAGCAAACCATGAAAATCCACAGTAGTTCATTTGGTGAGCAGATATTTCCAACCCAGGGCTGCATTTCAGAGTTTGTGTGTACAGCATTAACCCCCATGGCACCAAGTTAATCAGTGTCAATGTTTGCCAGCATTATTAGATGGCTCAATTGATCAATCTGTACTCTCAAAGCTTAATTCCCCTGATCCACCTCATTTTCTCTATATATGCCTCTGGTAACAATAATTGAAAATATGCTAATCTTGTTATTCTTGTAGCTGTGTGTTAAGAATCTGATTGATGCTATGGCTCTTCCCATCTTCCTCTGCACATGCACAATTCTTGGGTCATGACTTGACTAAAGGAGGGCTCTTGCTCTCCAGGAGCTGTTATCCCTGTTTTTCACAACTGTGCCCTGATCAAACTGAGCACCTGTAAACACAAGAATTCAGGGGACTCCTCCTTATCTGCACAAGTTCCAGGTTCAGCAAGATGCCAGAGTGTTCATTCAGTCATAAACCTCTGCTTGGCATCACTGACAGGGAGCCCAGACAGGGGTTTGGGTTTTCTCAGGAGTGGGAGGTTGGGAACAGGTGTAAGCACTGTGCTGGATAACTACTGAGAGCTCCTAATTGATTCAGTAATAGGTCTTAAAGAAGAAGAAATAAAGGTTTGTTAAATCTCCCAGACAGTTTGAGATTTAACATGCCAGTATAGAGGATTGCTAGCTTCTCTGCTCTGTAGCCAGTGAGATTTTTTTTAAATTCTGCAGTTTATTTAGGTAATAGCTTTACTAGTGGTTTCAAAGCACTTTGAAGAGGGCAATCATTATTAACCAAAGAGCTCAGTGATCTGGCACAGTTTAACATTTACATTTTCTTCCTTTTGGTTTTCATTTTAAAAACAGTATCAAAGTATTTTTAATCTTTTAGTTTTGGGAAACTTGAGTTCTGCCAGAATGGTGAGTATCAAATTCCCCTTTGCTTACTTCTTTATTATGCAACCTAGTCCAAGCCAGGTTTCATTCCAAGTTTGCAAACAGAACACCCTTTTCATATCAGACTGCTGCATTCCAAGTTGAACTGTGCAAAAAAATAACAGTAATATAGATTAGGTATTAAACAGCACTATTAAAGATCATTCCTACAAAACCTACACCACTGGAACCTTGCCATGCATTTCAGTGGGAACAAGTTCGTGTTCCTGGGTTNAGCATGAGCAAACCATGAAAATCCACAGTAGTTCATTTGGTGAGCAGATATTTCCAACCCAGGGCTGCATTTCAGAGTTTGTGTGTACAGCATTAACCCCCATGGCACCAAGTTAATCAGTGTCAATGTTTGCCAGCATTATTAGATGGCTCAATTGATCAATCTATACTCTCAAAGCTTAATTCTCCTGATCCACCTCATTTTCTCTATATATGCCTCTGGTAATAATAATTGAAAATATGCTAATCTTGTTATTCTTGTAGCTGTGTGTTAAGAATCTGATTGATGCTATGGCTCTTCCCATCTTCCTCTGCACATGCACAATTCTTGGGTCATGACTTGACTAAAGGAGGGCTCTTGCTCTCCAGGAGCTGTTATCCCTGTTTTTCACAACTGTGCCCTGATCAAACTGAGCACCTGTAAACACAAGAATTCAGGGGACTCCTCCTTATCTGCACAAGTTCCAGGTTCAGCAAGATGCCAGAGTGTTCATTCAATCACAAACCTCTGCTTGGCATCACTGACAGGGAGCCCAGACAGGGATTTGGGTTTTCTCAGGAGTGGGAGGTTGGGAACAGGTGTAAGCACTGTGCTGGATAACTACTGAGAGCTCCTAATTGATTCAGTAATAGGTCTTAAAGAAGAAGAAATAAAGGTTTGTTAAATCTCCCAGACAGTTTGAGATTTAACATGCCAGTATAGAGGATTGCTAGCTTCTCTGCTCTGTAGCCAGTGAGATTTTTTTTAAATTCTGCAGTTTATTTAGGTAATAGCTTTACTAGTGGTTTCAAAGCACTTTGAAGAGGGCAATCATTATTAACCAAAGAGCTCAGTGATCTGGCACAGTTTAACATTTACATTTTCTTCCTTTTGGTTTTCATTTTAAAAACAGTATCAAAGTATTTTTAATCTTTTAGTTTTGGGAAACTTGAGTTCTGCCAGAATGGTGAGTATCAAATTCCCCTTTGCTTACTTCTTTATTATGCAACCTAGTCCAAGCCAGGTTTCATTCCAAGTTTGCAAACAGAACACCCTTTTCATATCAGACTGCTGCATTCCAAGTTGAACTGTGCAAAAAAATAACAGTAATATAGATTAGGTATTAAACAGCACTATTAAAGATCATTCCTACAAAACCTACACCACTGGAACCTTGCCATGCATTTCAGTGGGAACAAGTTCGTGTTCCTGGGTTTTAAAAGGCAGTTGTCTTCATTTTGGAGCACTTGACTGGATCTCAGTGAGTTTTCCCTCATGTTCCTGTGTACATAACTGGATTTATCAGCCTTTCTCTGGAATCCTTTGGACTCTTGTGAAGAAGCACATTTAAGATGTGCAGCTGATTTTTAATTTAACTGGTGTTTGGCAGAGAGTGTATATAGGACAGTAATAATAGCTATTTTTACTTCATGTTTTAAATTCCATTTGTTAATGTGAATAATATACTGTTGCTGTTAAACAGATGAATCATTTTGTGAGGATCCATTTGACTTTTACTAGACAGTAATATGTTCTACATTAATGATGAGACAGCAGCACGTGTTTAGAAAAGTTTAATGCTTTAAAAATGGGATGCTGCTGTTTGTGGGGTTTGCTCTTAAAGGATGGCACTGAGCTTGACATTTCTGCTTTAAACTTCTTCTTTGGTGCATTGGGTAGGTGTGACACTAATGGGATTGTGTTTAACAGTCAAGGTAAGTACATCTGTCTTTTATAGAAGAGTGCCGAAATATTTCCTAGAGTGAATTTAAGTTCCTATTCTTCACTGTGGGTTTAGATAATTACTAGATAATTCCTAATTTAGATAAGTACTGATATACAATGCTAATTGAGAAGGACAAACCCCACCTGATTCTTTATGGTACACATTGTGTATAGTACACTGTGTATAGTACATTTTTATCCTGTTTATCCATAACTCGTGCTGCCACCTGCAGAACAGAATAAACGTGGTTGATGTGGTGGCCCTGGTTAGCCAAAGGCTCTGCACTGTTCACAGGGATTGTCACTGCACATTTAGGGTTCAGGCACTGCTTATCCATTGCCATATTCCTTAGCTTTGGGTAATAATCCTGGAGAGATCTCAGCCTGCCTGGGGGTTTCCAGGTGGGCTTTATATCCTGGCTCAGGAGGGAGGGTTCTGCACAGAACTGGGCTGGCCATGTTTGAACAGAAATGCTGTGGAGGCTTTTAAATATTTAATAGAAATATTTAATGCAATGTGGGTTTACCTTTCCATTCCAAAAATAACAGGAGGAAGTTAGAGTGCATTTTGAAAAAATGTTTCATTTCTTTGTCATCCTCTTGTCAGTGTGAAAGGAAGTTTTTTCCTCTTGCTCTATCCAGTTGCACTTTGTAAGCATTCATGTTGTTCACCAAAAACTCTGTGTGCTGTGTTTTGTTTTCAAACTGCACTGCACCTCTGGCAACAGGCATGTAAAGGTATAAAGTGCTTTTTGCAGTGTATCAACCCAGCAGGATTTTATCCCATTGTTGATTGATACTTTTCCTCTGGGATGCCTTCTAGTTGTGGCCAGAGGAAAAGCAGTAAATATTTCCAAATCCTTCCTCATGCTGAAATACAGAATATGTATTTTATTCAGAATAGTCATGGTTTGCATGGCAGAGAATTTATCAGCTGGTCTCTTGATAAACTGGTCTGTTGATGGGGGAAGTTGCATCTTTATTTTTGGTTTTTAGTCTCTTAAAAAGATTTGTTTGTTTGTTTGGGGTTTTTTTTGATGGTTTTTTGTTTGGTTGGTTGTTGTTGTTGTTTAGGGGTTTTTTAGAATCAGAGGGATGCCTTCATATCCCCTACAGGGTTCTTTCAGTGGGGAGGAACAAGAAATTCCTCTCTGTTTTCTGTGATGATGAATGGGATTGATAATCAAACTACAGAGTTATGTAGCATTTCCAGTTATTTATCTTTCAGATTAAAAGTGTAAAAATTAAACTGTCAGTTTGATGTAGCCTTTAATATAAACTGTGGGGATGTGTTTTACATTGATTTAGTAAGATTCTGTTTTGAGATGTTATGTTCCAAACTCTAAAAGAAAAAAAAAAAAAAAACAAAAAACACACAAAAATCTAATTTTAGTAGGAATAGATTAATCTTTCAAAAAGTAGAAAGAATTATTTAACAAGAAACTCTTGTGGTGGCAAAGGAATAAAACAATGAGAGCTTTATCCGTAGCAGTTCTGTCCTTTTAATTATTTATTAGTCTAGGAGCCAGAGTATGTAACAGTCATGATAAATTCAGTGTATCTCTCTTATCTTGCAATAACATACAAATAATACTCTTAGGATATATTGAATAATGCTTTTCCAGGGCAGATTTTTGGATTTTTATCTAATTACAACATTTAAAAAAACCCTTTAAATACAATTTGCTTTTAATAATATAGGACAGTATTAATAGCTATTTTTATTTCATATTTTAAATTCCATTTGTTAATGTAAATAATTAAAGAAAAATGACTGGCAAATTGCCTACATGGAGGTAGAAATAGGGAAAGAGGTTTTAAGGTTAAGTGCACTCAGATTTAATTATATGTGTTATTCCAATATAATGACAACATGTCCTTCAAGCTCTTTGTGCTCTGTAAAATTTATTTGATGATCCAAATGCATGAACAGATTAAAATACAGGTTTTAGTAGTTCTGCACAGGTCCTTGTGGGATCCTAGATTAGGATTAGAACTTTCCCTTTTATTTTGATTTTTTAAATGCNGTTATTCCAATATAATGACAACATCTCCTCCAAGCTATTTGTGCTGTATAAAATTTAGTTCATGATCCAAATGCATGAACAGATTAAAATGGTGAATATTCAAATTTCTAAAGCTTTTTTAATACTCTTTTTTAAAAACCAGTTTGTTTTACAAATCTCATTGAGGTCTAGCAGATGTCAGACTGCTCTGACCCTTGAACATTGTTTTGCATGTTTTAATGGAAGTGTAGGAGCATTCCTTTTACTCTTTTCCTTATCACTGGGGTTTGAAACTCACAGCAAAGCAAGAATATGTTGCCATAAGGCAATTTTAAACACAGAAAACATTTTTTTGCCAAAGATTGGTGAACTTGGGAGATCCCAGAGTTGTCTTAAGTGTATTTACCAAAACCAGCAGTTAGTAAGCTGAGGACCAGCTACAGGTTGCTCCTGATGTTGTAAATCAGCATCACTTGGTACAGATGCTTTTTGCTGGGCTATCATGCCTTGCTTTCCACTCATCAGAAATGGATTTACCTTGAATTTTAAAATTTAAAATGTAACTCAAGCTCCTCCCCCCTCAAACAAGCTTTAAAGTATTACCACGTTAGCTTAACGTGAACTTTATTGTATTTAAGAGTAATTATTTATTCATAAGGAGACATCTTTATCAGAATTTGGCAAATGCATAACCGTGATAATTTCCTGTCTCAGTTGAAGTAGGTTTTAATAATCATTTTTAAATATGGAAGAATTGGGGTTTTCATGTGTTAGACAACACCTTTCCTACCTGCAAAGAAACTGCTTTCCACCTCACCTGTGCCCCTGCAGCACCCCCACCCTAAACCCTTCCTTCTCCTGAGTTTTTCATTTTCACTTTTCCTTTTGGGTGAGGATCTCAGGGAGCCCTTGGTCTCCACCCTCAGAGTCTGGATCTGGAGCCCAGGCACAATTTGACTCTTTCCAGTGGAATGATGATGGATTTTGCTGCTGCAGGTGGTTCTGGGGTGGCAGGGAGTGCCCTGGCCCCTTTGCCTTGGCCCCCAGCTGCTGGCCCTGGCCTCTCTCAGCCTGATCTCACAGGGACCACAGCAATGAATCACTCAGAGATCACCCAGCTAAGGCACAAAATGAGGCTCTATTAGAATTTTATTTTATTTTAGCTGACACAGGTATCTAACCTTCTGATACCATTTTGATCTAGCATAATGGTATCAAAATCTATTTAATATCTTTAATAACATCTTCTAGGGTTGCTTTCCCTAGGAGACATTTGAGCTCAGGTTCCAAAATGCCTCCTGGTTTCCATCAGGGGAACACGATGAAAACTTTTTGAAGCAGTTATTCTTTTTTACAGCTCAGGTTTCCCTTTCCATGTCAGGCCTGAGAATCATGTTGCCATTAGCTGGCCCATTACATGCCCAGTTAAACTGATATAACTCACTTATCTTCAGACACTGTAGTTGAAGATAATACTTGAATATTGTTTTGAACAATAAATTGAATTCTCTGTGTGATAGGCTTTAACAATTCCTAACCTAAAACGTTTCCCAGTCAAAATGTATGTATTTTTAAATGTATTTTAGATATTTTTTAGATTTTTATTTTAAATTTTCTTTTAAATGCATTCCTGTTGTGTCTAAGGTGTAGAACCACAGGAGTATTCAGAATTCTGTGTGGAACCTTCAAACCCCACTCACATGAATCAAGTGAAGTGCTAGGCTGCAAAAAGCCCAGGCTTTCAGAAATTTCAGTGGTGCTCATGCACATTTCTTTTAGTTAACAACTTCCTCGTGATTTACTGACAGGCAGGAGGGAAAAGTGAAATTTAGCATTTCACAAGGGTACAAAGAACTCTGTTTGTGTTTCATTCTCTCCTCTCCACCCCAGTTTCTCAAGGTATTGGCAGGCCAAAGAATTGATATCATGGCAATTCCATGCTGAAAGTGCACCTTGTTCCCAAGTCTCCCTCCTTCCCCTTAGTCTTTGATGGAGTGGTGGGAATATTTTTTCCTGATTTGTTTTTGTTTAAATTTAATACAGTGTTTGCAAAAGATGCTATGGAAAATCCTAGTTAAGGCAATTCTGGACATAAACCCAGATTTTTAAGGGGCCCATGAAAACCTGGTCTGCATGTATTGATAATTGTGTATAATTTTGTTACAGATTCAGGTATAATGTGTGATTTACTCAGCGTCTTACTGGCCTAATTTTAGAATATATTTACAAGAGGAAAAGCGATAGCAAAGGGGATGTGGTTTTGTTCAGGGGTTTTTAAATTAGCTATTATCATTTCAGTATTCAGTCCTGACTTAGCCCTAAGTCCCTTGCAAACAGCACCAAAAAATTAAATCTGTGAGAAGTAAAGGTGGCTCTCAGTGCTTCAGGAAACCTCAGCAGTGCAAAAAAGCAGTTGAGGACAAGGAAGCAACCAGTGCCTTTGGAATATCAGTGTGTGTGGAATAGGAGGGCAAAGGCTCCTTGGTAAATGTGCCAGGCAACCACACCCCTTCTGTCAGAATGGTGACAAGCAATATGTCTGTAATTGCAATATATCTACAATTACAATGTGTCTGTAATTACAATGTGTCTGTAATTACAATGTGTCTGTAATTACAATATGTCTGTAACTACAATGTGTCTGTAATTACAATATATCTGTAATTACAATATGTCTGCAATTACATTTTCCCTGTAATTCCAATGTGTCTGTACACACTGACTAGGCTTGTGCTGTGCTCCTCTAACCCTGTGTGTTCTCTGCTCTGGTTTCCATTTGGTCCAAGCACTGCCCTGAGCTCTGGGCCAGAGGAGATGCCCACAGCTCCAAGCTTTTTGCTCCATACCATGGTGTCTGTGGCATGGAATGTTTGCTGCCTTGATCTCTCTGTGGGGATCAGGTGTTTGATTCAGGCCTGGCAGTGTGAACCTTTGTGTATCTGAAAGGTTTGTCAATGAGTGTTTTTTTAAAGCTGAGCCTCTGGCTGTGTTTGGCTTTGAGCCATCCAGTGATTTTTTTGCAGATTCTAGTGAATATGAATGTACTGACATTTAATACTTCAGGAATTTTTATGTAATATCCCCTTTTTGCTAATGCTGAAGTAAAGAGTCCAATTCGAAAACCAGGAGTATCCTGATGATGGAAGGTTATGTTAATGTGAAAATGCACATAATCACATTTGACACTGTGATCTTCACATTCATGTTCCTTTATCTGCTCAAGATTCATAAAAACTGCTGAGGAGATACTTGGAGAAGAAAGTTACATGGGAAGAATTTCTCAGCACTGGTGCTTAGCATTGGCAAGGCTGGGCTAAGGGAAAGATCTCTGTAGCTTTTTCTCTGTTTGCAGATGCTGCCTGGGGCTATCCATGATGCAATTAGGACTAAAAGTCTTGTCCTAACAATTAGTTTTGCCTTTCAAGATTAACATAATAACAAAAAACTTTTATTTAAAAAGCAAAGTCTTTTTAGAACATAAGCTAACAGTAACTTAATAGATTCTCCAGTCTGCAGAAGCTTTGTTTTACAGCACACATTCTGCTTTATTCATAGTACAGAAGTGGAAAAAATGTTATGAAGATATGTTATGATGGACCAAGCTCACACATATGTTTGCATTTAGGGACTCTTGGGTGCTTTGTAGCCCATCTTACCTGGGCACAGGGTGCTTGGTGTATTTCCTCTGTGTGTGCACAAATGCCACACTGCTATCTGTGAAACCATAGCCTTGGACTAAAAATTCAGGTGATGGCAACTTAAAATACATCAGGGAGGGTTAATGTGTTAACTGGGTGATTTTTAGACATCCAGGTGAATTCAAAGAGAGAACCATACCCTTGCATGCAAGTGCAAGAAGGAAATTTGATTTGACCTTCTCTGGTTTGGCCCTAAGTTTGAAATATTCATGTCTGCATGCTCGTTTTTAACCTAGTCAAACTGTTTTGCAGAACATATGCACTCCAATGAAAAGTATCTATTAAACTGCATGTAGGGAGAGACAGTGTGGAGACAAAGATCAGTGCACAAAGAGTCTGTGGAAATCACTTTCCTCAGTGCCAGCTGGGAAACTGGTTCCTCAATAAAAAGCTTTAAAGATTTAACAGACCTTTAGACAGTCAACTGCAGTTTTTAGAAACTGCAGGAGTGGTTCCCAGTCAGGTCTGTGTTTAGAGTACGAAGTAGATGTCATTTTGGACATACAGGGTTTCTTAAATGTTCAGGTGGAGTATGAGGTAGAGTTGTTGTGGTGCCTCTTCTGTGATAACCTGAGGGCAGGAGGAGAGGAAAGGTTAAAAAGCCTCTTTCCTTCCCATGGATTGAGGTATGGCCAGGGCACAGCACAGGGGTGGAACACAGCACTGCCCACCCCACAGTTCAGATGGAGCAGCAAGGAATGGGAGACAACATTGGAGAAGGCATTGCAGCCAAGAAGGTTTCATTGCCTTTTCAGGCTTGACTGAAGCATCACCTGAAAAGAAAAAGGAACCCCAAAACACAAACCTGACAAAAAACCACAAAAGCCCAACAAACACAACCCAAACCCCTCCAAACCCTAAATCCCCCAAACCAGCTCAGAACAATATCATCACAGCATGAAGTCATCCTGTTCATTGAATTCTCTATCGCTCTATTGGAACATTCTCAAAGGAAAATCTGCTCTGCTGGCAATAAGGGGAAAGCACATCTCTGAAGGAGGTGAAATCTAAGGATGAAGGATTGAGGTATGCAGTATTGAAGTATGCTTACATACTGGATTTGTCTACATGTGGCTCCTCCTTTTGTTACACTTTTTAAAATGAGTTTATATAATAATTCTTAACAATTCTTGCTATTGCAATCCTGATTTAAAATCATACAAGCAACAGAAGAACTGCTTCTGTTCCTATTTTGTATGCCAGCTCTGCCTCGCTGTCCTGAAACCCAGGGCTAGATGTGACGGAATTTATTCCTGCTCCTGAGTGAGTGAGGAGTGGTTTGTGTTCTCTGAGACAGGAGAGTCCCCAGAGAGCCCAGGCACTCCCAGCTGAGCCCTGAGGACACCTCTGCCAGCACCCAGGTCTGAACCACAAACACATTCACATATTAAAGGGAAAGGAGAGAAACTCTGGGATACTCTGCTAGAGCAATCAGTGGCTTTTTGGCAGCCAGCACATTTTCCCTTTCCAAGATCCCTGCCAGAACCTAGAACGATCTTTCTTCTGGTATTTGCAGAAAGATATAAAACTGATGAGTGCAGAGAGATCCAGCACACCAGGATATATCCAGCAGGGAATTTCCATGTGGCTGGGCTGGAGTGCTGGCAGGTTACAGCTAGCAGCTATCAAAACCAAACTGAATTACTAATACTAACTTTAAATAATTCATTCCTGCCTCAAGGGAGTTACCAGAGTCCTCAAATTATTAAATACCCCACAGAAAAAATAGCACAATATGAAAAACCTCTGCCTTCTTTAAGCCTGACTGCTTCTCCTTTTAACCCCATCCATGTTTTATCTTTAAAATTTCATGCCAAGGAAGTGCTGGGGTTTTTTTGTAGCATTCACTGCCCTTTAAAGGGATTTCAAGGCTTGGCACCTGCTCAGGCACTCACAAGTGTCATGAAAGTCCAGTAAACTCCTGGAAAGCATTCCAGAGATAAACTTGGAATTCCACAGAACAGAAGTGATAGTATTACCGTGATTTTTCCTGGATCTGTCTCAGGGAAAAGTGAGGATTAGGAACCAAGTTAGTATCAGATGTGCTGTCAGAGTAGGGCTGTGGAGAACAAGAACATCAGGATTTTGTCTTTTATTGCTCAGATTTACCAAACTGGTAAATTCTGGCAGGTTTGTGTCCATGTAAAATATCTTGTCTTGGGTCAAAGCAGTTAAAAATTCAACATTAACACATATGAGACTGATTTCAGCTGAATTTTTCTCTTTTTTGTGCTAAACTATAGAAAAAAAGCCTGAGTAAAAAAAAAAAAAAAGTTCTGAAGTGATTTATATGTGCACAGTTTAGTAAGATTTATTGTTGTGGCTGAGAAATAAAATACTTGTAATTTGTATGTTTAGTTATGTTCAGTATCAATGGAGTAACAGTGTAAGGTTCAGAAAATGGGTGTAATGACTGGTGAAGTAGTGTTGTGCATGGAATGAAATAGTTAACTTCAATATGTGAAATTCATACTTTCTTTAAGCTGAAATGCAGGTCCTTCCTTTCTCTGTGGCAGTAGAATTACAGAGCAAACCCATTTTAAGCTCAAATATATTAAACTTTCCTTCAAGATGATGGCAAGAGCTAACCTGTGCACAGAAAGAGAAGAAAAAGGTGTAGCAAGAAAAGCTGGTATCAGTGAAATATCCTGCAGCCACGCTGTCACATGTTAACTTTGCTCATGCTGTCCTCATAAATGCAGTTAATTCCCCCCTGGCTTGCACCTGGCTGGCTGTTTTTGGAATCCAGCTGTGGATTTCCTGGAGTCAGTGGTGCCCACTCAGCATGCCAGTTTAAATTCTCTTGTGCTCTTCCCCAGTTCTTGCTGTGTAATTCCCAGTATTGCTCATTCACTGCTCAAATTTGGCCCAAAGACCTCCCTGCCTCAATCACTTGAGGGATGGTAGCTGTGAAATGTGTCAAACACTGCAGGTGGCATTGGGCTGGCTCTCTAGCCAAATAAATCTGTGTATTTGGATCTGCAGGCAAACCCAGTGACAGCAGGCTTGGATAAATAGTTTGCAATCTGCAATAGCCTCCATTTATTTAAAGTTTTCCATTCCATTTGGGTGATTTTCACCATTTTTAGCCCATTGGTGTGGTTTTGGTTCATTTCTGACAGTGCTGGTTCCATAGGTTTGCAGTGACATCATTTCATTCCAGCTCTGTAACATCACAGACTCACACTGACATCACTCTGAAAGCTCTGAGAGAATGCTTTGTACTATTTCAAGGAAATTAAGCCTAAGGATAAACATTATTGAAATTATGCCACCCTTGTTCTCCCCTCAGTACCCCAGTGTAAATTAGAAGGCATTTTAATGAAACCCATGGAGTTAAATAAATTTATTTCAGGCCTGTTCATTTAAAAGAATAACCTCTAGTCTAAATTCAAGCAAGATCTAATAAAACATTCTGCCCCCAGATACTTTCCAAATGTAATTTTCTTGCCTATGCATGTAGCTTTGTTGATTTAAAAACCAGGGGATGGAGGCAGGAGAGAGTTTCCAGATTTCTGTCTCTTACTCTGTGACTGTTTTCATCATTCTGGTGTTGCCCTTCACTGCTCGTATATAAGACTGGAAAACATATCTGGAGACTTTTTTTGTTCTCTGTCTACGAGATTTTATCTGAAAGCACATGGACTAAGGTTTCCAGCACCACCAGGAATCGTAAAACAGAAGGAATCTGAGGCACTCTGTAGGCAGCCAAGCAGAGTCCTGGGTTATCTGTGCTGTGCACAGGTTTTCTGAAGCACCTTTACAGACAGATCTTGTGAATATAATTGGTATTGGTTGAAGGGAGATTATCTGAATATTGCCAGCTCACTGAGCTTTTAATGTATTTTTATATTAAAAATATATATAATTTTTTAAAA
>VWYP01017500.1:0-21051 GCA_013400435.1 Pycnonotus jocosus | reverse complement strand
TGAGTATCTCTGAAAGCCCAGAGCAAAGTTATGCGCAGTTTAGACGGACAAATTTTGGCTGAATATAGGTTTGTAGACTGCTTTTCAGTGACCTATGCAGGGACAGAGAAGGACTCACATGAAATGCCGTTATTAATTGTGGTTATAATTTGGTGCTGTCACCTGATCCAAAAACACCGGGAAAGAGATCCCATTTGTCCGTGTGCCAGAGCCCTGTCCTGAGGGACACCTCTGATCTCTTAGTGCCACCTGGAGGATTTCCATCAGCCCTAGCAGGGAAAACCCTTCTTTGACCCAGTTAATGAAACCAGCTGCGTGATGTTGATGGGATCAGTGGTGTTGGAAGCGGAAGGGAATGAGAGGTAGCTTAGATGTGGTGGGAATGTGAGCAGAACCTGGGACAGGGAAGCTTTTGGAGACACTCTTTCAACCTGCAGCTCTGCACGATGAAAATAATGAGATGTGCAGCCTCCCTTGTCACTGGCCTTGTTCTGACGATCTCCCCAGATATTTTATGTCATCTTCATTTTGTTGATGTTTTCGTTGTTCTTTGGTGAAAGGGAGAAAGAGGCAGTTTTTCACAGCCTGTTTTCACATCAGTGGTAGAGCTATCAGCTCCTGATGAGGTCAGGTGAAACCAGCAGACAGAATCAAAGAATTGTTCCTGCTGAAGATCATCGGGTTCAATCATTAACCCAGCAGTCTCACACATTTACATGTCTACAGGTGCCACATTTACATGTCTTTTAAACCCCTCCAGGGATAGCAACTCCACCAGTGCCCTGGGCAGCCTGTTCTTGCCAGGAAAAGATTGCCCCCTATCTCCAGTCTGATTTGAGACTGTGTGCTATCACTTGTTATTTGAGAGAAGGGACTGACCCCCACCTGGCTACAACCTCCTTTCAGAGTAGCTGTAGGGAGCAATGAGGTGCCCTCTGAGCCTTCTTTCCTCCAGGCTGAGCCCCACCAGCTCCCTTGAGTGGATCCCATCCAGCCCCACAGACTTGTGAATATCCAGGTGGGGTACAGGCTTCCCTGTACTGTTTTTCCTTGGATTATGGGGGCTTCATTCTGCTCCCCATCCCTGGCTTCCAACTCAGGGGGAGACTGATCTCACTTCAAGGCAGTATCCGAGCCAGTTGCAGATTTTGGTGAGCTCACAAAGAGTGTTGATGGTTAATGGAAGAAAAAGAACCTGCTGAGATTTACTAAAATAGACAGAAATCTCCTGGATCTAAGGGTCGTTGGCTGCAAATTGCTGGAGACTCAAACAGGGTTTGAGGAAGTTTCATGTTAAATTTGCCTTGTTGATCTTCACATATGCTATCCTATTTTTTTCTTCTCTAGAAACAAGAGGGCCCCCAACAACTGTTGACCCCACGACTAGTAAGTAGAATTTATAACATTATTACTTTATATAACAGTTCTAGATTTATGTTTTTGTCATAGTATTTATTCTTGGGAACAAATTAGCATGATTAAAAAGTTCACGTTTTCTTTAGGGTGGGGATGAGGGTGTACATGAAAAACAAATTATCTGGGACGCAGGAATTTGAGGATGGCTTTGCTCTACAGCAACCAGCCTCCTAGCAAGAAAGAAAAAGACTTTCTGTCACTTGTGCCCTTCAGTGGGATGTTAACTCACTGGAGGAAGGGTAGAGAGCACTGACAGCTCCCAAAGAATTTGTCCTAATTCTCTTGCTCTCTGTGTGTTTTTTCCTGTTTGCTCTCCTCCACAGTTCCAATCATAGCTGATGGTGAGTCTGTCTGCCAGTGTTCTTGTCATGGTCCTGGGCACAGGGATGGGATGTGCCTGCCCCTGCACCCTCAACCTCTCCATCTCACTGTGAGGGAGCAGAGAAGGGGCTGCCAGCCCTGGGCTGTGCTGCAGGTGGATGCAGCCCTGCCCAGAGAGGATGTGGGATGTCATTGCCTGGACCCAGAGCACCACTGGCTTGACCAAGGGGTTTGTGTCTCTCAAAGAGCTGCAGCTGAGGCTGGCCAGTGGGCCCAACTGGTGTGCAGGCAATGTGGAGATCTACTACTTTGGAGCCTGGGAGAAGGTGTGTGGGTACCTGTGGGACCTACAGGATGCTGAGGTGGTGTGCAGACAGCTGGGCTGTGGCTCCCCTCTCACAACCACACACTTCTTCCCCTCGAGCAACTCGTACCCGTACATGATTACTGAGGTGAACTGCACAGGCTACGAGAGCTACGTGTGGGACTGCCCCTACACCTACTGGTACCGTGCCTGTCACCATGGACCTGCTTCTGTCGTATGCTCAGGTGGGTGTCTGTGTTCTGGTGGCATTTTGCTGATGAAAATCCGTCTGGAGTGAGGTGGGATCCTTGGATTATGGGGGTTGCTCCATGCTCAGCAGGGCTGCAGCAGGTCATGGGTCCACGTCCCTGACAAAGAGGGTGAAGTTACAGAGGGACCATCAATCTCATGTTTGCAGACTGTCCCTGGGAAACGTGGGGTTTGGGCATCACTCCTGCACAGAGCAGGCTGTGAGGAGAGGGATGGTTTTTAGTCAGGCCATCCTCCCCGTGCATCCCTCCATAACTTTCCATGAAATTAAATATGTGCTCCAAGGGGAACCGAGCAGTCTGAGTGGTCTCACACCCTCTGCTTTTCTCCTTCCAGATTCAGGAATAACGGTTACTCCAACAGCAGGTAACCAGAGATTTCTCTTTATATACAGCTTTTCCATGGGGTTTTCTTTCTCTGAGATGCTCTGCGTAGGCTGTACTTACAGACCCTGGCTGATGTCCCTAACATTCAGGGAGATGTGGGATTGCTTGAGGTCCTTTGGGACTGAGCAGCCGCTTCTTCCATGGGAGAGGTTTGGCCCTGGTCCTCATGGTGCTGCAGTGGAGATGCCCTTGAGCAAGTGCTGGTGCTGTTGGCACTGCAGCCATCTCAGCCTGTCACATTACAGTGCTGATTGTGGGCTTTGGCTTTCATTGGGGTTCAACGGGGTTTCCATTGCAGAGGGGGGACTCCCAGCAGGATGATCTTCTTAGGCAAAACACTGCTTGCTCACCTGCTGCTCTCTCCCTGCAGTACCAGCTGTCTCCAGATTCATGGTCACTGATTCATGGAATACAACAGGTATGTCCAAAGGAGCTATGGGGTTGGACAAGCTTCTCCCCTCAGTTACACATCACAGAATCACAGGATGATGAGGTTGGAAGGGATCTCTGGAGTACATCTGGTCCTACCCCCTGGCTAAAAGCAGGATCAGCCAGACTAGGCTTTCCAAGACCGTATCCAGAGGCTTTTGGCTCTGTGGGCAACCTGTGTCTGTGCTCAGTCACCCTCACAGAGAAAAAGTGTCTCCTGATGTTCAAAGGAAACGTCCTATGTTTCAGTTTGTGTCCATGGTCTCTTGTCCCCTCACTGGGCACCTGGCTTTTGGAGAGGGTTAACTCCCAGCGGGTTGTATCTCTTAGGAAAAGTGCTGGAAGTCAACCCTGCTGATTTCTCCCTGCAGCACCAGGTACATCCAGAAGAACTTCCCCTCTGTCACTGACCATATTGAGGCCCAGAGGAGTTAAGGGTTCTGATTATCTCCTTCCCCAGGTGTCCCACTGGACAGCCAACCCCATGGATTCGGGTTACTGTATGAGCTGAGCAAATCCATGCTCTGGGCTGGGGGGATGCAGGGGTGATATTTTGGGGTACCCAGGAGGGAGGGCCTCTGTGGGGCTGTGGCAGAGCCTCCTTGGTGGGGCCATGCCCTTCTCTGACGGATTCTGGCAATGCAGTAAGAGCTCTGTGCCCATGCCTGGGCTCTCTTTTCCTCAGGGAACTTCTCCTGTGGTGGCTTACTTCAGGGACTGTCCGGCACCATCCAGAGCCCGGGATACCCCAACCCCTACCCCGACAACTCGTACTGCGTGTGGCGCATCCGGCTGCGGAACCCGGCCCGCAGGATCCAGCTCCAGTTCACGGACGTGGAGTGAGTGCAGCCGGGCTGCCTGTGGGCTCGGGGGCGGCCCTGGAGGCCTCAGTGCTGGGAATGGGGCTGTGCTGCTGGGCCCTGCAGCTCCTGCAGCCCGTGGTGCACTCAGATGCTCCTCTCCCTGCAGGCTGGAAGGCAGCAGCTGCTCCTACGATGCCATCGAGGTGTACGATGGAGGGTCCCCCGAGAGCTGGCGCCTCGGCCTGGTCTGCAGGAACGACCATCGTGTCTTCAGATCCTCTGGGAATCAGCTCACCATCGTGTTCCGCAGTGATGGCAGCGTCACCAGGAGAGGCTTCCACGCCTACTACTCATCATTTGTTGACTTCAACAGCACCGTGGGTAAGACTAGAGCTGTCCTTTACTCTTCACCAGGGCAGAAGTTCAAACTCAATCACAAAGAGCTTCTGGTGGCTCTCAACACCTCGTGGGCACCCAGACCCTCTGGCCCCATTTTAGAGGCACCCTGGCTCAAGGGCGTTTTTCAGGACAGGATGGCCATGAAGCTGCTGCCAGACACTGTTGCTTTGCCTGGTGGGCAGGAATGGGACTCCCTCCACCTTCCCCAGTGCTGCCACTGAGCTATCGTCAATTCTCCTGGCCTGTGCTGTAGGCAGAGGAGTTGCTCAGCCCTGGCACACCCATTGCTGCAGAGGCCAGTAGCTACTTCTTTTTTTCCCCAAAATAAAGGGAGCTGACGTGCTCAGCCACAGTGCAGTGAACTCCTTCTGGCAGCTGAGGAACCGTGGAGGAGCAAGGCTGGCTGCTGCTCTCTGCCTGCAGTGCCAGGCTCCCTCTGGATGGCAGCAGCACTGTCTGCTTGACCATCCCCTTGTCCCAGTTTGGTGTCACCAGCAAACATGCTGAGGGTCCACCCTGTCCCACCCTGTTGACCATTAACAGAGGAGATCAAGGCCCTGCTGATGGGAACTGTTGCACATGCAGAACACAAGCTGCACCCTGGGCTTGGGGGTGGAGGGGGAAGGCTTGGAGGTGCAGCCACACAAGGACCTGGACACTACCTGTGTCCAGGTAGTGATTGTGGGTCTGGTGTTTCAGTGTCCCTTCAGGAGCCTTTCTGGGGAGGGGTGACCTCCAGAGGGCTGTTTCTCTTAGGCAAAATGCTGAGTGTTCACCTGCTACTCTCTCCCTACAGCTCCCAGTACTTCCACAGCATCATCAACCTCAGGTAGGTTTGGAGGGCTTGGGTAAGTTTATGAATATTTATCAGCATTCTTTTTGAAACAAAATTATTTGGGTTCTTTTTCCTCTTCCCTTTGGTCATTAGCAATTGTAGTAGGGGGTTCCTCTGTCGAGGAACAGCTGCCCTCCAGAATGCCAGCCTCAAAAACTGTGCAGTTCTGTGGCAAATATTTTTATCCTGCTGGTGCAGGCACTGCAGACCAGCATTATATAATCTATTCAGTGTGGTTAGCATCTCCTAACCTGCATCCAGATGTGCATGAACCTAATGGAGAGGCCACTGAAGCTGATAGAAGTCACTATCTCTACGTTTAGACATAAATTTCACACAGACATACTCCAAATGCAACCCTAAAGGTGTATACATGTCTTTTCTTCTTGTATTTTTCTCTGCAGAAAGTTATTCTTGTGGTGGCTTGCTTTCCTCTTCATCTGGTACCTTCCAGAGTCCATTTTACCCCAGAAATTACCCAAACAACGCCAACTGCGTGTGGGAAATACAAGTAAAGAGCAACTTCCTTGTCAGACTTGAATTTCCAGATATTCAGTAAGTTGTGAATTTATTACTTGGGAAGATGGAAGTATGGGACTGACAACTTGGACTTACTAAGCAAAAGCTTACTTGATTTCAAGGATCTTTATCTAAGCTTTTAGTACATCTGAAGAGGAAAAATGTGTTTATTTTTGCTTATTTAGTCAAAAATGTGGCTGGCATCTGCTGAGACAGAAATTGGAGGTTGGAATTTCTGTTCCAAAGATTTGACAGTCATATCAATCAAATGTATTCTTCTGCTGTAGAGAGTTAATCTGACTAAAAAACCAAACCACCAAGCAAACAAAGAACATAAAAACAGAGCATTAAACTAAATAGTTGTGTTGCCTCTCAGGATGGAAGGTGGCAGATGCCTCTCTGACTATGTGGAAATCTATGATGGGCCCCTGGACACCTCTCCTCTCCTTGGGAGGATTTGCTCTGGTTATTACCGCACATACACGTCCTCCTCAAACCTGCTGACCGTCCGCTTTCACAGTAACTCCCGATACACCTACAGGGGGTTTCAGGCCAACTATTATTCCACTCCAGCTGATGACAGCACCAGTAAGTTCATCTTTAAAGCAGAAACCTGCTTGTCAATTATTTTCTAATTTGCTGATTGTTAATCTTGTTAATGTTGTTTTAAATTAGATCTGTGGTGTTTTCGTGGAGATTCAAGTCCGTGGTTTGGATTCTGAACTCCTTCTGCCCTATCAGCTGCTTCTGTGAAAGACAGTGTTTATTTAATCCAGTACTTACAACCTTTTTTGAGCACATCACTGAGCTTGTAACGTATTTTCTTTGCCATCCACTAGCACTGCTGTGTTTGCCAACCTACATGCACGTGGTTGTGAGTAGATACTTCCTTCAGTACCACGGCTACTCTGCTTGGAACCTCACCCTGAACGACCCCTCTTGCACACCCAATGTTACATCAAACTATGTGACATTCGACATTCCATACACTCAGTGTGGCACTGTCAGAGAGGTAGGACTGAACGTTTCAACAAAGCGGGCAAATAATGGGAGGATGCAAAAATTCAAACAGAAGAATCTGCTTTGAAAACCAGCACAAATTGAAACCTACCTGGGATCTGCAGGGGCTGGAAATGTCCTGGTGATTATGGGTTGTCTCCCTCTCTCCTGAAGGATAAAGCTTATTTGCACTTGTATTTCCTGCCTCTGATAACAGAGCATTCTCTTATAGATATTATCATTCTCCAAATGAATAAGCTGTGAAAGGATACAAATACTCAGCATTTTCAAGATCCCAGGCTGAGTGTGATTGTTAAAAACGTTTCAAAGCTTTCACAAAATATGACTAAATAATGTGTAGCCATATTTCAGCTTAAATAATATGCTGACCCAAACCTTCACATACTTAATATTGTACAGGTTGTATTTAATTCTGTTATGCCTGCATTTATTGTAGGTAGTTTTCTAGGCCAAAATTGCAAGCACTGAATATCCCATGAAGATTACAGATTCTTATCTTGAGATCAGAAATTACTAGATTCAGACTCTTCCACATCAGACTTTCTGGGAAATAATGTTTTTACAGTGCACAGTGCTGTAAGGATACAGCAAAGTTTAGAATGTATAATAGGGTACCTGACTATATGAATTAATTTTGCATTTCATTTTATGTGCCAAACAGGGAAACAACAACACAATCAGCTATTCCAACATTATCAGAGGGTCCTCTTCTGGTACATTAATCACAAGAACTAGAAATCTTCGCTTGCATGTGAACTGCAAGATGCTCCAGAACACGTGGGCACAAACGATGTACATCGCAGACGACAATTTTGAAGTCAATGAAACTCAATATGAGAGATATGATGTAAACCTCACATTTTATGACTCCTCAAGCTTCTCGCGGCCAGTGTATGACTCACCCTACTATGTTGGCATCAACCAGTATTTGTACCTGCAAGCTTCCCTGCACAGCTCTGATCCAATGTTGCAGTTATTTCTGGACACTTGTGTGGCATCTCCCACGCCCCACAATTTTACAAGAGGATCCTATGCTATAATCGAGAATGGGTGAGCTCTTATCCATTACAAATACAGACACAACTGCCTTCAAACTCCTGTATCTCTAACTTAAGGGGTTTTTTTTTAATTTTAATGGAATAATGTGAATATAGAACACATTAATGACTGCTTCTAACTAATTAATGGACAAGAGCCTTCAGGATTTACTGGGAAAAAGGGGATGGATTGACCTAAAATATAACACACACACCTCACAGCTTAAAATAAGTAGTGGACTAAAAGGCTATGGCCAATTCACAATGGGATTATTATTATTATTATTATTATTGTGACATACCTCAGGTAAGGTAAATTTACCTTCACGGAATCATACAAACACCAGGTATCAGACACACGACAGGCTGAGGAAAGGCAATGTGCTTCAATTCTGCCAAAGAAAGGCATTTTGGTTTTCCCACTTGCAGCTTTCTGAACCATTTTCATTACATCTAAAAATCACTTCTCATGTTGTGTGTTTTATTGCATGGAAATGACTGACTGCAGTGTGTATTCATGAGAGGGGTTTTTTTTTGTTTCTTTTTAGGTGTGTCAAAGATCCTACCTATACCAAGTATTCCTCACCCCACAGACACATTGTGCGGTTTAGATTCAATGCCTTCCAGTTTGTTCGGAGCAATCCAGAGGTTTACCTGCAGTGTGAGCTGGTGGTGTGCAGGGCCTATGACTATTCTTCCAGATGCTACCAAGGCTGTGTTCACAGGTCCAAGAGAGAGGCAAGCTCTGATGAAGAGAGTGTGATTGTTGTTGCTGGCCCAATACAGCTTTGGAAACCCGGTTTTGAGATTGGGAGTGAACCTGGACCTGAATAAAGCTGTCTCCTTTGACAGATAGCATCTTTAAATGCCAATTGAATTCTGGAAGAAACTGTACTGCTAGGTTGCCAGAAGCTCTAGAATAAATAGTAGGAATGTGCTTCCTGACTCATGCCTGTTAATCCCACTTCACATCAGCCATCCCCATATAACAAAAATGCTCAGCAGTTCTATGGGGAGTGAAATTGGTGATCTTTAAGCTTGTTGTTTGCTTTCTTAATGGTAAAACTGAAATGTTGAAATTGCAGTTTAGGTTCTATAAACAAGTTCTATTAATATACACATGATTCTGGATGTATTAGAGTGCAAGAAATCTGGTAATCTAGAATAATATTTTCCGGCATTTTTTATGTTTTGGATATAACACGATGAGGGATAAAGCATGACCAGGTCTTTTCATCTCTCCCAGAGCTGAATTCTTTTGTCATCCAGGAAAACCTGAATTCAGCTGCTGTTCCATCTGATGTTTTCTATGTATAGTTTAATTTTTGCTGTCAGCCCCCGGCAGTTCATAGAACCACAGAATATCCTGAGTTGGAAGGAATCCACAGAGATCATCAAGTCCAGCTCCTGTCCCTGCACAGAGACCCCAACAATCCCACCCTCTGCATCCCTGGGTGTGTTGTCCAAACTCCTGGAGCTCTGGCCTGTGCCCATTCCCTGGGGAGCCTGGGCAATGCCCAGCACCCTTTGAGAGATGAACCTTTCCCTGATCCCCAGCCAAAACCTGCCCTGACACAATTTCAGGCCATGTCCTTGAGTCCTGTCACTGGCCACCACAGTTTGGTGCTGTCCCTCACCTCCCTTCATGAGGAAGCTGCAGACCATAATGAGGTCTGTCCTCAGTCACTGTTTTCACTCCTGAAGCAGAAAATGAAGAAAGAAATTCCATACCAGATTATGTAAACCTTGCTAAACACCTGCTCACATTGTCTGAGTAATTTGGTGGATTGAGCCATTTCCTTGCACTGAGTAATTTCATTGATGATTCAATATTAAAATCCAAGCCAGACAGGTTTTCCTTGGTGGAGGCTCTCTTCATGAAAAGAGGTGGGCTTGACATAACAACTCAACATTGAAGGAAGCCAAAAGACCAGGGCAAGTTTAACAACCCTCCAATTGGTTGCCACCCTGTAATATTAGGCTCTCTTATTCAATCGTAGTACATGAACCTTAAATTCCCTCTTCTCAAGATGGATATCTTGACTCTGCCAGTGAAAAACACAGCCAGATCTGCTGTGAGATCAGCACAGCATAACACCTTGTGTCTGTAACACCTTGTGTCTGTCATCCTGAGGGCCATCATGTGGCATGTACAGGGAACCAGCACTGCTGGGGCACCTCAAATCCTGGGCTCAGTTTTGGGTCCCTCACTCCAAAATGTCATTGAGGTGCTGCAGCGTGTCCAGAGAAGGACAAAGGAGCTGGGGAAGGGTCTGGACCACATGATTCATAAGGAGTGGGAGCTGGAAATTGTTCAAAATTTCCCAAGGGAAAAAACCTTAGATTAGACTTCAATGCCTCTCACTTATCATGTGCCACTGTGATAAAGTAATTGCACCACAGCCAGAGGAAATTTTTCAGTGGAAGGGTCCTGAAGGAAAAGAGGGCTGGGAGATAATATGGATTGAGGATTGAACTGGACAAAAGTTTAGTGGCACACAATGGTTTAATATTTGTAACTTAAGTCAGTGGAGTAGCTAATGGTTTCTGATGAATTTCTGTACCACAACCTACAAAATTGCAGCAAAACCCCACATGTCTCCATAATTTCCCCCTCTATTAAATACTGGTGAATGAATAGAAAATATATCAATGTACCCAAAGAGGCATTTGCACTGTCACATTTGCATTAAGGTCTGAAGTTCTCCTCACCATTCCTTGGCTATGTATAACACGTTTTCTCCAGCTCTCTATAAAATCTTAAGTTTAGGGCAAATGGTGTAGTCATTATAGTGCTCTTAGTAAATGCAAATGATGATTATTAATAAATGACATCTACTCCCACATTTTCTTTTTTTAACCACACTTCCCTAAAATGCTCCACCAAATCTTATTTGAAAAGGCTTGTACTAGCATTTATTTCTCTTTCAAGGCTGCTGGTCACTTCAGTAAAAACCCATGTTGTTATTATTCTTAGCTCAAGTTCTTGGTTCAAAACTACACCAATCTTGCTACACTGTAGGGTGGCAGCTACAAAGAGAACAATGGAATCAGTCAATGGCTATTGTCTTTTTCTTTTTGAAGAAAAGGATGACTCACCCATCCTTATGATAGGACAGAGTAGATTCATTGTGTTGTTGTATTCACATGGACCAGGCAACACCAAAGCCAGAGCTGCAGCACAGTGAAATCCTCAAGAAAAGCATACAGGTCAGGGATGAGGATAGGATATAGCAAGAGATGAGATGTATGAAATTCTAACTTGCAAAGACAATGCAGAATCTTTTCAGAATATTTTGAACATTTCTATGGATCTGATCTGGTCTGATTTGTTGAGCTTGAAGTCAGTCTAATATATCTGAATATCAGTGAAAGCCATAAAAATATTTTTTATATCCTCTGATTTTAAGATGTCTCCACCATCTTTCCCCGTTTATTCTTTCCATTATATTTAGATAAATAGAACAATAAAAAGTTCATCTTCTCTACTAAAGAGATGTTTGCTGAAGTGCCTGGCTTAGGCAAGCAAGTGTTGCCAGCTCCTTCCAGCAGCCCTTGGGCAGCCAGTTACTGCAGCCAGTGTCTGCCCATGAATTATGGTGCAGCCAACTTCCAGGCTCTGTTCTTTACACAATTCTTGATTATTTATATAACAGCAAACAGTGTGGAGCCCACCAGGCAGACTTCATCTCTGTCTTTGAATGGTGAAGAACAAAACCTGCTGCTTGGCAGGGCATGGCCATGCCCCAGTTGTGCCAGGCTCTGCGCTGTGCAGGAGGGTGTGGCACAGTCTGGCTTGGGTTTTGGGGATTTTCCAGCATGGAGGCTGAGGTATGTTTGCCTTCAATATGCACTGTCATTGTGAAATTTATAAATCAAGAGCTTCAGTAGAGCAGTGAGTATTTCAGCAAATAACTTCAGGATGGATTTCAAGAGTGTTGGAGGCCTGGTCATGCAGTGGTTAAGGCAAACACTTAACTGCCCCTGTTGTTTACAAAGAATTTTGGAGACTAGTCGCAGTAGAAAAGTTATGCACATAATTTATTTAAACATTTGCTAATTCAAATATTTAATTTTAATGGTTTCTCTTGGCTCACAGTTAAATGTCAATGCATGTTTGTCATCATGCAATATTTAATGCAGTAATATATGTGTAAAATTGGTTTCATTTACTGTTGCAACATTAACAAATTTCTCTTCCCTGACTAATAATTGTTATAGAATGCCTTGTAATGTCGGGGAGCAAGGTGAGATATATTTACAGTTGTCATTGCCCACTCAGATGATCAGATGTAGAGCATCCTTCACACCATAAAAAGCACACTGGCAGAAATTATCTGCCCAGTTAGGTGGGGAAAAAAGAAAATGTGAAAGGAAATGGCACATACTATACTTTCAGTCTTGCTACATGTGTGATTCAGAAAAAATAAAACATGCAGCTCAGAAAACTAGATTGTGTTGTACTGAGTACTGGACTGCAGATAGAAGGAAATTTCTTCTGTTCATTGGCAACTTTTTCTTTGGTGCAGATTTTAATTGTTAAAACTGCACATTCCTAAGATAAACTGCTTGATGGTTTTAGAGCTTTGATTAGTGCGAGGAAGAATGCAAAAAGTATTAATGTGTTTAAAGATTTGTCATAGATACAAACAAAAATCTAGTTCTACTTTAAATGGCAAATCAAGGCACATATTTTTAATACAAAAAATATATAAATTACTGGGCCTTGATCAGAGAAAATACAAAACCAGTAAGCCTGGCTTTTTTATTATGGCATTTTGGGGATTTTTTCTGGTTTTTAAGCTTTGAAAGAAAAAAATTCCTAGAAGAGACAAAGTATGGAACAGCACATGTAGACATTTGCTGTCCAGGGAATTCCTGAGAAAACTCTGCACAAGCTGGGCTGAGTGGGGAAATTATCAAAACCACTCTTGGCTAGAAATGTAAAATTACCTGTTTGGGAATCAAGACTTTTAGTGCAGTTGGCTTCTTTAGGGTGAAGAACATTACGTAAATTTAATCTGATTTTTCTTTCCGTTAGGGCCACAGGTGGTTTTCTGCACATAAATAGACTTGAAACACAAATACTGTGAGACCTGATACCACAGTCATATCACAAAAAGGAATTCTTACTGTATTAGCTTTTGAATGTCCAAAAAGACTGCACATACAGAAATTTTGTAGCAAATTTTCTTTTTGGTCCACTAATATTCCAAGTAAATGCATTTTGTTATTTTCAAAGTAGTTTAATTCAGCATTTCCCTTGCATTTCTGTGTTTAACCAGAAGGAAAATTGCTTTAAGATAATTTCTTTTTAATTTTGATAATTTCTGGGAGGTATATAGGATGAACAAAAATCCTTGACAAAGATGTAATATTGTGGCCCAAGAATTAGTTTCAAATACATTTTCAAAGATCAAGGATCATAAAAAGGCTTCAGAAATACATAATTCTTGGCAAGTTGTGAGAACAAAGGAATAATGAGGCTGGCTAATAGTAGACATAGAAACACATTCTTGAAAAGCGCTAGAATGGGTAAAAGCATTTAGACAAAATTATGTGTATGAGGTCAGTTTGAGCTTTCCAGGGGAGGACTTTGATGTTTATCAGTTTGTATCAGCTATAAAGTATCATAAAAGTTGTGCAAGGCATTATAAATGGATTGGTGCTGGGAAGTAATTACTGTAAAACTGCTAAATTACTGCTTTCTTTCCTGTTTCTTGCTTTGAAAAGGTCTTTCACTCAGATAGAAATGCATATTACTTTCCTCTATGCTTCCCTTAGGTTTAGGTGTACATCATAAAGCACCCAGCTGCAGCACACCTCCTCTGATGGATTCTCTCTTTTGAGCACCAGTGGCTTTTCCTGCATTTAGGCATTTTTGCACATGAACAGCTGACTTGCCTTGAGCTATTCCCTTTGGCAACCGGCAGCATCATTTCCTTCCTGCTGGTCCTTCTGGCTTAAAGGCAAGAAGGTGAACATGTGGTAACACTGAAGAGAGTTGGAAGCCTTGGAGCCAAGTTGCTTTCTCTGTTCATACCTTCTCTTTCAGCAGCCATCTGCCTCAGACTCTCCCAGATCAGGTGCTTTTTCTCTCAGTAAAACTCAGAGAAGAAACTGGTATTAAATGAACACTAAAGATAAAAACACTTCGAAGAACTAAGGGTGATTTGAATAGAGAAGTATAAAACAGGGGCTGGAGGTCAAAAGCCAGGTTTGAGGATCAGCTGCAAAGCAGTAGCAAAGAGAATTCAGCTGCAGGTCCACTTCAGGCAAGAGCAGATACGGCCCAATATGAAGCATCCACCAAGGTTATTCTCACACTCTCTGCCGGAAACCCTTCAAATGCAGGCAGTTCTGACTGTTGGGGTCATTCATGTGACAAAAATACATGTGTGTCATGTCCCAAGGGAAGTGCAGGTCTGTTCATACATAACATTTTGAGGACATGAGACCCAGGACACCACCCAAATGTCAGACACAGGCATGGGTGGTGTACAGATTGATTTCACCTGCATATGGCTTTTCATAAGATGTCTGAAATTTATCCTTGCCCCTTTCTTAGACTTAAAACTGAACATTTTTCCTTTTGTGGGGACGAAGCAAAGGAGACTAAGAGTAAAAGTCTGAGGGCTGGGTGCTCCCCTGGTGGGATATGGCCCAGCTGGTACAAAACAAAATGAATAGGGACAGATACAGGAATTAAAGTCCTGTAGAGCATTCCTGGGCAGAAACAGAGACTAATTCTGTTCAAGCTCCCTCCTGCAAGAAGCACATGACAGAAAACCAGTCCATGGATCTATAGCACAAAGTGTTACTGTAAGTAAGTCTTCTTATTCTCTTTGTTAAACTGAAAGAAAACTATTGATCAATGAACATAGCAGAGCTTTCTATAGTGTTTAACAGCTCTAAGAGCCACTACAAATGACAACTCTGATTGAAAATTTCAACAGTTTGAAACTTTTGAAATTTTTGATTGAAATTGCATAGAAAACCTTTGGGTTTCAATCTAACTATAACATTATAATTTATTGAACACTTGTTCCAGCAAGCAGCTGGCCTCTGAAAGAACAGGTTATTCATTAATTGAGGCTCATATTCTTAGACAAATGTCTTAGGGTTCCCTGTGTCTCCAGACTTTTCATTACGGTAAGACAAAGTTGATCCCATGTATTTTATCTCACTGATAAGTGGTCAAGAGCCAAGACAAAAGTTTCATTTATTCCTGATGTGAGAACAGCAATGGATTGCTGATCTGCTAACAGCAATGCAGTCTCACAACTCATGTTTCTTGTGGACTTTTATGGTACTTGGTTTTGCATAGAACTTCCTGCTGCTCTGATCTCAGTGTGTGCAATAGATAAGACAGACAATCTGAGGCACATTTTATAGATTACATTGGAATTTTAGCCTCTACCAATCAAAGGTGTCTGTTATTGAGGCCTGGGTCCTGATGTAATTTAAAAAACACTTACTGGAATAGAATTGCAGCAGTAAGCTGAAACTGGTGACACCCAGGAAACAGCCTGACATCTTCATGTGTCAATGAACCTTGCTAGCAGATTTAATTGTTGTGGATAAATGTAACCACTGTGCATTTAGTCCTCCTCTACTGTTGAAACTCTTTGATACCATCCATGAATTTTCTGTTCACAATGTTTCAATGCAGCTACAGCTGGACAATCTGGAGATCCTCAAAGCAGGGTCAAAGAAAACAAGCTGCTCAGGAGTGTGTCCAGTTGGTGTGAATATCTTGAAGAATTGAGGAATTTATAAAATTGCTGGGTAACCTATTCCCCTGCTTGTCCAGCCTCACAGTGGAATTCTCTTTCCTTGTGGTAAGTAGTGTTTACTGTACTTCAGTCCATGCCCATTGCTCCTCAACCTGCCACCAGGCACCACTGAGACGAGTCTGGCTCATTTTTCAAGAATCTTGAAGCAGGATTGACCTCATGACCCTGTCTCAATGACAGTGTGATCACTCCACTGAGCACATGGTATTGTTTTCACTCTTGTCAGGCAGTCAGGAGCAGTAGAGCCGTGAATAGCAATGTTCAGGCTTCCATTTCTTTATTAACATGTGAGTACAATCAGTCACATTTACTATTGTCCTCCAGTTTGTTTGCTCTTCTCAGAAATGGCTTTAACAGCTTCTGATTCTGTTTCTGGACTCTGGCCTTTTGTCTTTCTTTCCTCTATTAGTGCACTGTGAACCTTTGCAGGAAGAGCACTGTTTATTCCCCTTGTTCTAGACCCAAGCTGTGCTTTTCTACAGAGGGAAGGTTGGAATACACCAGCAGGAATATTGAGTTATGTCCAACTATTGCAGTCTGGTTGTATCTGCTCTCGTAGCCAAAATGAGCAGAGACACACAGCCTGGACAGGGTGTAATGAAAAGAATATTAAATCAACAACTGGCCTGCTTCTAGTTGACTTCTATTTCTCCTCATCAGGTGAGCAGAAACAGTAGAAATGCAATATAATGACCCCAGCAGACAGGACTGTGGGCCGTTGTGCTCCCAAGCCATCTACATGGATTTCAAACAGACAAACCAAGGAAACCAGCTCAACAGGACTTTTGATTTCAATTCATCCTTCTTTTCTTTTTATAAACTGTGTGATTCAAGGCATTGAAGGGAGTCCTGCTGGCAGATGCATCTGAGGACCGTAGCTGTAGATTGGGGGAAGACACTGGTAAAACAGAGCAAGCTCAACAGAGACCCACAGGTGAGGTCCACCTAGGGTATGTTACAAAAAATTGGCATGAATTTACTTTTGATTCCTGACTTAATCCCATTTATGATGGTGGTTTGGGTTTGGTTTTTTGGGGTTTTTGTGTGTGTGTGTACAAACAGCAGGGAAACAAACCTACAGCTTCAAACGGAGAACTAAAATATAAAAATGTATGAGACCAGGATTCTCTGCTGAAGAATTTATCAGAAAACCTGCTTTGAATTTGCTGGCTCATCCTGCAACACATTACAGTCTGCATAATCAAACAATTACCTATGAGCAGTAAATAAATAAAATTGGGATGGTTGAGGCAAAGAAACACGTGTATCCACTGGTCTGGTTCCAAAGGTAACTCTGGGCCTGCACATGCAGTTAAGATAATTTAAAATAAAGGCATATCATGGTTCTGGCTGGCATAGAGCTACTTTTCTTCCTATTAACACAAATTATCTAGGAAATGGGAACTTAACCACTCCTATGTAATCCTTCTGTAAAGATCAGATAATCATAAAAAATATTGCATCGTGAATCAGACGCAGCACGGGCCAGGCTGACCTTGGGAGCCACAGTCTTTTACCAGCGCAGAGTATAAATTCTAATGCTCGGTTTTGCTGGGATCTCTTGACGAGATGGGTGCCACCAGGGACCTGCTGTGGTTATTCCTCTTAAATGCAGCACTCCTGGATGCCACCTCACCTAACCTACACAATATATATTCTTCCCAAAAAGGTAGGAACAAGGGTGTCTTTCTTCGCTGCGCTGGGTCGATACATGGCACTCACAGGCCAGTTTAATCAACCCTCTGCAAAGATTAAAAGACAGATTGAAATCAGATAATGTCAGGTTGTCTTCTTAAAAAGATGAACCAATCCATATCACAATTAAGTATTATTTTTGTTGAAGTGAATTTCGTGTGATGAAATTGTCATTGTTTTGCGGTAGTGTCTTGTAGCTAAGTTTGAACCAAATTTGAAAATAATTCTGCCATGAAAGTCTGAGAGACGTTGTTCCTATGAATCTGTAGTATGGAATTATGAGGGATTATAGTTTCTTTGGCTGTAATATATATTTGCACTATAATACTTTGAATTCCACTTTGCAAATGTGCACAAGACCACCCAATACTTCTTTAGCTTTATATAATTTAATGGGAGTGCAATAGAAAGACACAGTTGCTGTATTGTAGGGTGTCAGGAGTCCCAGGTGTGTGCATTTTACTAAGTTGGGACTTTCAGGCATGTGGAATAAAAACTTGGAGACTGTAACAACCCAGCCTGCAAGTGTGCAAATACAAAGCAGAATTGGGTTTCCTCAGAAACCAATATTTAATATTGCTAAGGACTTTCTAAACACTATCAGTATTTTAACAAAGCTAAAACAACCAAAACCCAACAAATGAACAAAAAAGGTATGACTCTCACTCCTCTTTCACAGAAGATATCTGAAGTCTTATGCTCCTGCTAGAAATTTCTTCTGACTCAGACAGCTCTTTGTTCACTGTTTTTTGCAGCTATAAATGAGGAAACAACACCCATTATATCCCTGGGTATATTGGTGATAGAGTGTACATTGCTAATTTTGCCTATTGCTTTCAAAAAGACAGTTCAAAATGCTTGAATTATAAAAATGGAAAACAGAGGAACAAAACCTAATTTTTTTACTACTAATTTAATTTTATAGGTAAACCTGTGTATATAATCAACTGCAAGTACTGTGGTATTTCAAGTTAGAAGCACAGATTTAAGGGAGTTCCACAAATATTCTGTGTTACTCATGCCCAGTCACATCTTCCTGTAAACTTTGAGTATTTCTCTTTATCAGTTTAACAGTAAAACTTCAATACTTGGTTTATTGACCTCGCAGCAAATTCTGTCCATTCCTAGCAAATACACATTAAGAATTGCCACCGAAAAATTCAAGTATTAGTCAAAAATCCAAATTGTTCTCTTTAGTCTGAACAAACATTAATCCAAACATGCATCTATGAAAAATAGGTTTGCTAACTGGCAGATTTACCCTCATTTGTGTCTCATTACATCCTTTTATTAATTGAAAAGGTAATTTTGTGAGGCTACCACACCCTTGTGTGGAATATGACATTACTAATTATCTCTTATTTTGCAGAGACAAGAGCTTTGCCCTGCATCCCAGAAGATGCAGCTCTCTAGGGAAAACATAGCTCATCTGAATTTGTTGATCACATGTATTGTAAATTCAGTCACTGAAAGCAGCCAGGTACAACAAGAATCCTAACGTAATAGACTCAAGGAATCATAGACTCATAGAGTGATTTGGGTTACAAGGCTACTTTAATAAACTTCTGGCTTAAACCTCCAATAAGAAGCAGAGACAATTTAAAACAGAGGATGCTCAGAGTCATGACCTTGAAAGTTGCCAGTGAAGGAAAATCCACAACATCCCAGGGCAAACAAAAAATTAGGACTCATTTGATAGAAAAAAATGTATTTTGAAGACGTGTCCAAAAATTTTTGGTTTTCTTGCCTCTTCCACAGAAGAACACCCTTGAGATTGAGGCATTGCTCTCCATCTCCCATGTGACACCAGCATCCCCAGTGCTGGGTGAAACCTGATCATGCTCCTTCACCCACCAGGGACTCACCTGCTTCTTTCTCTTCCTTCTCTACAGATGCCACCAGTGCTGATACACCCAGGTTAATGTCATCTGCTCCTCCAGGTGGGTCTGAATCTGTCCACAATTTTTGGCCAGTGCTTTTGAGGATCCAATAATTTCTGCAGAGTTTGAGGTTTGGTTTTCTCCATGGAGCAGCAGAGCCCAGGGAAAGTACATCATAATGGAGCCAAGACTGGCAGTCCTGGTGGTCTGAAACTTGTAGAGGGATCCCAAGCCCCCTCCAAGGAATGTGCCTGTTTGTGGTCTTTGTTGGCTGGAATTAGGTGTGTTTTTGGGGATGAGCGTGGGGTTGAATAAACCATCCTGCTGAGATCACCAGGGCAGGGTGGCACCAATATCCCCAGTGCTGGGAGAAACCTGGCCATCCTTCTTATTCCACCAGAGCTTCATTTGGCTTCTTTCTCTTCCTCCCCTGCATATGGCACAACTGCACCCAGATTAGCCTTCTCTGCTCCTCCAAGTGAGTCTGGATTTCCCCTGGATTTTCTTGCTGCTGCTTTTTGCAGAAACAATTAGTGCCTCAGAGTTTGGGGTTTAGTCTTCACCAAGGGAGAGCAGAGCCTGAGAAAAGCAGGTCAGAATGCAGCTGAGACTGGGAGTTGTGGTAGCTTGAAATTCATAGAGCATTGCCAAGGCCCCGGCAAGGGGAGGCACAGGCTTGTGGTTTTTGTTGGCTGGAATTTGGTGTGCGTTGGGCATAAGTGTGGGATTGATCCCACCATGAAAGGCCACTGTGCTGACTCCCCCCAGCTCTCCATCTCCAATGTTACACGGTGGCACCAACATTCCCAGTCTTGGGAGTAAGCTTGCCATGCTCCTTCATCCTGCAGGAGCTCACTTGACTCTTCTTTATTCCATACAGATGACACAACCAAAGATCAACCCAGGCTAAAGTCATCCATTCCTTCAGGTGAGCCTGAATTTGTCCACATTTTTTTGGCAATTCCTCTTCACTGTATAGTTAGTGGGGCAGAGGTCTGTGTTTAGTTTCCTCCCAGAGAAGAACCAAGAAAAAGCAGTTGAACACAGCCAAGACTGGGAGTGGTGGTGGCTTGAAATTTGTAGAGAGATGCCAAGGCCCTGGCCAGAGAAGGAGCCTTTNGAGCCCATTCTGCTGAGCCCCCCAGGGTCTCCATTGTACCAAGGTGACAGGGTGTACCAAGGTGGCAGCAACATGCCCAGCACTGGGAGAAAGCCAGTCCTGGACCTTCATCCAACAGGCCTCACCTGACTCTTTCCTTTCTGTCTTCAACAGCTGCCACAGGCATAACTAGACCCAGCTCCACCTTCTCTGCTCCTACAGTGGGTCTGAAATTCTCTCGAATTTTCTGGCCACTGCTTTTTGCAGAAACAATCAGTGCCTCAAAGTTTGGGGTTTGATTTCCCCCTTGGGAGAGGAGAAGCCAGGAAAAGCAGTTTAATACAGCTGATACTGGGAGTTGTGATGGCCTGAAACTCATAGAGTGATTCCAGTGCCCTGATGCTGTTTTGATTTTTATCTTTTTTCCTTTATATATTCTCTGTATCCTGTACACACATATTTGTAGCTTTGTAGCTTCTTATTGTAACTTAACTACAGCATTTTCCTAGGCAGGAATTCAAAATTCATTCCAGGATCCCTATGCTATCTTGTTTCTTCCTGGTTACCAAGGCCAAAAAACAGCCCTCAAACACATTCTCATCAACAAAGTGTAGTCCCATCTGAGGTAGAGAGGACTTTGAAGGGATTTGGACTGGGGATGAACTGTCTAACCACTTGTGGATATTTTGTGCCTTTTGTGGATATTTTTCCATATCTGCCTTGGAGGACCCTAAAAAAAGATCCACTTTTATTTTACATCCTGTACAAAAGTAATCCTGAAAGATGTGTTGTTTCATTTCTAGGGTAAAAAGGCATCAACCTGGCAAGAGAAGGAGCCTTTG
>VWYP01017479.1:10236-30338 GCA_013400435.1 Pycnonotus jocosus | reverse complement strand
ACTCCAGATACAAAGTGTTGAGAATTTCTATTTATTTGCAGTTATGACTTGAAATAAAACCACTGTTTTTCAAGGAAAATTGCAAAACAATGTGTAGATGAATCTAAAGGAAACCAAAATCCAAAAATCCAAAACCTGGAAGGAGAAAGAATAATTCAGGACACTTCTGCAGTTGTCAGATGTGCATAGGCTTGATTAATGCTGTTCCAGAGCTTAATGTCAACAATTCCAATTAGACTCTGCCTTTTGCTAGAAAATATAAATACTGTTGTAGCATAAAGACTTAGAACACCACACTCTGAGTAGTTAAATGCCACCCAAATGTAAGAATTTAAGAGTTAGGCATCTAGTCTAAATTAAATGTTTCAGCTTTCTTTGCAGTCACTCTAGAGAGGTGACGACCTTTGCAGCCTTTTGGTGACACCAGTTTTTCTCTTCTGAATATAGAAGAGCTCGATTCTCTCTCTTGGACTGGGTGCTTAGGCTGTGGATGTGGGGAGAAAAAGGAGAATCTTTGGCAGGTGGAGCAAAAGCTGCAAGCATCAGATCAGCAGGTCTGGCCGTGTGCCATGAGGTTGATCCTTGTGCAGGAGGACATGCAGAGCAGGAGTTCCCTGCTCCTTGCCTGCTGTCCCAACGTGCCTGAGCAGTGGAATTGCAGGTGGGAACTTTTTGGGCAATGCTTGTGCTTGAGGCAGGACCTGGAATCTTGCTTCTCCGTGGAGAAGTTGCTGGATTTACATTCTCTGCAATGATATCATGAGAAAACAACATCTTAAGGAAGTGAATGCATCAATTGCGGCTTTTGGCTGTGTATCTGCTAATTTTAAAAAAGTATTTCCAGGACTTTAAGAAGTTACTATTAATACCTGATTCTTTAAAATTAACTCAGTGATGACGGAATTTTTAAGAGTCGTTAAAATCTATTGTACCTAGAATCTGTTTGTTATTTTGGAACACTTTAAATTGCATATTACAGACCTGGGGGACTCTATTGGGCGCCACTGTAACGTTTTATATTACCTCATCAACCTTGTTTTATATAGTTAAAATGTTATTTTGCTCACAGCTAAATGCCAGGACATGGCAACTGGAAAATATTACCCCTCTTTAAGCAGCACAAGGAATTGTTGGCTTCCCCAGGCATCACTGACAAGGATCTTCCTGCTAGGGGAGTGAAAGGCCAAGGAGCAGAGGGATTGGCTTGGGCAAGCTTAGGGTGGCTATACATTGATGTTCTCTGTGCTGAGGGTCTGTCCCAAAGAGGTCACTCCCCTGCAGACACACAGCCACCTGTGTGCCTGTAATTGTGAGTGAAACACACCAGCAGGGTGCAGTTATTGCTGCCAAGACAGATTGAGCTCCGTGAGGGGATGGGGTAGATGAGTCAAAAAACCATTATGCATTGATACATAATCTCTGCTTTCATCATATGTGGAGATACATCACAAGACCATGCACATTTTGAATATACATGTACTGCTTTGAAGAGCACCTCAGTGTTTTCTGAAACTGGCTTAGAACACTTTCTTTAAAATCAAATAACCATGTTGCAGTTTCTAGAGATTGCTGTGTAAAAGCAGAAATATGAGCTGAGTGTGTGTCAGCACAGCAAAATGACATGCCTGTGTTTCCTGTTGTCCAGTATGGGTTTGGCTTGTGAGGATGATAAAAGTGCCATAGTAACTGCAGAAGGTAAAGGCCCCTCTTCATGTCAGTGGGAGAAACACCACCATCAGCTTAGAAATAATTCCCTCCTCAGTCTGCCAGACAAAGCTTGTGTAACCTTTCATGTTTTTGTGCTCTCTCAGTGCCCAAAGAGAGATTTAGTGAGAGTCCCTCTACTGACTCTAGTGATCTTTGGATCACTGCAGCTTTAAATAATGCAAATCTATGCAGCGAGAGCAAGATTCATGTTAAAAATTATGCTCTGTTCTAACATTCAGTTGCTGGATTTTATGTCATTTAGTGACTTATTAATGCAAAATTCCAGACTGTCTGATAACACTATTTTTTGGACCTGAAACTCTGAGAAGAAAAAGGGATAAAGGGAATACCAAGGCTTAGTGTCTTGCAGCAGAGGTATTCTAAAGCAAATAAGAACACTTCTGCTTTGTAACTAACTGAATGATTCTATTGTAAATTCAGCTTTCGGATATTTATTTTAAAAGCTTCTGCTGCTTAAATGATTTTCAGTCTGTGCTGATGCATTGTTGCTTTATCTCCATAGTTTATACAGCTGTCAGATACCTGTGGAGGGTCCCTTATAAATCAATTCCCCAGCAGTAATGTGCAATTGGCCTGAAGGGAGGCTCAGGTCACTTAATCTGAGAGGTGCAAAGAGGCATCTTATGTATTGTTTGGTTTTATTTATTTTTGTAAGACTTAAGGCTACTTGAAGCTTTTGTGAAGTAAAAAGGGAGGGTTTAGCCTGAAGGAAATACTATGAACTCTCACTAAATCATTTTGCATTTTCTCAAAACATACCTTTCTCTCTTTTTTTTTTTTTTTTGAAGTTCTCCCCTTTTACTCTGGTCACATGCCTGTCTCTGCCAGCTGCTGCAGTTGGGTCTGGGAAAAGGATCTGGATCCTGATTGGGATTGTCTCAGGAAAGCACCATGTTTAAGGAAGTACACACAGAAAATGCTGCAGCAGCAGAATTTTATAAGTGTCTGGGAAAAGAAGATTTGATCTCTTTATTTCCTAAATAACTTACTTTGTAATGTGCGTCTGTCTTTGCATGCACTTATGTACCAGTAAAAGGAATTGAAAGGAGAAGAGGTAGAAAGAGCAGCTGGAAAATTAGGGGCTGACTTTCCAGCATTTGTTTTCCTTTTTATGATAGCATATTTTATTTTATTTTGTTTGGCACAGCATTTGCTTGAGAACTGCTGGTCAGAGGCAGCGTTTGGCTTTGGTGGTGCCGTGTGTGTTTGACCATTTTGCAGATGGAAAAATGGAGGCACAGGAAGATAAGACCTGTACAGGGCTCTGTGGTGAATCACTGGCTCCTCCAAAATTAGGGTTTTCTTTCTTACTCTTAATACTTCTTAGATCCACTTCATCCCTTCCTCTCAAAGTCAACTGCTCAGCAAATTTTTAAATTGAGGAATGATGGCCCAGGTTTAAAGAATGCAACCAGATTTTTATATAATTTCTGGTTGGACTTGTCAAATGTGTTGTCCTTCCACGCTTGTGCAAACTGTGTGTGTGTGTAAAACAATATGGATGTGCTGCAGAGCCTGCTGCAAAGCTCAGTGAGGTAGTGGGAATCTTCCCATGGAGTTCTCTGGGATTTGGACCAGACCTCAGAGTCATATATAAAAATTATTTCAAAGAGAGAACCATGATGTAAACACAAATCCTCTCACATCCATGTGTCACAGGAACCTTAATGTGCTGTGAACTTGAATATCTATTGTTCAAACCTCTCAGGGTTTTTCCTTTGTTTCTCTGGGTATTGTTTGTCCTTTGGGGGCTGTATGTGTAGCTGAAGCAACATCAGTGAAGTGTGTGCCTTTTAGGAACTGAATCCCATCAGAAGGCCACAACTTGTGTTAATTTGGTCTCATAAATGTCACCCTGATGCATTAAAAAGACTGTAAAAATAGGAAAACATATGTACTAAACATTAATATTACTTGACATACTAGAAATACTAGAATCCATTCCCACACACTGTATAGAAGATTTTATTGTTATCACAGTTTTCTTTTAGGAGTACTAGGTGATGAAAATAAGTTCCAAATTCTGTGTTTATATATAAATTCATATCCAGTGGCAGAATAAGTTTCTGCTTTATGACAGAAGGGTGTTTAGCCCTTGGTGTTAAGGTCCAATTGCCCTTTTGCCATACTCCATCAAATGGGACCAGTCCTTACTTGTGATGTTGGCATATGAGAGGAAACTGGGCTGACCAGTGGCAGGTCTTGGTAAGAAGAGAAATAAATGAGGTTTTCCATCCTTCAGCATGTTGCAAACACACACTACTCACTGTCTGCCTCAGTGACCTTTGTTCTTTGAGGAATTCCATAGACTTAGATTATGACATGCATTTAAATACATGAGCATCTTTTAATAGGCATTAAATAACATGTGGTATTAGTTCTGCAATTTTTTATTGTATGAATTGATCTAGCAAAATATCTGAACTGAGCTCTAAGTATGTGAAGTCAATTAAGCTGCACACACACTTGTACTTGAGAGCACACATATTCTGGTAAATTAGAAACACAGTTTGAGTCAAGAAGGCAGATCTGGAGTTTGAAGCAACTTTTTTTCTCGCCAATGTTGCAAAACGTCTATTATTTTTTTTTCCCCTTCTTTCCTGAGGTGCTTTTGTACTTACTGCTCTACTGATTTTTTTAAAAAAGCAAATTTTCAGGCACAAAGGAAGGTCGGTGTGGGAGGGTACCTGCCTCGTAGCTCTGAAGTCAGTAGGATTCAGTGGAGGTGGTGGAGATGGACTTCTCGCTGCTTTTGTGCAAACCCTGTGCTTCCCCACAGATGCACAGTGAAGATATTTTCAAATAACAGCTTCACAGATAAAACATGTGAGTAATTTCAGAGCTGTTCATAAAAGCCTGTTTTGGTCCCTGTCAGAAACCATTTCCAAACTTTCCCAGTCAAGGTCTGTGTTTTTCAGCTGATTTAGTTTCTAGGTATTCCAAATACTCCAAAAATATTACAGCAAGCTAATTCTTTCTGACCTCTGGGGAAGGAGGAGGGATGATTAATTCCACAATGGCTTTGGTAGTGAGTCAGCAAGTTTCTTACTCATTTGGTTTACATATATGCTTTTTTTTTGGTGAATGGGAATTTCCTCTTTTCTCCCTTCTCACACCTAGTGAACAACCCCACAGCTGGGCAGGATTCTCTGAATGCCTTGACCAGTCCTAAAACCCCTATATTATGTTCATCTTTTCCTATCTGAATTGCCTGGTCCTAAGGAATGTATCAAAATGTCCAAACTCCAAAAAACTTCTCACATGTTGAATCCATGGCTCTCTACATTTTTACTTCATCATCCCCTGAACTTAGAGGTCAACCAAGGAAAAGGGTCAATACTTCTTTGTATGTATTTGGATTTTCCCTGAAGTAATAGTTTTGCTATGGGCAGTTATTTCCATTCTCACTTTCCAGGCTCCAGCTCTCATTACCTCTCTGTACATTATTTTCTTGAAGGGAATTAAAAATCCTCTGTAATGCTCTTTGCTGTGGTCATTGCTACTTTGAAACAATTAATGTGAATAGTGAACAGTCTTTGACCTTCATCAGGTGTTCCTCAGGAGTGCTCTGAAAGGAACACTGGCTGCAGGAAATGTGGTGATAGTTGCAGTTACCTTCACAAATTAAATTTTCTGACACTTGATAAATCACGGCTGACGTGTCTAACAGTGTTAAAAATGAAAATACTGTGTTTTCACAAAAACTGTTCAAATCCAGTAGGCACTGGGTATGCTCACTAGAATTCCTCTGTAAATGTGGGTTGATGCTCTTAATTTCTCACTGCCTGTATAGCAAAATGACAAATGAGACTATACATGGTTAGAAATTTGCTGCTTTTCAGTTTTATTTTCAATGTAGTGATGCAAATTCTCATTTGCCCAAGATGTTTGAATACACATTTGATAGGAAAAGTTTTTTATGTGATTGACAGTTTTATTAAGCCATGTAACAGCTTTTTAATGTGAACTATTATTTACCCCTCTTTCTGTATCTATTTTAGCACAGGCTTCTCGAAGTTATGGCTTTTACCCAAGTTAATTTGTAAGGTTTTGTTGTTAAAGGGCTTTTTCCCCTGCACACATGGACTCTTTCCACAGTGCAAATGATGATGATGGTGATGATTATCGTTATCATTATTATTGCTTGACAATAAGCTACACAAAATCTAATTCTAGGACAAATTCTACCCCATTTGAAATGTCTTCAGGTTCAGTCTTTTCCATGGAGCAGGTTTCTATATGTCCCAGATGATCTAAAGATTTGTTTGGGGCTTGTACTTTTCATGAGAATTATGGTTTCCTTCTGGATTCACTGTTAAAGGTTCCTTCACATACTTTCGAGGTGAGAAAGGAAAAGTCCCCTCTGTTTTGAGCTTGATTGTTGCATTCTAAATTAAGTATAAATATCGAGATTAACACTGACTTGCTTCTGTGCCCATCACACTCCTGGACTGCTGTTTGGAAAGTGAAAGACATTCTACTCATTCTGTTAGAGCCACAACTAGAAGTATGAGAAGAGGATTTCTACAAGAATAGAGATGTGGTGTAGTTTATTAACACCTTTCTAGTTGGAATGCGGAAAAGGAAAACGGGAGAAATGGTAAAATGCTGAATTTCAGGGACGGGGGATTTCTCTAGTGGTAGACACAATAAATAAGTTTGTTTAAGAGAAAAAAGAAGCCAAGAGGATATGCATGCCTGATGCCAGAGAACAGCCAGTGTGCCTGACACACTGGAGAAACTGTTTCAGAACAATCCATCCATGGGAAAATATGACCCTTAGAATATTATCAAGGTCACTGAAACCTACAGTGGTTTGCTGAGGAAGGGGTTCACTGGGCAAACAAGAGATGCCTGGGGTGGGATGCTGTCCCAGGACCTGCTTCATGCAAGATTTTCAGAATTAAAAACACAGGGATGAATTTATGATTCATAGCTTTTTCTCTTTGTTCTCTCTTGCAAAATCCTGCTGAATATCTGTAGGAAAAAATAAATCCAGAGGGAAGAAGGAATTGTTACATATGTACCGAATAAAAGCAACGTTGGGGGAAATATCCCCTCAGTAGTTTTTAAGTTAATTTCGTATTAATTAAAACACTTGTAAATTTGCCTTGAAGAGGTTTGGCTGAAGCAAAATCTAGAATTAGGATAAGTCATGGAATCATTTCATGCAACCAAAGGAAAATCTTAGTTTTTATAGCAGAGGAAAGATCTTTCAATGGAAAACCATGATGGGAAGCATGTTAGATTAGAAAATTTACATAAATGCGCTTTTGCATGCAACATAGAGGATGCAGCAGAAGGGAAAAGCCAAACCCTTGCAGAATGTACTGTAGTGGAGAGTGATCTGTAAGGATTTTTGGCCCCATGCTTTCTAAGATTTAGTGCAAATTTGCTTTGTGACTTTTTGCTGTGACCTGCAGCCAATACAGACCTATCAGAACATTAGAGAAGAACACATCTATCACATAGAAGAAATGCAGAATTCCATGGCAAAAGCAAGGAATCCAAATCAAAAGAAAGCAAATGAAAAACCTCAGCATCTGTAAAAAAGCAGGATTTCACTCAAGGGAACTGTGTGAAAAGTGCACTATTATCTATTGTGAAAATTGCCACAGAGACGGCTACACTGAATAATTAAAGCTTTGCAGCTTTAATCTACTTTAATTATTAAATATCTTTAGCTGCCTGTAATTCAGTGCAAACCCAGAAATGTAAGTGTTTGGGTGTATTTAGTCTATATTGGGTCAAGAGAGAAAACGTTGTCATCAGTTGCCAGTGTACACACAAGCTGGATTTTTGGTGGTGCCTGGATGGTTTCTCCAAGCTTTGGAATGGCAGAAGTTCAGATTGACCTGAGGTTGTTATTCAGATTCCTGTGTTGAGCATCCCACCTTGCTCCTGGTGGAGGTATGTTGGCATCATAATGAGGATATTAAAGCTGGGCTGAGGGTGGCAGAATCTGAGCCAGCAGGCACAGGGTGGGAATTTGGGAAGTTCTTACCTTTCCCAGTGAACCATTGTGGCAGCAGGTCTGCATAGGTCAAGTAGCACCAGAGTCTCCAAGGATTCCTGTTTAAATCAACACCTTTCCCATGTGTTAGCATGAGCAGTGTGGGAAAGAGGGCTGGAATCTGGCTTGTAATAACTAGGGCTGCTGGGAATGGTATCCACACATTCAGTGGGAGAAATCATGTGGGGCAGTAAAGCTTTTTCCAGGATTTGGCCCATAATTAGATTGATGAATATTTTAGCATGTGCTTTGCAACAGTTTGAGTAGAAAGCACATGTCCATGTATTCAAACCCCAGGCATATTTGAGTATTTTCTTCTCTTTTGAGTAATACTGCTATAAATGCAAAATACTTGCTCATTTAATCTAAGGGGGTTTTGGGTTTAAATTAAAGCTGAACAAAAAATTGGACCTATACTCTTCCACTTTTTATTTTTCTTTCCTTCTCAAAGAAAAACAACAACAACAACAACTTTTTTTAGTGTTGAAAATGCAAGCTTCAATTATTTTCCTTTGGGAGGTTGGTGCAGTTACTGCCCATCAACCCTCTGTTATCAGCAAGACCCACTGCTAAATTCTTTTTAGACACTTCCACTTTTACAGAAGTTTCCTTGCTCTACTTTATCAGGAAAAGGTCTTGGCTTCGAACCAAGACTGCCATTTAGATTTAAATTTTTTTTAAAAATCTCATTTTGAAATACATAAACCCATAAATAAAAGATTAAGTTGTATTTTGAATAGTACTTTTCCTCCAGCTGAGGTAGAGGAGCTGGAGCAGTGCAGCGAGCTGTGGAGATTCTGCAGGTTCAGGGATGGAAATCACAAAATGTCCTGGAAAAACTCTGCAGTGGCATTAAAATGAAAAGGATCAGGAAGTATTTGTGTACCACTGGACCAGGGCTGACGTGAAATGCTGGTACCATGAGAAAGCTGCCAAGTTATCTTGCCGTTAAGAAAGGTTTTTGTGAGACATTGGTATCAGCCCACTGATAAGGTATCACAAAACAAAAGCCATCTCCACCCTTTGCATCAGCAGCTCTGGCTCCGTGGCCTGAGAGAAGGCGGCAAGGGGAGGCTGGTGAGCTGAAAGGGAAAGGTGAGTTGCAGGCAGGATGAAATTTGATAAAGGAGGCGAGAGAGAAAATCATGTGAAGATTTTGTTCTGGCCTTTGGGTGCCAGGATTCACAGAGCTGAGATGTGTGAAGGCTCCCACTAGGAAATGAGTGTTTACACCTCCCTAGGCTCAGAAAACTGGACGGATAAGATGCCTTCCTTTTGACGTGAAAAAGACTGGAAAGGGAGTTGCTATTTTAGACAATGAGCAGCTGTTCTCTACAGCCCAAAAAAGGGTGGGGAAGAAAACACAAAATCGTAGGATGTGTTGCAGTTTCCCTCCAGGTTTTCTTCATGAATCATATAACATTTTCTTCTGAGTTTTTAAGCACGGAGGATGAAGGAACATCACATTAACCCGAGAAGCTTAACCGGCACATGCATTTATTCATCTGGAGAATTTCTTTTCCATCATTCTGTGTGCAAACAGATTGGCATTGTTTTACTGCTAAGTGTTTTCTTTGCTAATCCGGGTGAGATTGATGCGTGAAATGCAGAGCTTTCTAGCCAAGTGCTCTTAAAGGAAAGAACCATAGTCCATGAATAATAAATTTTAGGCAAGACTAAAGATGCAACATGCTGTTCAAACCCAGGCCAAATGGTTTCTCCACTCTGAACAACAGCTGTAAACATAGTGTGGCTTCACTCACAGATTTAGGAGATTTAAATTACACGATTTATGCCTGGGAATTTTGGAGCCATGGCATTTATACCTACCTTTCCCTCCTCCTCAGCAAAATCCTACCTTTTATCTTTGGAATTTTAAAATTACGACTTCCTAATAATGCATAGAATTCAAAGAACTACATCTTGACCTTGCAGAGCAGTTGTCTCGAAAATAAATATGAAGACTATGTTAACTAAATGCTCTGTGAATGCACAGCCCTGTGCTTATTTTTCTCAATGTCTTACCAGGAACATTGTTGGAAATCTTTTTTCACTCATGCCTGGGACAGCCAGAGCTCTGTGTTTCCATGGGCTGCAGGCTCAGTGCCCAAGGTAGTGGCAGCAATAATTGCCCAAGTTTTTCTACTAGTTAAATAAAAAACATTTTGGTAGTCTTTTCAATGAGGTCCCCAGCAGAGCTACTGGGTGCTGCACTCTTAGTTTGGTCTTCATTTTGGATCCAGACAGAAATTCCATCATGTTGGCATTTGCTTATCTAAACATTTTATGTGCATATTCTGTACTCTGTTCCTCTTTCTTTTTGTGTTGGGAATTTTGGAATAATCAAATTTAATATCCAATTAAAGGGCATTTTGTGGCCCTTTTAAAGTTTCTCCGAGGGTGCCCACTAGAAAAGGTATCGTTGGCTTTTCTAAATTGTTGAAATAAGAAATTCTAAATCCTTTCTATTACGGTTTATTAGGGTCTCTGTGGTTTTGGTTAATTGTCACAGTCTCATTTACTGTAGGTGGAGGAATTTTAATGTAGAAAGCAAGATGGTTTATTAAATCAAAAATATTTTATGAGAAGTTGCTATGAGCTGAAGGAAGTAATGTAAAATGCACTCTTGGGGGCCCAGCTTTCTTAGCCTCATGTAAGAAACAAAGAAAGAACACCTATAAAGTAAGAGTAGAAAACTCTGGGTCACAAACCAGGACTTCCCCTTCTTTTTTGGGTTGCTAGTGTACCAAAACTCCTACTTTTTCATCATTGCCTACAATACTGAGCTGTAGCACATCATCCCAGTGTGGTGCCTGCACATTAAGAAATTGTCTTGTCTAATCCAAAGGCGTGATTCAATCCCAGTCAGCCAGAGTAAAACCAAAACTTCCATGAAATCAGACCTGGAGATTGGTGGTGGTGGATTCACAGTGCTGATGGAGAAGGGTCTGGTGTGTCCTTGGACCTCTGCCAGCAGGACCTTGGCCATGAACACCTTGGCTGCAGTTTGCCATTCCAGGTTTCCAAATCAGCTGCTGCTGATAGGAAGTAGTTTGTTTTATCCAGATTTTGGAGGGCAGAGGGGGAGGAAGGAAGAAAATAATTTACTTTTTTAGTTTTCTGCCTAAATTCAGGCTGTGAGGTGGCTTTAACTGAGAGCAGGGAAATCCCCACTGCGGGTGCACGTGGTCCCACTTGACCCATTTTTCCTAATGCACTTAAAAGGGGGTAATGTTTGTTTTTAATGCATCTCTTCAGAATAAAGGAAAACCGAGGGAGTTTTGTGACAGCCTGATAATTGAAGTGCACTCTCCTACAGCAGTGGCTTTTCAAGGAGAGTGCAGGTGGGCCCTACATCTCCAGGCAAAGCAAGCTGTCCTTTCTTTTATTTCTAAAGGATAATTATTCCTGACTGCTTGTTTTTTCCTACATCTTGCTCTCATGTGTTTTTTGCTTCATAACTTTATATGTATTTATAGAGCCTTCACTGCTGTCCTCTGTGAACACCTCTGAGTGAGCCTTGAGTTTTATCCTGGAGACTTCCTATGGGGTCATGAAAAATTACAACAGAGATATGATGTATGGGAAATCTATGTCCAACCTTAAGGCTGTATGGGAAATCTGTGTCCAGCCTTGGAAGCAAGAGCTGTTCTCTGATCCCAGGCTGGTGCCTGCTGCAGTGAAGTATCTTTCTGTTCCACAGTGTCTGTCATTTCTTCTTGATATTTTTCTACTCAGTAGCTGATGTCATCTGTCTTTTTCCTCCTCAATTATGTTTCTAGCGTAGAAAATAATTGCAGGGAGCAAGAGATAAAAAGCTTCTGAGAATTCCCATGGATTCTCTTCTGCTTCAGACAAATAAAGATCCCTCTGGCATCATTGGAATTTTCTTGCCTGCTGGTATTGAGAAGTCCTGAGGACTGTGTACAAAGAAATAGAAAGGCTGCATTTTAGCAGTGGGAATTTCAGCAGTACAGTCTGACTCGAGTCAGAGACACTATCTCATCTGGGGCCCAATTCTGCTGTCAGTACGATTCAGAGGGATAAGATCAAGCCTTGAGCTGGTGGTGCAGTGACAACAGCCCTCACACAAAACCTTTTTGAAGGGACTCTTTGTGTTCAACAGGCCCTGGCAAATTGAGTNGTGATTTGCATTGAATCCCTGGGATCTGCCTATGGTACCCTCCTGTGGGTAAGACACTGCTGTAGGGGAAACATGACCACACAACTTTCCAGCAGGATAAGCTGAGCAGGGAAACAGAGCAAAACTGAGGGAGTTCATTCGCCTTGTGCAGGTTTGAAGCTGGAACCAATCACTGATTTCACTTGCAGGTGAAAACAAAAGGCTTTGGCTTTTCTTCCTTTCTTTCATTTGTACTTAGATGGCTTCAAAAGTCTCTTCCCTGTAGTGTAAATCAGATCTCCAGGCTGCTGTAATGAAAACCCTGAAGTCTTTTCATACACCTTGCAACAAAAAATGTCTTATTTACAAGTTGACTGCTTTGTGCTGCAAGGCCACACATAAAATATTAACCCTCATATTTATCATCATCTTGGCTTTGCATTTTGCTTCCTTATCCTCTTGCAAACATCACTGATAAATTTCTGTAGCAAGCACAGGGAGTATAACCCCACATATCTCTAAAAAACACCAAAAAAACCCACTATAGTGATTCAAATATGCAAATGATTCTCTAATTACTTTGTTTGTAGACAGAATTGAGTAGTAATATCCATTAAATCAGTTTGGGAATGTTGGCCCTGTCCAATCTACAGACATCAGAGCAAGGACTTTGGCTGAAATCAGTCACACTGCAGACACAGCAGGCAGGGCTCCATCCATCTTCTGGAAATCGTAATCCTGTGTGCTAAGTTTTTTATGTAAATTTTGCATGAATTGTTAATCACATAAGATACTCACCAGCTGCTGCTCTTCATGGTATAATCAGCAGCCTTTAAAGAGAATTCCATAAAAGAGAAAGGCCAAAACTGTAATTATCTCATAGAAGCAGAATTTTTCTCTCATGAGAACAGATTTTTTTTCCATTGAAAATGAATCCATTTGCAAACATAATGATTGTAATTCACATGAAGAAATTAATTTGCAGTTACATACTCAGCTGTACCTGTCACTGCCTTTTAATTCTGTTCCCAGGTCTCTAATGAGTCTGGTGATATATTTTAAGTGAAAAAGGGTTCTCAGAAGAGGTGGAAAATTTAAAATTAGTTCCAAGAGTTGGACATCAAACACCTAGTTGGAATTCCACTGAACCTTCCTCTGGTTCTTAGAAATAAGCAATTTACAATTGTAATGAAAATCCTAGGTGAAATTACAGAACAGAGGAGTGGCAGGGATTTTTTTTTTTAGAAGGAACAAGGTTATTCTCTGTTATTTTGAGTTCTGAGTGTGTCTGAGAGTGCACACTTCATATGTAATATTCTGCCTATGTGTCAAAGCCAGGCTGATTCTCTTATTCACACCATAATCACATATACAGTAGTTGAATACTTCTGATTTGATCATGTGCAGAGGGATAGTTGGGATCTGAAAACGTAGATTAAGGTGAATTTTGCTATCAATTCCTTCTGTGAGTGTCAGATCATCCCTATACTTTACTTAATAAGGATAAAATGAATATATTATTGCATATCTCAGGTTTCTCTGCAGCGGCTATGTAAAGTATAAACCTGATGAGGGAGAGAGCAAAATGCCAATTGAGGTGAAACCAACTATATCTTGTCTGCAGAGGTTTTCTTCAAATTCAGTCTTCCTAGACAAGTTCTTAAGCTCAGCAATACTCTTCAGATCCTTCTGTGGGTTAGTTTAACCCACATTACATGTGGCAAAATAACCCCCATTACACATGGCAGAACCAACTCTTGCTGCAGTTGGGTTCTGCCCTGGAGTCCAGCTCCTCTCTCACTCTAACATTGTGTGATTTGTCACCTTGGGGAAAGAAAGGGGAAAATTGTCACATCTTTCATTTTCAAGGTCATCCTTTGCTGGTATTTTAAAGTTTTGGGTTTGTTTTTTTTTTCACCCCCTTTTAGGTCTGTTGTTCTACACCTTGTGTCTGGCGTTTGGTTTCTACCACTTGACCTCTGTACCATTCCCAAGGAAAAGGGACATGCTGGTGGGACACATCTGTGCCGTGTTCGCTCTTTCCATATTTTATCTTTTTTTATTCATGGTGAAAATAATAAAAACACAACATGACTTGGATTGGTGGCAACTGTAAGGATCATCCAGTTCCAATTCCCCTGCCATGGGCAGGGACACCTTCCACTAGAGCAGGTGGCTCAGAGCTCAATCCAGCCTGGCCTGGAACACTTCCAGGGATGGGCCAGAATGTAACTGAGGGGTGATGGATGTTTCCACTTCCTGAAATGAGACATAAATAAGTTTTTTTGCTTTAGGGCCTTATTTCATAATTGGAAATCATAACTTTTCCTGGAAGATAATCAGGCATTGAGCAATGATTATCTTGGTCCTTGATTAGGACTCTTGCACGTTTTGATAATGAGTGAATAGCATTTCTTTTTACTTGCTAAAAAATTTCTTTTCAGTTTTTAAAAACCTAAAAAAAAAAAACCAAAGCAGACATACCCCACAATTACAACCCCCCAAATCCCTCCATATGGTAACTTTTGTTTTCTTGGACTGTTTGCTTTGTAAATTTGTTTTCAAAATATGAATTATAGCTCAGGCTAAAAATAAAAAAAAAGAACAAGTATTTTTAATTTAAGTTACTGAAAAACATTCTTTTCATCATAATTCTTGGCTTAAATAATGAGAAGAAAAGTGGTGATTCTCAAAATAAACATATTGAAAAATTAATTTTTAAAAAGGAAATATTTATCCCTAGTTGTCCATAGGTTTTTCTGGAGCACAGATGTATTTTGATGTAGTGTGTGATGAATCTAAAAAAACCAGAGAAAATTTGGTGCTATTTATTTTGGGAGAAAAACAAAAAATCCAGCATCTAGCAATGCAGCAATAATGGTAGATTATAAAAACATCTTGAAAAATAACAAGTCACATGTACTCTACAATTTTTTAACAGAAAATATTCCTTGTTTTATAAAGTCTGTGAAGCTTTTCATAGTTGTGACAGTCCATAAGCCACTTACACCAAATTTCTTGTCTTTGCCCTATGAGGCTTTAACCAGAGAGAGATGGGTTTTACATGATTTTTCAAAACACCTGGAAAGGTGTAATTGGAGGATGATAGAAAGTACAGGGTGTTACTAAAAGGATATGGCTTATTCCCTGAATATACGACTGGGAGAAATCTATGCAGATAAATGTGAATGAAACTCGCTGGCAAAAAGCGTTTGCAGACAAATTTTTCAGCATGTTTTTGTGGAAAAATTAATCTTTCTTAGAATTATTTGCAGTAGTGGTAGTTTAATCCACTTTTCCTGTGAATTCTTTAGATATGCATTTCTGTGAACCAGTCCTATCCATAAGCATTTTCTCCTAAATTGCTGAAGGAATGCATTTTAAAAATGCTAAGAGCAATTAAAGCAGCAGGAATTTTTCTCTTCATTCTTGGAACCCCTTATTGGTAATGTCAAAAGAGGTTTATTTTTCCTGAATCTAATGATTAACAATAAAGCTATAGAAACAGCAAGTCCTACCTAAGGGGTCAACAATTAGTGAACTGCACATAGGTTTAGACAGATGGAAGCAGTTACAGCTCAACCATGGGGCAGGAGAAACTGAACTCAATGGCTGCACTTCCAAAAAGTCTGAGAGATATAAAATACTCCACCTATAAAATATGTAATAAAATATTTACAGAATTCCACAAGATCATTCAAATCCGAGTATTAAAAAGAAAAAGAAAAAAAAATCAAAAAAGGATGTGGGAGGTGAAATAAAACCTGCCTCTTGCAAAACATGCTGCTGATACCATGGAAGAGAACTCCATTTTCCTTTTCATTTCCAGGACGGAATGTGCTCTGAGTCACAGGGTGCTATAGGGCAAATGTCCCCATGGAACAAAGAGTGTTCCTGACACAAGTGAGAGCAGTTGCCAAGGGAAAAAAAGGCTACACAAAGACTCACCTGGTTCCATTGTGTAGAAGAATGCTGAAGCAATCTTTATGCATTAACTTGCTATCAAAAAAATATGAAGTCTAAAAACGAAGAATGTCTTAAAGCCTGTGGAAATGTAACCAGTGAGCTAACACTGAGTAATCCTCCTGCCTCTGCCAAACTAAGCATTTCCTATCTGATAGATTAAATTTGAAAGATAAATGCTAAACATCAAGTGCAGCAGCTTAAAAATATCAGGCACTGATTTGAACAAAACACTCAATTGTTTGTTCATACCTTCAAAGGGGTGTTTTCCAAAGTGCTCCAGGAGCACCAGTCCCTTCCCTAACAATGAAATCCATAATGATAAATTATCTTCCCTCTTGCATGCACGAAAAGAGCTTTAATCCTGTTCATAGGATCATTCTGTTCATTGCATGCTGTGAGGTCATTGCTGAAGGTGTATTTTCCAGTGTAGCATTGATGAACCATGTTTTGATGTGAGCTGGGATGCTCAGGAGGAAAAGCCTGCAGGATCAGGATGCCTAGAGACAGAATCAGTTGGTGGCTGTCTTGTAGGTTTCCGAGAAGTTCAACATCACTCTTCACCCAGAACATTAGTAAGAGTAACAGAGGTGTGTGGGAAGGAGTGGCCAACAGGAATTGCTCCCTTGCAGGTTATGGCATGATCCTGCTGGGTGGGTGATGACAGCTGGAATATGATCCCAGGGAAATGCTTCTGCCCACCTCTATCAAGATCTGTGGTGAGATTTAAACTTAGTTCCCTTCTTTTGGAATAGAGAAGGTTGTGTGGAGAGCTGATAGTGACCTTCCAGTAACTGAAGGGGTCCTGTAAGGAAGCTGGAGAAGGACTCTTCCTTCAGGATCTGCAGTGACAGGAAGATGGAAGCCCTGGGACATGGGACAGCCTGAGAGTAGGTTTAGAGTAGATGTTAGGGAAAAAAGCTTCACTCTGAGAAGAGTGAAGCACTGGCACAGGTTGCCCACACAATCTGTAGCTGTCCCATCCCTGGAAGTGCTCGAGGCCAGCATGGGTCAGGCAGAGAGCAACCATTGCTTTGTCTAATGGAAAGTGTCCCTGCCCACAGCAGAGGGATTGTAACCAGATGATCCTTAAGGTCCCTTCCAGCCAAACCATTCTATGATCCTAAATTTTACAAGAATTTGAAATGGAATCTATAAGCAGAATTATCTCCTTCATTCTGTGACTTTAAGTTGATTTTCAAATGCATTAGTACTTCAAAATACAAGATGCTGGAACCCAGAGTTGCAGGGTGTTTGGATGCCCACTTCTGCTTTAAATAAAGAGGAGTGAACCTAACTCTGAGAATCCTGTTCCAAGTGTGCTCTGTCAAGGAATCCGTTGAAAAGCCATGGATTATCTTCACTCAATCATGCCTTTCTATCTGAAGAAGAAGCAGGAACGAACAGTAATTGAAATAATAATTCCGTGAGTTGTTTAGTTCTGTATGAAGTTGAGTTCTGTTTCTGAGGCATTGTACAGGCTGTGGCAGGGAATTCCCACTGTTTCTCTGGACAGATGGATAACAGCTCCAACCAAATCCAATGGTCACGGCCACCACCCCATGCCCCAAGTGCCTGCACTGAGCTGAGCTGCACAGGGCTACAGCCCAGTCAAATTTAGGGTCCAACCCCACAGTCAATGGGAGTGTTGTCTGTTTAAGGACTGCAGAATCTGGCCTGTCTCCAAGTTTTTACAGGTCAAATAACATAAGGGAATATTTTAGTCTGAACCACTTCCTGAATTCCCGATGAAGAATGTAGAGTCAAAACATAATGAATGGTGACTGCATTCTACTCTAAACAATAGCTGCTATTTACCAAACAGTGTGTAGTGTGTAAATTAAATGTGAGATTTCCCCCCAGTCTTTTGACTTCTTAGAAACTTTTCCCTCTTAACGCTTGGGATTTGGACTGACTACAGAATTTCCTAGAGATGCATATGGATGCAGTACTGAAGGATTTCGGAGATGTTAGTCTTCCTTGCAAGGCTGATTTCTGCATGAATTAAATACCACACATACAGAGCGTACACTGGCACAACCCACTCTCTTTTGCTCAAAATTAGTTTTCTAAATTAAAATAAACACTCCATCACACTTTGTTTCATTTTTGTGCACACCCTCACAATTATTGCTTCCCCAGTAGCTTTTTTCCTCAATGAGAAAACAAATGGCATGGAGGGACAGGACTTTGATTTGCATGCAGGTCCATTACATCTCCATGGCATCGAACTCTTGTTTACCAGCTTTGGTTACAACACTGTAAACTGTGATATCCATTTTATAGAGGAGATGAGGGAGTGCCCCAAGTTCCTCATAAGAAGATTTGTGTGACTTCCTTCACTTCAGGATGGTATCAAGACTGGAGATGCTCTAGTGGACTCGGAGATTTAAGTTAAACTATGTCTGATTAGTTTTCTGCTGGAATTTTTAACTTATAGTCTTGCAAGTTGTATGAAAACAGGCAATACATTTTTAGATTTAACAGAGCTATTTGTGTCACTTCACACTGGTATAAATTTAAGAATTAGTGGGAATGACTACACAAACCTTTTACAGACTGAACAGGCAGAGCTTCAGGCTGGCTTTGCACAACTTATGAAAAAACATCTAATTACTTATTTACTGAAGGTGTGTTTCAAAATATTACACAAAAGCATGTAAGTGTCAGGCTAACAGTTGCTTCATTTCATGAAATGAATAAAGATTGCGTTAATGGGGGACTAATGCACTTGAAGGTGAGCATGTGTTAAAGTACCTTGCCAAATCAGAAACAGTCATTAATTTTAACTGCCAAAGTATTTTTGTGGTTTTGGACTGCAAATTGGAATACTCAAAGAGATCAGATATCAGTATCCCATGGGAACAAATGAATACATAGGAATATCAATGTCTTCTTGGACTTAACACAAGGGGAAAAAAATGAGCTCTAGCTCCAACATCTTAGGTCACTGTAAAGGGCTTTGGAATAAAAAACATGCAGGAGACATGCTTTGCCTGCAATGGTGTAAAGCTGAAACTGTCCATAACGTTTCTACAACAGATCCAATTCAATTAGTATGAACTAATGTGGGATTTTAATATGGAGTTTATCCCTGGAAGTGTTTTAGGCCAGGTTGGATGGGACATTGAGCAGCACGGTCTGGTGGGAGGTGTCCCTGCCTATGGCAGGTGGGATGGAATGAGATGAGCTTTAAAGTTCCCTCCTGACCCAAAACATTCCATTAGTCTAAGGTGAGTCAGTTAATACTAATTCTCCTCTTGGTGTGTTTTCTTAGTAGTGATTAACTCACTTTACAAAGCCTTCAGGATTTACCATCAAGGCAGGAGGTGCAATTTTTTTGCTGGAGAAGGCTGGAGCCTCCTGTTCAGTTTTTGCAATTGCCTCCTGGCAGTCCTGTGGATTGTAGTCCCTATAGTCATTATTCACTTGACCAATCCCTATAGCTTCAGTGAATTTCTTTATGGTAAGAAAGGTGGGATGGCCTCTGGAAATGTCCTGCTCCATATCCTGGGTGGATATGGATCCTTAAGTCCTCTTTCAGAGGCACCAGCCAAACTACCTGTGGCTGGCACAGGCTCATCTGTCCCTGAAAAGCCATTTATGGACTTGGACATCAATATTTGTATCCAGAGCATGCAATTTTGTGTGTAAATCCAGTTTATAAGTGTATGGGTGCTACTTCCAGACTGCAGCACCATTTTCTTCAGTGTAGCTTGGCTTTGAACTGTAATTTGGTTTGTGTAAGGGTGGTTTCCAGTTGCAGTGTACAGCTTTAAAAGACCACTGCATTATTGCTGAGCTGCTCAGGAAATATTTAAATGTCTGCAGTAGAAGGTAAAATAGCAAATTAAAGGATGATTTTAATTGGAAAGTCAAAACCCATGGCTGTTTCTTCAGTTTGCAGTAATTTTCAGGTGAGAAGTGCCAAAACCCATAAAAGTTTGGAGGAAATACAGTTGAAGCAAAAAAGAGAAGCATAACAACAGCAAACACTTAAAAAAAAAAAAAAAGATTGATGATATCTTTGGGAGACAATCACTCTCTTTCTGCTACACACAGCAAAAGAAAGAATAAAAATATCAGTTTGAAACCCCAATTTTCTGACACATGAAAGCTTAGCTTTTCTAAGCAGCTTAGTAACAATTGCAAATGCTGCTAACCCCCAGACACTCCAGAGGCAGTTTGGGGTGGATGACAAGTGGAGTCACTAAAGAGCAGCTATATGGGCCTCCCAAATTCATGGAGCTGCCAATTGCATTGGGAGGGAGACAA
>VWYP01017479.1:0-10153 GCA_013400435.1 Pycnonotus jocosus | reverse complement strand
TTTTTGCTCTTTCATCCCTTTTTCCTCAATGATGGAGAGGCAGGGCCAGAACATCTTCCTCAATCTTCTGTTTCAGGTCTTTTCAACAAAGTTAGGCTTTTAGTAACACTTACCATGATAAGAGAAGAGTGGTTTACCCATAAAATGGTAGCAAGGAAGGCCCTGTGCTTGTTTCTGAGCACTTTGCCTAAAATGCAGTCAGCATAAAAATGATGGCAAATTCTGATGGAAATCTAGCATTTTGATGGCAAATCCAATGTTTCCTGAAAGATTGCGTCTCCTGTACAGAGCATAATGGAGTTTATGGACTTTGAATGGGATTCTCAAGGTTGTTTCTCAGTACTTTTGGTGAAATTGGCTTGTAGGTAGATCTCACATTGAATATTTTGGGGTTAGATGGCAGCTTTTCCCTCAAGCCATCTGTGTGTGGGTGCTCAGCAAAGACAACACCAAGGCGGGGTGCGGGATGCTCTTTGTAAGGGCACACATGGACCACACTGCTGCTTCCCTGGTGAGCCACATCAGGCACTGGGATGTGAAAAGGGAGTTCTTGGAATGTTTCCCTGTAGGTCTGGGTATAGGCACTCAGAGATTTTGGCAGGGAACTTTGAGGGACCATATTGATGCACATCTATTGGAGAGGCACAGATCCCTGATGATTTGTCTGACATAATAGACATGGTAGAGGATTTGTCTGACATAGCTGAATTATAAGGAACATATGAATGTAAACAGGAACACTATTCTTCTTTCATACAATTATTTTAATATATAGCCAGCTAAACATGTAATAAAATACCCAGCTTTGAAAGTTGTTTGTTTTCCTTTCCTCCTCATATTAGACTTCATCTGCTTGTGCAGCTAATTCTTTGGGAAGGATTCTCCCCCACATTAAATTTTATAGGTCATTTGATGCAGACTTGCTACATCAGAGACATATAACAACATGAAAAAACTTGGTATTTAGGGATATTTTTTGCTTAGTTCTCATGCAGCGGATTACAAACAGAGGTTTTATTACTTTATATTCCAAACAGTGGCAGATCTATAGTGGCACGGTCTCCATGCCAATTTTCTCTGCTGAGCTGATCTCTTTTCTGAAGTGCCCATCAAACAATTTATCAGAACAACAGAATATTCAATATATGCAGCATTGCCTAAGATCTTTGATGCTTAATCAGCACAAGTAGCTCTAAACCATTTCTATGATATTACTTTCTAAGCCCCTAGTTTGTTGCAGCAATGGTTTCAATTAATCTGCAGCTATCCATTAACATGCCATGTGTCTCTGATTAAATGTAGGCTTGATTTTTTTTCTCCTGAGGAGTGCAGTTCACTGTCCCATCAGTACCCTTGGTGTCACGTGGGTTATGGAGTGGGATCAGGAGTTGAAATAGGCTGGATTGCCAGAATCTGCTCCTGAATCCAGTGCAGTTACATTTTGCTTGAGTTTTCCCCATCTTCTCACAGACGCCCAGAAGCAGAGCTGGTTCCAGCTGTTGGCATAGCTGGGGGCAGGAGGGGCTGTAACCTGTGTCCTGTTGTCCCTCTGGTCTCTGCTCCATGGCACAGGTGCAGGCTAAAGCACTCAGATGCTGGTAGGGCTCCACTGGCTTTCCACAGTTCCACCACTGCAGCAATAAAGGAACACCAGACTTCTCTCAGTCACTGGGGAGGGAAAAAACCCCACACCAGATCAGCTCAGTGCACCACATGAGTAATGGGAGTGTATATTTGCCTTCAGGTGCTGGGACTTTGGAGTGTTTTGTAGAAAAGGTATCTTTAATTAGTTCAGATTTCCTATCTTAGCTCTCTTCAAATACTTGTAAATGACTCTTGGAATGAAAAAACAAAGTTTCTCACATCTCTACTGAACCCACAGGTGACAGGTTAGGAGGCCCCATGTGGCTTTTTGGTATAACATTTCAAGTGTCTTGCTCTGGCTTTAGGTTCCTGAGGATTTCCATTAATGGTTTTCAGGTACTTTTCTTTGGGGATGCATTACAGAGATTCATACTTTTCCACAGAAGCACAGAGATATTTAATTATTAGAGTAATAATAGCACTGTATTTCCTCCTTCCACAGAATGTCATTCAATAAAGGAAATGGCTCTCTTGGTCTGCTGGCATCAACACTGGTTCTTTCCTCTCTCTTTTACTCCAGAACATCACTATTTTTACAAAAGACTGTTATTTCGCTGGAGCCTGACCTAAAACTTGTTACTGAACTTTGATATCTCTTTGGACAGAGGGGTTTCCAGAGAGATAGACATTGTTATTTGAATTTTTATATTAATTGTCAGTTCCATTACACATTAATAGATCTAGGATAAAAGAATTATCTTGATTTAAATGATAGCTGGAAGTTGTCCTGTAACCTTTATGCTCCAGGCTGCTATGATCACTACTTTGTGCTGCTCTGCCTCTAGATACTTATGGGAATGCATCAATCAAACTTGTCTCACAGTTACCTGGATCACCCCCAAGATATTGCTGCCACCAAACTCCTCTTGCTGCCTTCCTGTAACCCGTACAACTCAGCTCTCCTTATTCTGTGTTGTCGAGATCTTTGAGCTTTATACTTGGCATGCTGCTGCTCTGTAGAATTGGAAATATTCTCAGTTTGTATCCCAGTCTTTACAAGTTAGAAGCATGTTATGATGTGGGCAGTTTATTGCAGCAAGTGCACAAAGAGCAGTAATGTACCCCTATGGGTGTCTGCTTCATTAAAAATAAGGGTACAGAGACTGAAATGCCACTGGACATTCACAAGAGGGATGTTCAATCAATCATTAAATCACATCCTGCTCCTCAGACCAGGAATTGTTCTTGTCTCACACAAGTGGGAATTGAAGAAGATTAAATGAGCTTCCCAAAGCCATTCTGGGCACAGGTATTACACTGAATGTTCTGCTTTAAGGGTACAAAGTTCTGCTAGAGGACTAGACTTTTGGAAGTTTGCCCTGAATTATTCCACCATCCACTTTGTGTAGTCAGTGCCAGGCTTTGGATTCATTGAGTCTCTCTCATACAAATGGTGGCCAACACAAAGCTCAGGTCCTTTGATTGAATAGTCTGTCTAAATTAAAATTCAGATTTAATTCTATAATAAATGACAGCCACTCTTAGAACAGTAGCTGGACTGAGAAACAGAGAACTGTGATTTGAGTTTCTCTCTGCTTTCCCGGATCTTGCTTCAGAAAAGAGGCAGCAAATGGATCTTAATAAATGAAGCTGAGATATAAATTTCTGAACATGGTCTTCAGGTTAACCATGTGTGTTTTATGTGAAACACATGAGAAATGTTGTCACAGAAAGTCCAAATGGACACTCCATACACATAATACCCATTTGGAAAGGCATGTCTGGAAATATCACCTTGATGTAGTCTGCTGCACAGCAGCTGATTTTTGTTTGAAAAATACCTTTTATATTGACTGGGGGTCCTTAGTTGACTGGAAGTGGTAAAACTGTTTCTTGGCTAGCTGCTTAGACATGTGGCAAAAATGAAGAATAATGCTTTATAACCTCCCTGGAATTTGAAATCTGGTTAACTGGAAGTCTTTAGTATTTTCAGGTTGTTGGATGGCAGCCACTGCAGTTACATAAATGCAAAATATTATTGGAATAGGTAGTAGGTGTCCTTCCTTCCTTAGGAATTGCCCCACTTAAAACCTCCGTTCCTGTCCAGTCCCAAAAGTTCTTTTTAATCTTGTTTTTTTTTTAAGCTATGACTCAGTTCCCCTGCCTTCTCCTCTTCTAGGTTGAATCCAAGGTTGTCCAATTCTTTTCCCTACATGGTCTGGAGCAGTGGATATGAGGTATTCTTGTTTACACTGTGCTAAAGCAGAATATTTCTGAGATGTTTACAGGTACTTCCTGCCCCAGAGGAAGAATATAGGATTTCCATCCTCCTTAGCAGCAGTGCCTTGGCCTTACTGGAGCCAAGGAACTCAAGCTGTGTGATCTCTCCCTTCCTGTTTCTTTTACTTGACGCAACGTGGTCGAGTTGTTTGATGTCTAGAGCGAAGGATACAGCAACTCCAGCTTGCTAAATTCACCACTTATTTCCTTTATTATGTTCCCCACTAGGAAGTTGTGAGGATTAACCTTTTCTCTTTGCAAGTTAAATGAGATCTAAGATACTCTTGAAATACTTAGCAGCTTTTCTCTTTCGTATCAGGAAAGCTGGGCTCTTAAGTGAAGCCTGTCTTCACTTTATGCAAGTTTGGGAGATAGCTAAACATTTTCAAACTCTTTTGTGTATCTTCCTTCAAGGGATTTTTCCTTTAACTCTTGCAGGAGGGTTCTAGGTGGAATTGGCAGCTTAAATACTTACTCTGGAATTTCAGCTCATATTTATTTTCTGCTTAACTTCTTTGCAGAAGAAGGTTTCTGTGACCATTATTTGTAGAAAGTTTTTGGAACCCTTCTCAGACTCTAAATTATTCTTTCTGCTGTTGCTGTGTGGTGCTCTGGGTCCCTGTTTCTCACTGTAGAGATCCCCATCCTGGTAAATACGACATTTGACAGATCCTGCCCCACCCACCAAATCCTGCATCTCAGCCAAAGAGCCCAAGGATGCAAATAGCAGGATGTGGCTTTCTAAATACTGAGACTCTGGGTCAAATTATTCCATGCTAATGACAAATACTTTCATTATTACTGCCGTAATAATTTGCTATCTGTGGCCATTGTCATCCTTGTGGCAGCCCAGCACCATTCCTGCCTTAAAAGGAAGGTTCAAACTTCAGGTTTGAGCAAGAGGGTGGACACGTGGAATTGAAGAATCAGTGTAGGAGTTGGTTTATGCATTTTTAATGGCATCCTGCAGTAGTGAAGGGATCAGTCCAGGAAGTCCAAACCCACTGTCTTCCTGGTGTTTTACATTCTTGTGCAGGTAGCAAAGAGACCAACATAAAGCTCCAGGTTTACCCCCATGTTCCTCCCCTTGGAGCTGCAGTGCTGCTGCCTTCAGGGTTAATGTATCTCAGGGGAGTATCCTATTAAACATGGGCAGTTTCAAATGGATCACTGCTTCAGCAAAATCAGCTTGTGGTTTTGTATCCATATCTACAGCAGCTTTAGGAATGGGATGCTCAGAGTAGCACAGCCACAAAAATACTGCACAGTCATGGATTATGGCTGTGTGGTATAGAAACAGTGTAGATAACTCAGCTCTGTGGAAGAAGGGTTGGTTTGTTGCACCCTTGCAAAGTGACTCTTGCATGACACTCTTTTATTGCAAGAATAATATGTGAAGCTGATTTGTTTCTTTGAGTGACTGCCTCAGACATGCCTCACCTTGTGGTAAATTTGGGTCCAACCTTTGACAGTGTTTCCATTATAGTTAAGGAGTCCAAATAGGGCCTGAAACATTGTTCTGTATGTTTTCTGATTGCTTTTTCTTATCTCAAGTGTAAAATAGATTTCCTTGACATTTCCAGAAAGTCTTTGTAAAGCCAGACAGAAAAATAATAGAGAGTATTTGATTTTGTTTCTTGGACAGAGATCTAAATGTGTGAACTTGAATACTTATATGGGTGTGATTTTGGTTCAGATTCTTTTGGCACTAATACTGAAATATTTGGATTGTTCTATTTAGAACATTCTAAGGGATGCATCCCTTTCTTCAAGTCTGAGTGCTTAATGCCTTTTTCATTTTCATAGATCTGACCTTCTATCCAAGCTAGTTCATATTCCCTCTGGATACTGAATAAGACATTTTGAGCACATTTGAAGGCTACTAGGAAGAAGTTGATGGTGATTACATCTGATGTAAAGAAAATAGCAAATTCTTCAGCTTGCTGCCTGTAGCCCTATTTAGTTTGCCATACTGTATTGCTCTGGATTCCATATTGTAAGTTGTTCAACCCACTTCCAGATTTTATTTCCACCAACTTCCTTAATGGCTTGCATGGTGTTTGCATAGGGGTGTCAGGATGATGGATAACTTGGAACTAATTTGGAAGCTGTTTTTTTGACTGAGCCTTAAATCAGGCCTGTTAGTGCAGCCCAACTTCCCCGTGTGATGGTAACAAAACATCTTCAGTAGGCACAGGTTTAGGTCCTAAGGTTTTGCTGCTTTTGGAGAAAGGTCTCTTCAGCAAACCCTTTTCAGTGCTTCAGTTGATAGAATTCAGCTGAATTTTGTAACAGCACTTAAGTGAATCCTGATGTTCTGTTGGACTTACCTCTGGCACATTTTTCATTTTGGAGACCTAGAGGAAAGAACACCATTGGCAAAGCACAAGCCTTGGCATGGGTTATGCAGAGTAAACGGTGAAGGATTCGAAGGAAATCCCAGTCATGAGGGCTTTCCAATGTGAAAGGAAAAGGAAGATCCACTTCAGGGTCTAAGGCAAGCTACAAGATCATTTTTGCATGTTCTGATGTTATGTAGGTGGGATGGCTCCCAGAGCAGCATGGTGTCTTGTACAAATATACAGAGCTTTAAATGTTCCTAAATATGCTGAGTCTGTGCTGAGGGCCTCTGTGCAAGAATTTTTGGTGTTAGTGATGAAAAAAGAGTGTCATCATAGCTTAGGTGAAGAGCCATGGCTTTTTTAGTTTATGCATGACAGAGACAGTATTAACTGTTACCAAAAAATTGTTGGCTTTGATGACTTTCTTCCTCATCAGCATTGGGATGTTTGGCTCAGGGACACTCAACACCACACCCCCAGAGATGGTCCATGGGTAGAGGATGGTGTCTGACAAAGGAGAGGCAAATGGAGGCAGTGGAAACAGCCTCTGTGCAGGGGGACCTTGGGACACAATGAAACAGGACAGGTTTCTGTAATAGGCAAATTAAATATGTTCTGAATTAACCAAATACCTGCAATAGTGTTTGCTTGATACAATATTGACAAAAAAGTATAATCTCTCTTACCTGGTAGATATTTTCTCTGTGTTTTCACATCCTTTGTGGCTAGTAAGCACTTTAGGATGGCTTCTGTGGCAAGACTTCATGACTGCAGCAATGGTCAAAAAAATCAGCTTTCCATCACTTAATTACAAAATGCATCACAAAAATCTTTAATTCTTCAAATAAAACTGGAGGCTTTTTTAATACTGTTGTTCCCATTAGTTCCCTACAAAGGGGGTGAGGTCTTGGCAATGTAATTCTCCATCTGTTTCTTACATGTGAATGCAGTGGTTTCAAAATCCATAATGTGAGGGACCTGTTTTACATTCTGCTCACAAATGCCTGAGTAATGCTATAAAAACGATGTGGAAAAAATAAGCTTTTTTTCATGCTGATGCACTGTAAGTCAAACATTTGGATGGATTCTGAGGTCAGAAAGGACCATTATGGTTATGGTGCCAGACCTACAGGCCATAGCATTTCACCTAGTGATTTCCATATGGAGCTAAAGGACCAGGAAATATTTATTTAAAGGAAAATTCACTCTAGTCTTGAAATGTACCAATGCAGTTCCTCTAAAAGGGATCTCTTGAGTGTGTTTTTATTAAAAAAAAGTACAAACCGGGAGCTTTTCATGTGAATCTAGCAATATCAAATTTAATAGATTATTGTTAGGTGTATTTTGTGCTACATAATAAGATGGTGACAAAAAACAGGACAGAAAAGAAAAGCTTTAAAATCAGAAAGCTCCAAGCTTCAAAATACTGACATAAATCCATATCACAATCAACTAGAAATAAGAATGAAGGTGACTGGGAGTGATGGACACTTCCTTTGTCAAGGTAGAAATTGTTCTGAGGCAATCAGAGAGCTGACATATGATTAAAAATTGAAATATATTCAACCCCTTTTTAAGTAACATAACCAGGATTCAGATGTGTGTGTATTTTCAGAAATGTTATCTCCTGTCCTGTGGCAATACTCTCAAGTATGATCAGGGATTATCAAGCATGATTTATCAAGACATTCAGATTCTATGGCTCATAGACATGTGGATGAATTCCTAATATCTTAAAATTCACCAGCAGCTTTGTCCTGAAGTGAGGCTCTTACCACAAACAGTTAGCTGCATTTAAAGACTACGTCTTAAATTTTGTACTCCTTTGAGGGATATCTGTGGTTCTCTGGCTTTATGGTTGGTATTGAACACTGAGAGACACAAATGCAGATGCAGAGTGTCACAGATGTCCAGATTTTTTTCACACATTTGAGTCCTTCTTGAATAATAGGTCTATAATTTACAATTTATTTAATGAATAAAGAGTGAATTGGAAATTAGTGGTGGTGGAAGCTCAGAGCAAGAGGTATATTCTAATCCAAAATGCTGATGATGACAGAACTCCATGTTTCCTACAAAATTCAGCTGAAGAGATGACAAAATACAGATTGCTTCCTAATAACACCCCTTAAAAACACCCACCTTCTCTCCCTTGGAGGATGTACACATTTCTGAAGAAACTTGAGCAATGCTAGGCTTTGTACAATGTCTCCTCATCCATAAAAGATGCAATGAGGCTTTTGGATGGAGGAGCACTCTAACTTCTGTTTCGATCTCTGTGTGGTAGCTGTTGTTGTCTCCACCAGTGTGACTCTAAAGTTACTCTTCAAGCACTTTGTCTGAAGTTTTATGGCCAAACCCAGCTTCTAACTTTCTGCACAGTCAAATACCAGGACAATTTAGCATTCCTGGAAAAACCTCTATGAGCCCACATGGGATAAATTCCTGCTAGTCTTTGATAGAGCAATCTAATTCCAGGTTATGGCTTTGGTTTCTGGTCCATTTTTTTTCCATCCTTACCCATCTTGGACAAAAGCAGGGACTGGCCATTCCTTAGGATATTTCTGACTAATAGAATTTCTAAAAGAAATACCAGAAGACTGGGACATGCCTGGGATTATATTGGTGTGCAATAATTGGGAGGGGATTTTTGGACTGTTCTAACTCAGCCACAAAACACTGGTCACTGCACAGGGTGACACTGAGTGAGTCTTGCAGGAACTTTCCATCTTTGCTTCTGCTCAACAAATTGTCCCTCTTCTGCCCTGGAGGGCTTGGCCCTTTCTTTGGGGACACCTATGAATCTTATTAAGCTCGTTGCTGTAATCATTTCTGGGGGAGCCCACAGGCTAAATATAAGTTGCCTAAATATATATTGTGTAATTATGCATTGTGTTAAGAAAGACAGAAAGGATTAAGGCTGGTTTTCTCCCCTCCCCATTTCAAGTGTTTAAACATGAAATATTGTGATGCCTTTTTGGATTTCCTAGGAAGTTCTTGGGTATATTTTTTTCCCTCTCTGCTTAGAGAGCTCACTTGTATCCTAGGGCAGGAGTCTAGATGTCATTTTATTAATAAAGAGGCTTCCCCCTCTTAGGCTTCCTGGGAATTGCAAGGCATTTTCTCATGAATTTTTGTGTCATGACATTTGACAACTAAAAAAAAAAATACATATATATAAAAAACAGCCCTGTGTTCCTTGGCTTCACCCACCGTGGCTGGTTGCCATGTTTGTTTGTTGGCCTGGAGAGCTGCTTGAAGGACATGACAAGATCATAGAAATCCCCTTTCTGTCACACTTCCTCTGGGAAGAAGTTCTTTCAAAGCTGAACTCCTCAGAATAATTCAAAATGGATGAGTTCTTTCAGAGATCCACCCTTTTAAATGGAACTCACTGTCCTTTCTTGGGAAAGACAAGTGTCAGTCCCCTTAATATCTCCATCTTTGCAAATATGTGTGATACAGGTCTTCTTTACAGCTGGACTAACCCTGTTACTTTTTTATATTCTTCCTCTAATTGCCAGGACATCTTTTATAGCTCCTTGAGAGTCAAGCACTAGGGTTTTCCCAAACAGAGTTGTGCCAAGATATTTAGACCCTAATTCCCCCCATGTTACGCAACTGTTAATTGGGAAAGATCAGCAGCAGGCAGCTCGCTGTGGGACATTCAATCCCCACTTCTTGTAGCAGCACGTATAATCTTTGGGAGATGGTTCATGGACTCTCTGCTTGCAATACTTGGCAGTTCCCAAGCAGTTGCTGGGCTGGGAAGAAGTATCACTGACTGTCAACCTCAAGGGTTTAAGCAAATATGCCTGAAACGTCTATTTGTGGAAAGAAAAACTCTCAGCATTCTTACAGCACCAAGTCCTGGGAACCAGCAGGGATTTCAGAGATCCATACCAGCACGAGCCTGTGCATCACAGGATGTTTCTGCAGTCTGTGTT
>VWYP01017474.1:0-26336 GCA_013400435.1 Pycnonotus jocosus | reverse complement strand
CAAAAACTAACCAAAAAGCACAGATCTCTGTCCTGCTGTCCATCTGTAGACAGCACAGCCCAGGAGCAGAATGTGGAGGAGTGAGAGCAGTTTCTGCAAACAAACTGCCCGCTGCTTCTTTCCTCACTTCGGTCTCGGAACCAGTCTGAAAGGTGTAGAACTTAATAGCCAGCATACAGAACAGACAATTGGGGATACAAACATCATAAAGTCACCCTGGGACAAGGAGTCACAGGAGGTCTTTGAGACCATGGGAAAGAAACAGTTGTAGACACCCTTCTAGTTTAACATCATGTCCTCTCTGTTTCCTATCCTCTTCAAAAGCGTACTAACATGTCTGACACAGCAACGCAGTGAAGCACTTGAGCAAACACATTGTTTGGACATCTTGGGACTCACAGAAATTCCTGAGTTTTCGTAAAATGAAATGCTGTTACTTTCCATCTTTTGAGATGGAATTTGTGCTTTGGGGCATCTTAACACATTTATAAATTTTGAAGTCTTGGAAAACATTGCAAACTCCAACATCCTAACTTCTGAAAAGAGTTCTTTTATCTTTTCAGTTTTTATAATTACAGTAACAATTTCCTCTATATTTGTCCTGGATTTTGGAGATCTTTCTTTTTAAATCATTGAGTTGCTAATTTGTGCTGTGTAACTGTGTAAAATGAATGTTGGAAACATGCAGCAAATAAACAGAATCAAAGCCATGCCTTTAGTGCAGTAACAGTTCTTGTCCTTTCCATGTTTTAAGATAGCTAGAACCTCCTTTCTTTATCATAATATTAAATATTTCAGACATCTAAAAAATAATGATTACAATATACATTTCTAAACTTGCGTTAGTAACTGCTAGCTTGAACCTACTTCATCAGCACTAATGCAAGAGTCAGTAAAGGCTCAAAAATGAGAGAAAAATATGTTCATATTTTCCTATACATATGTACAATATGTACATATTTTTCTGCTCTTTTCTGTATATACATCTGCTCTTTCTCAACTGTAAATGATGTAGTTATGTCTTTTACATTTTAGAATTATACTCTTTGTAACCAGTTTATTTCACTAAAATATTTGCTTTGATTTGAACAGAAATGGTACAACTGTGTACATAAGTGAGACTTCCATTGAATAGATGAATAAAACATTTCTCAAAGATACAAGCAAAAAAATAAATACTTATCTAAATTTTTCTGATTATTTATAATATACTTTTAAACTTGCCAATTCCTATCTAGTAAAAAAAATAAGATTCCAAGAGTGAATTTTTTTCCTGAGAGTCTCCCACATAGTAAGTGTAAAAAGTTTTTTGGTGCATCCACCTAAGACTGATGTTGAACTCACTAATTTGGGGTATTTTTAATTTTATATTTAGGTTTCTTGTTTTGGTTGTCTGTGCCTGTTTTGTTCTGCAACATATCAATAACACCAGATATAAGCAACATTCACTTGAGCTCCAATGTTAACAATAAGATACTGCTTCAATGCCATTAGTAGAATTCTCATCTGAAAGACAGGACTGCTTTTTTTACTCCTCAGTGTTATGATAAGACTGCATATAAATATCTACAAATAGCCATGTTCTATGTACAGTCCTACAAGCATTTGGTAATGGGTGTAATGCTTTCTGTCATGAATTTGATTTTACTGTATGCAAGTTGCAGAATCTAAGCCTCAGCTAGCTGTATATGTTTTGCTACATCAATTTTAAAATCTTTGTAGGCTCTATGAGTTTTTCTTTCTAAAAATGTAGATGCTTTCTTTATACATATTATATATCAGTCATATATACATTTTTTCAAGGCCTTAGTGTGTTTAACTAAAAATTGCCTTTATCAAATGTATTTTTTAAAAATTAGGAAAAATTGAAAAAGGAGCAAATAAAGTTTCATCGAGTTACCATTAGATAAAGTTATTTCAAGTGATTTTTACTGAAGCACCTTCTTTGTTACTTAAAAATCATTACCTTATTGCTATAGCAACTGTTGAAAATATCATGCCCCGTTTGCAGGGTAAGCAAGTGTGGGTCATACAAATGATACAGATGTTCTCAGACTTAATTTGTAAAAGCTGTTTAAATAACCATTTCTCTGAACTCCAGCACTATAAACATTGTTCTGTATGTTTTAGAGCTATTAAACCTTAATCCACTACATTTGTAATGGATGGTTAATCATTGCTCTTTACTAATTTCAAATGAAAACATTTCAATACCAATAATCACAGCAGTAAAATAACTTCAGTTATACTAATAAAACATTACCTTGATGAGATTGCAAAGTATCCACCCATAATCAACACGATCATTATAAAATTTCTGAATACACTTTTCCAAATCTTTGCTTTTAGATAATACCTTATTTTAAAAATTACTTTGTTTTTTTAGTACTACAGGCTACTATTATATGCAGCTTTCACTTACCAATCAGTTAAAATGCCTTTATGAAGCAAGTGTGATACAAGCTTTATTAGGTTACTATTGATAACTATTTCATGCAGAGTTGTGTAAGGAAAAAGCACAGTAAGAGTGAAACGAAAAGCAATTCCTCAAGAACTGAAGTGTTTGCCTAATGCATAGGGTAATCTCTGGGAATGTAATTTTCTGGGCATAATACAACATTGGCCTATAAAAGGTAAGCAACTGCTTACGCAGGTGCATTTCATCTGTGGAAATGAAGCAAATAAATGACTCATCCTTCTAAGCAGTGGGAGGTAAGGTCAACATGTTTTTGTTTCCCAGGAGATGAGAGATGATGAGGTAAGATTTGATTTCATGATTGAAAGCCCCAGCAGGCTCAAAAGAAAAACAGTGCAGTGTTTCAAGGGGAATAAATATTCTAATGTACTCTACTATTTGTCAATTTTTGATTAATTTTAACTGTAAGGTTCAAACTTAAAAATAAATAAATACTAACTAAACTTTGAAATAACATTTTCCATTTAGGAACAGATGGTAACTTTATATTAACAATCATTACAATATGTGCGTTTCATAAATGTTATTTTTAAGGTCACATTTGACAAGAAATTATGCTTCTGTTCTGTCTGTAGAGGACATTGATTTCTGCTGCTGCAACAAAGTGCACAGAGTTATACTCATCAACATAGAAAGTTGCTGCGTGGGTACAGCCATTTCCACTGCCTTAATTTTGCAGCAGTGCCTTTAAAGGGCTTAAAAGTGGCAGATTCTTAAATGTTTCATCAGAACTCAACTTTGTTTTTCCACCTTCAGATCCTAGTCAGGATTTCTGATATTGTGAAATAAAACCTTTGAAATTAGATGGAGGAGTTACATTGAATGTCTTTTCAGAATAAACTGCTTTTGAATATTGTGGGACTTTCCCTATTCCTCTTGCTCTTAGTGTCTTGACATTTTACTTGAAATTATATCAACAGGCTTTACTTAGAGAGATAACATATGCTTCTAAATGTGAAATTAAAATCAAGCTAACAAACCCCTCACACTGCAGTGATCAAATAGAAGCTTGCCTGCCCTTTCTCAGAAAGTTACAATAGCATTTAAATTAATTAATCATATTGGCTTTTATTTTATTCATGAGCAAAATTATTTGTATGTGGAAGCACCATTTCAATTAAAGTCCAAATATACAACCTGAGTCTACAACAATGAAACATCTGATCTTACAGATCACTGCATGTCGCACCTACAACACATTCTAAAACTGCTGCGTCTAACATGAGAGATAAGACTGATCAGTAATTACTTTTCTTGCAAATTAACATTTGGTCTTCTAATATTTCCATTATAAAGACCAAAAAAAAAGAAAAAGAAGTATAAGTCCATCAAGAAAATACTTATTAGAATCTTAAACTCCGTTATTTGCTAGACATTAGATTTCATATGTTACAGTGGGTAAAAATTATATTTAGTAATCCTGGAGTTATTTTTGAAATTTGGATGAGATTTTAGCATTATTCTTTGAAAAAAAATCTCTAGATTAATTGTTATCAAACACATATACATCTATTGCCTGGATGGTCCAAGAGTTTCCTTTGCTTTTTGCTTAATAAGGATTTACCTGTCAATTAGCAAAACCTATTGACAATGTCATTATGTCGTGGTATCAAACTAGAAGTTCTGCTTTTGATAATTGCACATATTGGTGATACAAGTTTTTTTAGGTCCTTACTTCTTGTGTTAGAACGGCCTAGCTCGTCTGTGATGTCTTAGTGTCTTCATTTTGCCCTTTTGCCTTTTATGTCCCTATGACTCTATATTGACTCAGAGTACACCAACCACAATGCTAGAAAGTTACTCTTTTCTGACAATGTATGAAACAGAAGAAGAGAAATTGCCCCTGAAAATGTGATTGTAGGTTTTTTATGAAGCTGACTATAAAAAGACTACATAGCCAAACTGTAATTCATTCTCAACTGTTTTCACTTTTGAGTTTGTTCAAGAAAATGAAGGATGTCCTGATGAGAAGTGTTGAGGTATCTTGGTGAGCAGCTGCAATGGGAGCCACAGGTTGAGCTCTGGGATCCCAAAGCAAAAGGCCAGGAATCACTGACCCTTTGCACAACAAAGGGCCTGGGGACCTGTGGCCTGGCCAGGTGACCAGGGACGTTCAAAGACACAGCAGGAGCCAAGGGTTCCAGACTTTCCCTCGCTCAGACTGTGGGAGGATAAAAGCCCAGGGGGTCCTTTGTTCAGGGTTACTCCTCAGAGGCACCAGCTTGAGCTGCTATTTTATTTAGTTATTGTACCAAGACCACTTAATCTGAGACTGCTGGGGGAAAGCTGGGTCTGAGCCAGCTCAGCAGCCTGGTGTGACTCTGTGAGTGTGGGGGTGCAGCTGCAAAGGCACCTCGGTCCCAGCTCAGGAGTGTGACTGGCAGAGTGGCTCCTGGACAGATGGACAGTTTCCTGAACAAGAAGCATCAGTAACTTTTGTTCTTCCTAGGCAAGATACCAGCCCAATTACTGAATTTATTTTTCATCCTTCATGCTTCAATACCTAAATTTAACAGGGAAAAGAAAAAGGAAAAAAAAAAAAAAAGAAAAAAAAAGAGCAAACAGTAGCAATGTATAGATTTTCTTAATTTCTGGCAATGATCTAAGCACAAATGCATAGTGTTTAAAAATGCCATCTCAGAATTTTATTAGAGAATTCCAATTAACAANCATCCTTCATGCTTCAATACCTAAATTTAACAGGGAAAAGAAAAAAAAAAGAAAAAAAAAAAAAAGAAACAAACAGTAGCAATGTATAGATTTTCTTAATTTCTGGCAATGATCTAAGCACAAATGCATAGTGTTTAAAAATGCCATCTCAGAATTTTATTAGAGAATTCCAATTAACAAAAACTTGCCTTTTTTCCTGAATTCTTACTGAGTCTGAAAATATTTGCAAACAAGTGTGTACAATATCTGAGCTGAAAAGTGCAAAGCTAGTCAGGGTGGTACCAATTCCTTGACACTCAAAGTTATCATCTGGGTGACCCTCTGTTTTGCATACCTTACACTTTCCAATGCAGAGAAAAAAAAATGGTTTAAGAAACTTTAAGTGTAATGTAAAGTATATTTATTGAATAATATAAGAAAGGCAGTTAACTATGAAATTAAAGTAAAACACACACATCCTTCAAGTATTTGCAAAGCAAGGGATTTAATGAGAGAAGGGGGTTTTTTGCCAGGATCCATAACTTATTTGTTATCTTCCTTATAACTTTCTTCTGCTCAATATGATCAAAGCCCAGTCTCCAAATTAGCTAAAGTCTGCCTGATATTTTATTGTTTATAAGGTATGTCAACTCTGAAGCCTCGTGGTGTTGATTTAATCTCCTGTCACTTAGCAGACATCAAATATCACAGACATTCAAGGTATAAATTTGCACTTAGAAAGGATACAAGCATTTAGGAACTCGTATGCAGTGCAACATGCTGGAATATGCCAGGAAAGGAAGGAGAGTAGAGCCTCATCAGCTAAGGCTTTTATGGCCATGCTTTTTATCTCATTCACATTTGCATTTAAAATATGTTTATGATTTGTGGGAACAGGTCTGGAAACAGAGATGGAAAACAGTAGTCTGTTCTGGCTGCTCTAATCACAGGACTAGAAAATTGCATGCCCTCCTCTCTGAATATTTAGTGCTCTTTTTTTATAGATCTAAAGCAGCCATGATAGAGATTATCTTTCATTGTGGGGTACTTAAAAATGAACTCCAAAAAAGTGCTACAGAAAACTAGTATGGCTAAGGATTGTCTAAATGAAGAAAATTAAAGATGATAAATTCCAAAACTGTTAGTGTAGGCAGAAATATAAGGCAGGTCAAAAAGGCTTTGAAGAACAATGTGTCTTATCTATTAACACATTTTTCTTCTGTATTTCAAGAGGAGGATGTCAGCAAGGTTGATGAATGAATATTAAAAAAATGGAGAAGCCAGGGACACTACAGAAAAACTTTACATCTTTTTGCACTTTATTCTGTTTGCACATACAAGAAACTGAGGAAATGCATAGGTTGGTATCCTTCTTTGAATGTGAGTTTTCAGAAAATCTTTTTTGGAAAATAAACTACATGAGCGATAGAGAAAATGAGTGTTAGGAATTTTTGATGTCTTCAATGACAGGTCAGTTTCAGGCAAGACAGTAATAGAAAAGGTTTTAGGGTAACTCCAGGAAGCTACAAGCCATAAGACTGATGTCCTGCTGTATCAGGTAAGGTAATAGAATATTACTTCAGAACAGAGTTGGTGAACACACAGCTAAATATTACCTAGTTAGGAACAATCAACATGTCTGTTTTGGGGGGCATTAAGAAAAAAATCTACCTTAAAACTTCTTAGCAGATTTGGAAGAGTTAGCTGTTGTGTGAAAAATGGATTGATGGAAGCTTTCTAAATTTCCAGAAGTCTGCTGCTGAGTCTCATAAAACAGACTTTTAAGGAGAGAGAACAGCTAGAGGGTCGGAAACAGTAAAACAGTAAATTTTTATTGTAGCTGAAGATCAGTGATGAAACTCTACAAGCCAGTAAGTTCTTTAATGCCTTGAAAATGGAATAATCAGTGGAATGAAAAACAGTTCACTGAGAAAATCAAGTTGATCAGTTGAAGAATTGATTAACTATATTAGTAGAAGAAAGAGTCTTAGGACAGTGTGGGATTATACTATGAAATGGCATAATGAAGTTGAACATATGTTTCAAATGCTGCACAGGCACAGAAGGAAGATTAAAAAATCCTGACTCATTTCACAGTGACAGACTAAGCAGCAGTTTTTGGAGTTCATGCCTGATATTTGTATAAAGTGTCAACTCAGAATAGAGTAATTATTAAAAAAATCCCAAATCAAGTGTTAGAAACTATTAGGAAAATAAATGGAAGAGTCTATACCATCAAAGATACAGTATAGATGTTCGTATCTCGAATGCTTGAAGTTTCTGTCGTCCCATCTCTGTTTAAAGAGATGTAATGGAATACTGATTGATCAGAGAAGATCAAAGTTATTAATGTGAAAGCCATCAAATCTATATCTGAAGAATAGTAGGAGATTAACAGAGAGATTTTTTATGTTAGTCTATTCTTGCCTTTCTATAGTCATTCATTTAAAGGACTTCTGGAGAATGAAAACTGAAGTTAAATAATAAGACAGTGGTCACACTTCTTGTAATAAAATTTGGAGTTTCATTCTCATTATGACAAAACTCTTGGTTGGTTGTCATAAATCAGTATTAAACAAAAAAATAAGAACAAATCATTTGGGGCTTATCCTAGTGCAATTCAGTAGTTGATTTATTTTACCTTGAAATGCCAATATAGTCTGTCCCTTTTACAGTAACATTAGTAGTTTTATAGTTTTTCTTCTACTTTAAAGAAGACTTGTTTGAAAGTTTGTTACTCACTTCCTCTAGGATCCATGCAACACTACTGTGCACAATTGATTATATTATCCTCTCCTCTACCTTTCTTTTTTTTTCCATGAGTAGTTCAAAGAAGGCATAAAATCAGTTGAAGTTTATTTCTAGGGATAACTTCTGAAATGGGGATTTTCACATGGGAGGGCATATGGCCTTATTGTTTCACAAGTTGATTTCTTTTCTCTCCTCCCTGGGAGTAGAAGTTTCCAGGCTAGAGGTGGTTTTTTGCAAGAACTTGGAATAAGTGTTCCAAGAGTCTTGCTCTTAACAAACACAATGATTAAGAAACTGAAAAATGTGTCAATGAAACCTGGGACTTTTTATTTTATCTTCCTTTTCTAAAAATTTGATCTTGTTAGAGAAATGGAGCTTAAAATTTTGGCTTCCTTGTGACAGCAAGAATGCAGTACATGTCCCAAGTCTTGACAGCTGTTGAGATACAGTTAATGTCAAAAAAAGCTTATATTCTCTTTCCCTGCAGAAAATCCTGCAGAGTAGATTTGCTTAGTAGAAAGGAAATACAGAGAGCTAACTAAGGCAGGGCTAATGAAGCAATTGCACCACATGGAAATTTTGAATATGTTTGGTCAGTTAAAGTCATAAATTTAATACACCAATTAAGCTTTTTTTTAAAAAAAATAACCAACAAGATAAAATCGTCAGTGTCAGGTTTGAAAGTTGCAGTAGCTATGCTTGTTTCAGTATTTGTTTTGAAATTGTCCTTGACAGCTGAGTTCAGTAAACCTTGTTATATAAATCATTATGAGCGTTTTGAACTCCCTCAGAGTGGTTACAGAACTATAGATGAAAAGGGTTTATTCGGTCAAACACAAACCTGTTTTTCAAGGTTTGAGAATTTCTACCAAAATCACTTTGGAAAAGGAAAAGCAAATATAACTCTTAAAAACAACGAATAAACTATCCACACCTAACAAAACAGACTCCAGTGTTCACACTCATCCAGGATTTTTGGACTATTTTGTATTTGAAAAGTTATTGATTTCCTGTTTTTCTTTTATGTTTATTTCATAATGTGTCTCTGCTTGTCACGGAATCATAGATTCACAGAACCATTAGGGTTGGAAGGGATCTCTGGAGATCATACAGTCCAATCCCACTGCCAAGGCAGGGTCACCTGGAGCAGGTGACAAAGGAACACATCCAGGTGGGTTTTGAGTGTCTCCACAAAGGGGAGTTCCATGACATCTATGGGCAGCCTGTTCCAATGCTGTGCCACTCTCAATGTAAAGTCCTTACTCATGTTGAGGTGGAAATTCTTGTGTTTTAGTTTACGGCTCTTGCTCCTCATTCTGTCACTGGGCACAACAAAAAGAGTCTGGCACCGTCCCCTTGGAACCCACCTTTAAGATATTTGTATGCTTTAGTGAGATCCTCTCTTAGTCTTCCCTAAGCTTAGTCATCAGACTGTAGTGCCAACTCTAATCTTTCTTTGTAAACATTTAAAGAGCATTACTCTTTGAAATATTTGATATCCTGTAACTTGACAAGGGAGTTCACTGTGTATTGTGTTACAACATTTTCACACCTTTCATAGGACAGATGGGAAGTATCCTTACAATCTAATCATCAACAGGCAGCAGAAGTAGATTTAGATACTTTAAAGTGATAAATGGGCTAAAATGCAACTAATGGCTAATTAGATGTCTGCATGAGCAACTGAAACTGAGACATCTGTAAAATAATTATGCTGTTTCACCCCTTAAATAAGTGTTAATGTGAAAATGCTCAGAATGTAAATAGTTCTAGGTCCACACAGTAACAGAATGATTACTAAATCTCTCCTGGGGAGAAGATAGCAGTAGCTCATGATATCGTCTTCATGTATGCTGGGGAAAAGTGCAGTGTAAACACTAATCATCATTATGCTATATTTCTTGATGTTCCAATAAAGTTTTTTGCCTATCAGAAAGGTAAAAAATAATCTGTATTTGTCTCAATTGTAATGTTACATTGAAATTATACTTTTAGTGAAATCAGAGAAATGTAGAATCATTGTGTTATAAATGAATCGAAATCAAAGTTAATATCAAGCAATTTATTCCACAATCCCAAAAACAATTTTAAAGAAACCATGATAAAAGAAAAAAACAACTTTGATCGAGTTGGGTGGAAGGAGGGGAGCCACACCAAGCGTACTGTCCACCACCTCCACACACAGTGGCCAAAGCCAGGGGTTTTTATGGGTTTTTTTTGCCCAGAGGCCAAGTCCAATTGTGTCCATGTCTAAGATACATATGCATGGACTTTTTCTTTGGTTGATTTGGTTTTGAAGAGATTTCCAGGAAGAACTTAGTTTTTTCTGAATGGATTTTTGGAACTGGGTATTTCATCAGGTCTCTGAGGTGTCCTCCCAGATCAATATCAGTCACTGATCACCTTGTGAATGACAGTCCTCCTCCCAAGTGGAGGAGTCATCTCCTCCCTGGCCGAGTTCTTTTGATTGCAAATTCTGACCTTATCTCAAAATTATAATATGGAAGGCTGGGTGGCAAACCCTGAAACCAGGGGTTTTCCACTTAGCTTTTTTGCTGAAAAAGAAATATACTGGATATATTAGATATACAAATTTTTATATATCATACATCTCACAACTGTGTTTGAAAAACAGCTCTAAGATCGTGGGTCTATTTTGCTCAACATAGAAATGGTTTAGGCTTTGAAAAAACAGCACCTTTATATAGCAGTGAAGACATGTATAGACCTACATTTTAAGAAATAATTTTATTGCTAGGAGTGGTTGAAAGCTTCTTATGAAGATCTGTCTTGCAATACTGCTTTACTCTTATTTGTCATACCTTTAATGTTTCATGAATGCCTAAATTCTTAGTAATTTTATTTTAACATTATTGTCTTTTATTTGTCTTTATTTGTGAGAAAATAGTAATGAGTAAACTAGAACCATGTTGGAAAGCTCACAATTTCTTAACATAAAACATGAAGGCTCCATAACCCCAGGAAATCATTCAGCAACAACTCTTGTCTTCCTGGGTCCAGAAAGTTTTGTTTGTTTGTATGTTTGGGGTTTTGACTTATGAAACCCTACTTCACAGGAAACTATCTAAAACATAATGCAAATCTTTATGAACTTCTTTGTGTCCATGCAGACTTCGCAGGCTTCAACAGGGAGGAGCAGAGGGAAGACGGAAAATGTAGAGAGGGAAATCAAGTTTACACAGGAATTTTGATGGAGAAGAGAGTCAGAGCTAAATTGTGAAACAAAGTGACAAAACAAAACCTGGCTTTTTGGTGGAAGAAAACGCAGGGGCTAGTAGACAGAGAAAGTTGGATAAGGGATGCAATCGGACTAGGCAGGGATTTGTAGTGGAGATCTGAGTTGGGAATACTCCTGAGCTGCAACAATCATGGAAAATGGCAGGAGAGCAAAGATTCATTTGAACAGGAAGCAGGAAAGACAAGGTAGGATGTGCAAGCAAGGACTTTTTTGACAGCATAGTCTTTTCAGTGGCCTTTTTTTTTTTCATATAACTGTCTGTTAAAATTTTCTTTTCTCTTTGGTCATAGGCAGATTAACTTTTATTAAACAGAATAAACATGCTAAAAGCATGGCCTTTTCCGGACTTGTAAATTTATGGAATAGTATAATAATAATAATAATAAAGTTATACAATATATTTTAGCCCCTTCTAGTCAATTTCTCTGGTTTCTTTTTTCAAAATGAAGTCTACTGATAGCTTGGAGCAATGAGTATACTCTTCTCTGCAAATATAAGTAGAGCACTTATTCCATGACATATTTGCTACGCAGAATTTATTAACATGACAATTGTTTTGCCAGGAGTGAGAGCAAGTGTCGTTCTGATGGTTTAAAATAGAAGGTTAGCAAGAAGCTGAGGATTAGGAAAGAATACCAGTGTAAGAGAGAAGGTGGACTGTGTTCTTTTTTCTACGCTGGAGAAAAGAAACTTCTATCATGTCAAGAAGCAAAATCAAGACACTGTAAACCTAGAAGTGCTGTTGATATTACATTGATGTAGGACTTTGTTACCTACTTATATAAAGTAGTGTTATGGCTGGAGAAGTGATGGACAGACTGCTTGAAAGCATAGTTGTATAATGCTTGGGTTTATAATATCACATTCTCTCTGAAATAAGCTAATTATGTAAGGACTATGAATTTTCTCATTCTCTAGGTCTTATGTATTTTAAAACTTAGAGTCTGGGTTTGACAACAAAAATATCTTTGTAGTCTGTACTTAGTCCCTTCAAGGAAAAAATGTTATTATCACTGTTGAAATACACCTTTGCTCCTTCTTCCCACTCTTCTCAGATACCTCTCAGTCCTTGTTGTTGTCACAAACTCTTTTCTGATAGTAAATCTTGCTATGTTCATCCCAATGGGGCAGGTTTGCTTTGGAGGAAGGACCATTCTCCTCCTTCATTGCAGTGTTTCTGCTCACTAGTAGTGCAGCAGAAGGGCAAAAGCTAATGGGTATTTCCTCTTTGCTGCTGGGAGTCATCCCTCTAAGGATAAACTATGAACAAAGAAGATAAAGCCTCTGTCATCACTAAGTTAACCTCTACATTAAAGAACCTGTCTTTGAGCACAGTAAACTTTGGTTAAACTCTTTTGAAAGTGGAGAGGGAAAGGAGACAAAGTGAATGTCAGGGAAACAGGATGAATGTTCACTGACTTAAATGAAAAATCTATTCATGTAAGCAATCACTGGGAAAAATACTCCAAAATATAGAAATTTAAGTGCTCTTGGAATCTTGTACAGTGAAAAATATGAGAAATTAGACAGTGTTTTGACTTAAAACAAACTATGAGTTGAGCCAATATATTTTCTCAAGTGGATGTTCTCAGTGGCATTTTTGAAGTCAAGTAGAAGAACTGAGTGCTTTATCTGCTCACAAACTTTTTAATTAGATTGAGTGAATGAGTGGGTTTTGGGGGAAAGTATGGTGGAGGTAAAGTGACAGGGAAAGGAAAGGTAGTCTGGGCTTTTTTGACCTCCCCCCTTCCTCAGTTACTTATTCAGTGTTTCTATCCCTTGTCTCTCTGTATCTCTCTGAATCTGTCTTCTGCTACAACTTTCTGATCACAAGGTAATAAATTTATTCACAGTATAGTGCGTCTCAAAATCACAACATTTCTGATACTGCTGAACCTATACCGCTGTTGCAAATAAACAAGTGGTCCTCCTTCAAGAGTCAGCTGAAATGGCTTTCGTTTTGAAGTACATTTTAGCATCAGGATGTGAATGCCATTCTTTTCTTTGTGCAATAATGCTTCAAAGTGTAACTCTTTGTAAAGTGCCATATAAACTGAGATTGAAATGTTATTGTCAACAACTCTAAAAAAAAGTCAACAAAAACAAAAAAATCCCTACACAGCAGTTAATTTCAGAGTTATGAAACATTGATATCTACCCTGTAACCTTGAGATCAAGCAGAAAGTACCTTCGTATTTTACTTTTAATATCCATTGGCTTTATGGAAAGTCAATAGATGTTATACAACCAAAGAATATTCATACAAATATTCAGATTCTGGTTTTATATTTGTATATAAAAAAATAAACTGTAATTGATCCAAACATCTAAACAATGAAAAAATCCACTCATATGCATGGTTAGAAAAAAACCCATAGTGTTTGCATTGAATAGGGCTGTTAACAAATCAGTTAAGTTTTAAATAATATTTTGAGAGTGCTACTTGTGTAATGTTCAATTTAAGAGAGACAACAGGATTGCATGAAAGTGTTCAGACAATCAGTTGCAAATACCTACTTTACACTGACCAGTGAGTTTAGGTTTAAGTTTTTTGTTTTACATTTCAATGGCTTACGTATTTCTGGAGAGGTTTAATTATTCATATCTCAGAAAAACTCACTGAAATGAGAAAGAATTAGGATTATGCCAAACTTAAGTGACAGTAAATTATATTTTTTGGCAAACACAGTAAAACTCTATAAAAAGAACACGAAGCTGCAAGGGCTTTTTTATTGTTTGTGATTTTTTAACTTGGCCTAATTTCCAGGTAACATCTACCTTTTAATAGAAAACAAAGAACACAGAAAAGCCTTTAATATATACTGACTTAATTTTTACCTTATTTGTTTACAAGGGTAGAGGGAAACAAACTTCACTTCCTATAGCTGCAATACCACATTCTGTGAATGCTGTCATTTCTTGGTTGCTTAAAGTAGAAATTGTGGCTGCAAGCAGTACCATTCTCTTTTCCCTTTCACAATAGAAGAATGAATGGTCCCTAAACCAGGACAAAAAGAGATACTCAAGCAACTCTAGTTGTTACAATTAATTCAATCTATATGTGATGGTATTCATCACTCTAGTAGATCTCATTATCTTTACAATCTAAACAGGCCTCAACTAATATGTAGTAATTTATGGCATCTGATATGAAAAGGATTTTCAAACCTACGTAAATATGTTAGAATGGCTATGCTTCGCAGATCCAAAATTCTGAATTCTAATCTGTCCTGTACTTTAGTTATTGCCTTTAAAAAGGGAGGGGAGCTGGGGGAGGGTGTTTATTTTCAACAGTATTAGCATAGGAATACAAGTAAAAATGTATTTAGGAGAACTTTTCAAACTTTAAAAAATCGTCTTCATATAAAGCATGTAGCAACTCTGTAAATCTGAGTGATAGACTGAAGTTCATCATCCTTTTTCTCAGAGTACATGCTACCATATTTTTAAAAATATATTTAAAGCTAAACATATTGGAGAATAGCCATGCTACTGCTTAGGCCCTGGAAGAGCTGAGGGAAGTTTGAGGAATCTGTAGCTTTGATTATCTCTGGAAAGTTACATATGGTTCCATGCAAGCAGAGGGCATGATGTTATATACTCACCTGAATATTTTGTAGCAATCAGCTACCTGCTATTTTCTACAACAGAGAAGACCATTCTTACAGAAAGATGTGTCACAGTGATATTGAACAACATCTGAAAAACTACAATTGCAGTGGCCCAATCAACAATTTCCTGGTTGCAAATATACACAGTAGAAATGGAATCAATGTACAAAAATTGTTAAAATTTCTTATGCTCCTTTCCTGTGGCAGAAGAGACCATTACTCTCTCTATAAGTAGAGAATATTTATTCAGGATTTAACCAGTCAACTAAAGAGGTGCCCTTCTCAGAGGATAAGCTCTTTAAGCATCTCTGTGATATTATGCAGAAGACTGGCATAAGCTATATTAAAAGTGGTTGCTAAGCTCTGTGGATTTTGTAAGTGAGGTGATAGTATTACATGTGGTCAGAGTTAAAAATATGGTTTAAACACCTGTTGTTACAGCTTAAAAGATAGAATAATTTTGTGTAGTAAATAGTGTGGTCAGTCTGCTTACTATTTGAGTTCTGTGTGGTTTTATGTGTCCAGGAATGTTTTACAAGTGAGAATTTCAGAAATCATGGAATCATAGAACATGCTGAGATGGAAGAGACCCATCAAGATCATCAAGTCCAGCTCTTGGCCCTGTGCAGGACACCCCAAGAATCACACCATGTGCCTGCGTGTGTTGTCCAAATACTTCTTGAACTCTCTCAGGTTTGGTGCTGTGACCTCTTCTTTGGAGAGCCTGTTCCAGTGCCCAGCCACCTTTTGAGGGAAAAACCTTTTCCTCATATCCAACCTAAACCTCCCCTGACTCAGCTTCATGCTGTTTCCTTGAGCCCTGTCACTGGTCACAAGCAGGAAGAGGTGGTACCTTCCCCTCTGCTTCTGCTCATGAAGATGTTGAAGAGCCCAATGAGGCCTCCCCCCAGTCTCCTCTTCTCCAGGCTGAACAAACCAAGTGACCTTCTTTGAAAAAGAGATACAATTGTGAGAAGTAAATTCATAACCATACAAGTAATGCTAAGTTAAGACTTAAACTCGAGGATTTTTTGCTATAAACACTGAAATTACAGAGAAAGGCGGGGCTGTGTAAATAAGACCTGTTGTGTTTCACACAGAGATAGCTAGACTAGTCAGGAGGGAGTTAGAGTACAAGGCTGTGGAGAAGTCAAAGGAAGCACAAACTTAGGAAGAAGTAGTGCTGCCAGTCCACTTAGTGTGCTGGTCTTTGTGAAGAAGAAACAGTGGAATTAAACTGTTGTTACAGCCTGTAACAGGAAAACAGGCTAGAAGATTGGGCTGCAGCTCTGCTGAGAAGAACCTGGATGTCTGCAAGCTGAGTGTGAGCCAGCAGTGTGCTGGTGGTGATGGTACGTTTCCCTTGTTCTTGTGCTGTCATTCTCATGTCCATCTTCCTGCAAATTCTGATGGTGTCATTATGGTGGGCTTTCCTGGGGAGAAAATTCCAATGCCATTCTTATCACCTCATCTCCTAACCCGCCCATCATTTTTTCAACCTAGCAGCTGTATCTGTTGTTTTGCATTAGAGAACACAACAAAATGCACACACACAGCTTAACCAGTTAGTGGGTAGCACCTCTCCATGACCAAAGCATGTTCTAGTCAAAGCAACAATCCATAAGGAGTGTGAGCAGTTCCTAATGAAAACTACTTGGCTATTGTGGTAAAGCTTATGCACCAGAAAGGACACCCAAGGAGTGGTGCTCACCTGAGCATGTGCTAAGTCTACAGACTTTGAGGTAAAATTTTCAGATATGTACTTAATATACCAGTCTTTATCCATCACTGTGCAGATTCCAAGTATTTCGTCAGTGGTTTGTTTTTCCTCTCATCCTTTGGAATTGTGGCTTCGCAGTGCAGTGGTAGTTATATGACAGCGTTTCTTCATCTTAAAGAATGCACAGGTTCATTTCAAGAAAATTACTGGAATAAAATTGCAGTATTGCCTTTGAAGAAAGACCAGTAATTGCAGATTCTTAATTGCACAAGTGAGAAATTTTATTTGATTTATTTGTTAATGTTTTTCCCTCTACCACTTTTCAATGCACTTTACAATCTTTACATTTCAAGTGCATTTAAGAAAAAGAAAATGAATATACTTCTTTATGTGCTCAGGACATTTAATAAACACTGTTCAATCACTTAGATTCAACACTGAACGTAAAGTTCATTTCTCATCTTCCCAAAGACAATTTTTAATATCTATCATAACAAGTCCTATCCTGGGAGAATAGAACAGTAGATATTAACTGGAAAAATTTTTAAAAATGTAGAAATGAAAACAAACTAGTGCATTTCCTGCTAGATTTTCTTGATTAGCAAATATAGACTTAAAATAATGCCCATGTTTTTTCTGTTGGAAAACGGTGAATGCCTTGTTAACTTTTCTCATGTCACCCATAGCTTTCTGGACCTCTCTCCTACTATTCTTCCTACTCTATTTAGTAAGGTGTTCATCCTTCTATGCTGTTTTTCCAGTTCTATACTGCCAATCTATGAGATGCTGGACCAGATCTCTGAGTATTCATAGTAATGGGACATCACCAGTGAGTAAGCCTGATGAGACCTTTCTGTTTCCTTGTCTTGTTCTTTAAGTCAATATTGCAAGAGCCTTCCACATTATTTTCAGTTCACTTGGTGTAATAGGCATCAGCTCAGAAGCTTAAGCCATTGATAAAACTGAAGGAGTAAATGTAGCTCTCTGGCTTGAGGGGCTTATTTTAGCTTTTACCAGGAAGGCTGAAGAGTTATAGCGGGCACCAGATCTTAAAAATAGAATAAAGTGAAAGTTTATGGTTATTTTTTGTCACTGTGACTTTTACTGCACTGTATAAATTACAATTCACTGAACAAATAAGTTTAGTAACTGTTTTATACCAGGTATCTTACTGTTTATGATCAAATTTCTCCTTAACCATAGTTCCTGTTATAAATGTAGGTAAATTGTATATGTGCACATGTGAAGCAAATATTTTCTTTTTCATGCCTCCAGAAGGACATAAGGATAGGTATTGTGCAATTTATCAACCTCTCTTTGTCCGGATCACCTTCTTCTCAGTCAAGACTCCTGATCCTTTGCTCTCATCATCAAACCATTATTTTTGGTGACTCTCTCCATCATTTCCAGGTCTTCATTAGAGGAAGGAGAGACCTGAGATTTTCTATTTTGAGCAAAACTATGTCCCAGGAAGAGTGAGAATTAAATCTAAGCTTTCAGGCAGAATCAGTATTGATGCAGATACTTGCACATATAGTTTTAATTAAAAGCAGCCTTTAAATAGGATGAGAGATTTCAATTAGGGCAACTGACTTCTTCCTCTGAAAAACTAAACTAGAGAGAATCTTTGTGCCTCCTTCTGCTCTTCCACATCCACACAGATGAAAGTTCCAAGAGAAAAGGTTCAAACCAGAACACAAGTGAAGCTGTGGAAAGCAATAATAGCATCTCTAGATTCTCTGAAAAAGAGAGAAATACAGCTAGTGTTCAACAATGTCTAGCCACTGGAAGATAGCAGGAACATACTAAATTACAGTTCTGTTGTGTTTTATACAAGTATGTCCTCCAGTCATGAATCAGATGTCTGATCATCCCTAGAAGAGTTTCAATGCTGCCTTTTTTAAAATGGTGCACTTTTCAGTACTGTTCTTTTTCAAATTGATGAAAAACTTACATTAGGTTTCTTTTTGTACCAGAGAGTTGGCACTGAGCACTTTTACAGTACGTGGCTACTCCTCATCTCACTGCAGAAAAGTAATGATTCCAGGATTCCTCTTCATCTACTCTCTTGGGTACAGTCAGTCTTGCGTTCACACCTTAGCACACATCAGTAAGAACTGAGCCTTTACCAAAGTTGGCTACTCTCTTTCTAGTTCTGGGTGATAACTTCAAGCTTCTGAAGTTATTTTCAGTTCACAAAGATTGAAATCTGCTTTTATAAATTCTGAGTAATGCATGAAAAGTGGGTGACAGCTACAGCAACTCTAGCACTGCAGCTCTTAAAAAGAGCAAAATAAGTACCAAGTACATTGAGGAAGACTCTGACCCCTTTCTTCAGGAAGGGATCTGACAGATAGAGTCAACATTCAGCAGCAGTAAATCAAAAGTACCTGTACATTCTGGTTATCCTACCAATTGCTGTTCATCAGTTTTCAGAACATTTTTTCATGCCTGACCCCTCATGGACTTTGTGAAATAAAATTCAGAGCAAACATGGACCTTTATTCAAGGACTAGATCCAGGAAAGCATTTAATACTAATGAAACAGCACCATCACTGCATAAACAATTAGAATATCAATCGATTTAATACGCAATAAGCACATGGGAGAAAATTTCTTAGGTGTGATGAGGCAGGAGACAATGATGATCAGAGAGAAATTGAAAGAAAAGAACAAAAGTCTGAAATTTCAGAAGAGGGAAAGGGAAGGCAAAGTTTGATCAATAGAAATGTTTTTAAAAGATGTGTTGGTAAAAGAGAGGAGCAGTCAATCACAGTAAATGGTAAAGATAGAGCTATAAGCAATGCACATAACTTACAGTTTTGAAGATACGTGGCTTATAGACAGCTTTATACCCTCCTTTGACAATAAAATGTGTTTCCTTCTTTGTTTTAGGAGAGGAAAGCACTCTCAGAATGTGGTGGTTATTAATAAATGTATTGGCCATTACGTTTTAGACTTCCTAATGCACACTGTAGGAAAAAAATAAAAAATACACACATACACACACACAAAAAAAAAACAAAAAACCAAAAAAACAAACCAAACAAAAACAAACAAATAAAAACCTTACCAAAAAAACCCCACCCAACATACACACCATTCATAAGCTCTCTATAATGGCTTTTATTATCTGGAAATTCTGAAAATACAGTGACCTATCAACTGAAGGCTTTCTGTTCAAATTTTATGTTCCCAATAGCTGGGTACATGAGAAATGGCACCATGCTCACAATCTGTCATTGCTGGTTTCTGCAGTTTCCTGGTTTCTGAATGTCAGTACCTTCTCCACTCTACCAGAGCTACAACATCTTTTCAGACAGTTGCAATCAGCAACCTAAAATCTGTATCAGACTTTTCAAGAACAATTCCTGTTAAACTGTTTATGAGTCATATTCTTGGTTTGGAGGAAAGGTAATGGAACAAAACTGCATCTACACAAGAGAAATTTAAAACTGCCAGAGAAACTGGTGCTTCCAATTTGAATTTGCAGGAAGGGCAAAGAAAGCACGCTCCGATGTAATATGAATAAAAAAGTTATAGTTTGGAACAAAAGAGTGCTCATTTTAAGGGAGATGTCTGGCAAACTGGGATTTCTTCAAATAAGTAGTCCTAATAAAAGTCCCATCAGTACAGCCATATACAGTTAGGTTCTTCTGTGCTATCACATGGTCTTACAATTCTCTAATACTTAATTCTAAAATTTGAAAAAATATTAAGTTTGGAGTAGATAAATATTTCTCCAGTATCTAATCTCAGCAGGTTGGATTGAAGGGCTTTAAAACCAGAACATTTTCTGTCAGTTAGTCCAAATTCTATTTTGAATTTGTTTTGGTAAGAACTATTTTTCTCTATGGATTAAAACATTAATATTTTAATCTGTTAGAAATACCTCAGTTAAGGTTAAAATGCTAAATGAAAAAAATTAATCACAATGATTTTCCCATGTTCAGTCTCAGGTCACTGCTTCATGATTTAGTCAAAATGAGACAGGAAATGAATTTTTTACTGATCCTTCTCAATACCTACTGTGATTCTTCTGCTAATTGACTTTGGGCATTCATAAAGCATTTACCTGCAAAGAGAATTGGAGTTCTGTGCCAGGAACCAGAAAGGTAAACATTAAACAGTACCATGTCAAATTATTAGTTGATTATTTATTTCTGTGAATCTGGTCTTTTGAAAGAACACAGGAGATTAGTAAAAGGAATCTAAGCAACAACATAATTTCTAAGGCATGCATCTGTACAACTCTGAGAAGCTTGTCAGGATATATGAAATTTTTATCTTGATCAATAATAGAAACTAATCATAGATGAGTTTTAAAAATGATAGAGACTGTAACAGAATCTTCTTCAGTCATCAGCAGCTACCCGCATTTGGAAAAAAACTGGAAAAAATCTTCCATAGACTAAAACTAGATGTATGAGTCCCCATAGATCTATATCTATAGATATTTGACAAGAAATTCCAGGGAAATCACTACAGTCTGGTGAAACAGAAAATTGTGCTGTTTTGGATCCTTTTGTACTGTTCTGGAAAAAAATACTAAATTCTCTGTCAAACCGAATGGCTTCCTCTATCTCTTACTGAAGAGTTAAATCCTGTCCTTATCAAAGTGACATCAAAATTTTAAGCAGTTTAAGGTTTGCTAATTCAGGGTATTGAGGTTGTACTACCTTGTATCCTTTGCTTTTGCTCCTGCTTTAATGTGCTGTTACCTGAGTCACTCCAGAGAGAGTTTAACAGTCTACAGCTGTGGACATGGTACTAAGATCTCTGTATGCTAATTTTAGCATCTCTAATTTGTCTCTGAGTAATTTGAAGTTTCAGTATCAGATACACTGAATCCAAGGCAGCGTCCCATATCTGGCAGAATTGCCTAAAACTAAGCTTACACAGAAATAGGTGTCTTTCTTCTTTCAGTTAGTATGCACTTTTGAATATTAAAATTTTCAGTTTCATATGTTATCCTTCTGAGATTCATACATATAGGGAAAATTTATTTTATTAAGATGATTATAAAAATTATTTAGGGAAAAACTAAATACACAGTGTGTTATCAGAAGAGAGTAGACAGAGTGAACGAGCCATATATTAAGTGTGATGACAAAATCCTAATCAAATCTCTCACAAAAGGAAAAAAAGAAAAGATACCATCTTATACTTTGCTGAAGCTCATAGTAATGTTATGGCATGAATACAGAAGGAAAAAAGGCTTTAATGAACCAGAGAAAATCAGACCAAAAAGATGGTCATCACAAGATGAAAGAAAACTCTTTGCCTGTATTGGAAGCTTTTACATACCTCTTTTCACACCTTAAGCCTAAAAGAATTTCAGCTCAACATATAGAAACATCCAAGGAAGGTCTTCATACTTAATCTGATTCATTTTTTAAAGATTCTATTCAATTTTCTCTGTAAGAAGTGTCTTTTGGCAATCCTCATACACTTGAACCTTCATCTTGTATGCTCAAAGTCTGTTTTGTGATTATTTTGTTCAACCTGGAAACCTGAATGTATCCGTTAACTTAATCCATGTTAGTAGTATGATTTGAGATAAATAAATATAGATATACAAACATTTTCTTAGTTTTGGACAGAATAAGCAAATTTGTTCTGAGAAACATTGACTTCACGTGATTGTATAGTTTTAGATCTATAAGCAGAACAATAAGTTACTAAGATAGCCAAAATAGTTTTTGGACTTAATATGGAATTTCTGAATTTTAGAATAGTACTGTCAATCAAATCCTTAAAAACACCCATAGTAAATAAAATTGGAAAATGTAATTCATAAGTTATCATTAATAAATCTTTTCCAATTTTTAAAGTTTTCATTCTCATTGAGAGTTCATTGAGAATGTCTTAACAGAAAACTCTCCTGAGACAGAGATAGCAAAACCAATATACTGACTGCTTTTTCAATGACCCCAGAGATAGAAGAGAGGTCTCTTAAAGGATGCATAGCAATTTCTACCAGAAGATTCCAAGGTAGAGAACAAATGCTTCTGAATTACCACTTGCCCTAGAAAGTTTGTCTTTGACACTCTCTACCATTGTGTTATTAATCTTTTTAACTGACTTCCTTCTTGTTCCAGATATATATTATTTTTCTTACTTGTTTTCTTATCTTCTTACTTTTTTTTTTTCCTCCTGTCACTGGTCTAATTTTCTTTTTATATCAATGGGGAGAAATTTTATCTACAGCTCTTTGGCAGCAGTCTTTCATTTTTTGAATGCCTCATTCTTTTATCTTAATTACCTGTGGCTTAGTTTTTTGATCATCTACCAATTCTTCCTTCATGTTCATCTATATCTACAAGTACATGAAATCAGAAAATGGCAGTAAGAATTCCCTGCTTCTGTTTGTTCAATCTTCTTTTTTGAGACTAGGCTCCTTCTGTTATCATTAAAACATGCTGATGATTATAAAACATTCCATACTGTAACCCTCTGTGTGAATACTGGTCTGTACCTTATAGCTCTCATTTAGAAGACTGTCTGCCTCTGATAAGTAATAATATCTTTGAGCAATCTACACCCAGTACTTGGGCAAAGGACAAACAACAGAAAGAAAATACAAAACCTTTCTTTTCCCTCAGTATATAGTTCAGTCCTGAAATGACTATAATTAAAAAAAGTCATCGAACTTGTTTTTATGTTTTCTTGTTTATATGCTCCCACGTACATTACTGGCACACTTTTAATGACTTGATCTCTGATGTTTTATAATCAACACTATTTTGTATATAGTCATCAGAACTCCATTTTATTTGCAGGGTCTTTTATCAAACTGATTTCTCATCAAATTGCATCCTCAAATTCTACTATACTAAAGATAATAGAATTGTAAAGATGTAATTTAAAGTCTATTCTGGGAATAGTCAGCTTCCATAGAAGTTGCCCAAGGAAATGCTTGACCTGCAGAAACTTTATTACTAGTGATTTTGTTCTTTTTCTTGATTAGGTATCAAGCTGACTTTCAGATCCTGACCTCTTTCCACCAAGGAAATAATTTTCTTATGAACTTTTGAACAATCATGCACCACCAGGCACAGAATTTACAAGATAATTTAGCCATCTGTTTTTGAAGTATATCTACCCTGTCTCTCTCTTTTTTTTTTTTTAATCAACCTTAATAAAATTGCAAGTATGATGCTTCAGGCAGGACTAGAATAAAAATGCATGCCATGAAATAAGAAAAAAACCCCTAAGTGTGATCACTGTTTTTCAGCATTCTGCAAAGCCTTTTTTCTTTTTGCTAGTAAAAACACTTGGAAATACTAAATGAGCTGGAATGGGTAGATCTGGTGTTCTGCTGCTCCATCTCCTCATACTAGTATCTTAGCAAGCATACTTGCTGAACTCAGAATTTTTAAGAGGCAATTTTGTAAATGCATGACAAAATAATACATTCTTCATATAGCAATGCTTTGAGCAAATTATTTATCTCAATAATAATAATAAATAATAATAAATAACAACAACAATAATAATAAATATGTTGTAAATTTTGTTAAAATCTTGAACTTATGCTGTTCTGGAGTCTTTATTTCTTCTATTACATTTAAGTCCCTCTGTTATAATGGGTTAAGGTGATCTTTAACCCATATATTTAATGTAATGCCATAGTACTCAAGTCCACTTACAGGTTTCAAATGACCACAAACTGCTGCTAGAGAACTTGCATATATGGTATAACATTTCCATGAAGTTCTAAGTAGCTTTATATTTCATGTCTGCATTTAGCTGACTGTGTTTTGAGGATGATCACAGAACTGGGATGGAAGTAACCAGCAACCCATTACTGCAGTCACTCCCTTCAGTGACTCAAACCAGAGCTGTTCTAAGGGCCTCTAAGGGCCTGCTGGGGTGACAGGTGTTGCAAAGCTCTTTTAAGTTTTATATTGCCAATGGACTGAGAAAAGGGAGAGAAAGCCAAAATGGATTTGGGTTTTCCCACTAACTGCTTCCTGGAGCTGTACAATAACCTAAAGCAAATTTCCATTTCATGATTCAGTGGTTTGGGGTTTTTTCTATAGAAGTAAAGCATGGTGAATATCTGGCTTGCAAAACTATAAGCTATGTCTTGTAATTCCAGATGTAGAGTTGCTTGTGCCTGTCATGTGGATTTCAGTCACCAGGTGACTGCTGTCTACCTTTGCAGGGAATTTCAGTTCTACCTCTGCAAGATAAAAAGTTACACAGTCCTAGACTTTTTCCTGCTATTCCATATTTTGAAGAGGTATATATACATACATATATGTATATATGGTCTACTTATGTATAGGACCAGAAGACAAACATTTGAGTTCCAACATTCCTATGAAAATATCAAATAATGCTGTTAGCATTGAACAGATGTCACAAAAATGGTCTGTAAAGATTCCATCTAGACTCTGGGATCATCAGTGGAAAACACATTTTCAAATTCACGCTTACAAACCAAGCATCCCAAGTGCAAGTTTTCAATGACAATTTCAGACCCTAATGCTCTTACCCAGGAGAAAGAAAATATGTGGTTCTGTTCCTTCCTAAAACAATTTCTAGTTTCTAATGGGAATCTATTGGTTTATAAAGAATTTGCTGCAGTTTACTTCCAGTGTGACTTATACCTTTGTTGTTTTATTTTCTTTCTGATAATTACTGAATGTGTTTGGTGTGTGCTGCTAATCTTGGTCTGTATATGCTTGTTCTCAATTGTCTCAGCCCTGAAATATAGAAAAAAGCTAGAGGAGAGAAAGATTATTTTTTCCCTTAGTACATTTCACACAAAAGCATTTTTGTTTTTGTAGTTGCATAATAGATATATCTCAGTTCACTTTGCACTGGAATGAGGAACCTGAGACAAAAATACAGACTGTGCTGAAGGAACACATACAGGTATACATAGGGGGAAGACCTTTGCCGCTGTATGCCATGACCTCTAATATTTCTTGCTTCTAAGTAAGGCCTGCAAACTTTTTCGTGCACAGTCCAGCAAAGAGTTCACTGAACTAAAGGTCAGGTACAGGACTGGATTTCTGTGTAAACTTGGTAAGATATTTCTTTATCCTCTGTGGCCATGTGGCTTTAGGGGATTATCCCCTGAAAAGTGCTGCAGAGTCAAAAATGTTATTTTCTTTGTTTCACTACAGTCTTACTATAATGTGGCTTTAATGTATATACTTCAAATAACTGACTCTGAAATAAAGAAGAAATTAATTAAAATTACTTTGAAACATTTTTTAACTTTTTTTTTTTAATTGACGGTATCTGTTGTATCTAGATATTTCCTAAATAGAGAATTAGTAGTTGTGCTTCATTGTCTCTACAATGGGAAATATATTTTCAAGAAAACACTTGTCTGAAATTTCTTGAATTGAATTTATTCCTAGCACAGAGATATAAAATAAATAATCACAATAATAATCAGTAAGAACAACCCCCAAACTAACAAAAGGTCAGTGAACAGCTGGTGTCCAAATGATATGAAAAGAGGGAAGGGCCTAGAGGAGAAGCCGTAAGAGGCAGGCACTAATATCTTCTCTCTGGTGACCAGTGACAGGATCCAAAGAAATAGCCTGAAGTTGTGTCAGGAGAGGTTTAGGCTGGATATTAGAAAAAGATTCTTCACCCAGAGGGTGTTTGGGCACTGGAACAGGCTCCCCAGGGAAATGGTCACACCACCAAGCCTGACAGAATTCAAGTAGTATTTGGACATCACACTCAGGCACATGGTGGGATTCTTGGAGCTGTGCAGGGACAGGATTTGGACTTCAATTATTCTTGTGGGTTGTGTTCTGTGATTGCATGAAAGATTTGAATTTACTAGTTTGAATTTGCCACTTGACTACTTTAATTTAGCATATATATATATATATATA
>VWYP01017462.1:0-40386 GCA_013400435.1 Pycnonotus jocosus | reverse complement strand
AAAAAGAAGAGAGATTGAGGTACTGTTAGTTACTTATCAATATTTCGTACCCATGGGTAATTAATTTCATGACTCTCTACAGTGGCAGCAAATTGCACTACTGCTTAGTATTAAATGTGAGTTTTACTTTGGAAATGGTTTTATTTACAGGTTACTGTAAAATGGGTTTGTTTGCCCCTTATGTTCCTACAGCACATTGGAAAGTTAATTATAAGAAGAAACTAAATCTGGTGAAACAATGATTCAGTGCTGTTGAACAAGGACAGGCCATTTGAGAAAAGGCACTTTCCAGCAAACTGTGATCCATTAACATAATAGGAACCACAAAGCCAAGGCAGCATTTGTCACCACAGATAAATCATATATTTACACTGAGAGATAATCCAAGCATGATGAGGACAAACCACAGGGAGTTTCTCAGCTAGGTTTAGAAAAGGTGTGAGATTTGTGAAATAATACACATTCAAATAATACACATTCATCTAATATTAGCTTTTAACATAAATCACACTAACACCAGAAAAGCATTTCCTCCAATATCCCACCTATAAAACTACATCTTTATGTCCAGATTGTAATGAGGCAAAATAGGCTGCTAGAGAATGAAAGTATAAAATATGAATGTGCTAAATGAAATATTTTAGAGACCTGACTGCCTTGAGATCATAAGTATTTATCTGAGATTTAAAAGACATGGACTAAATTCCAAGCTTTTCTCTGCCTCTTTTCCAGTGCTACCTTTAGAAAGAACATAAATCTATTTTCTGCTTAGATTATTGAATTTTTCTCCTGAGGGATTGTCTCTTCCTACTGTATTAAATCTCCCAAGTATGGAAGATAAAAACTGAAATCAAGACAACTCCAGATTGCAGTGTAATTAACGTACACCCTCAATGCCTACCTGTCTTGGGCTATTTGCAGAATATCTCAGACAAAAGCTGGAAAAAACTTTCCTACTGAGGAGAGGAGACAGATCCACCTCTAGCTATATTTGTGGCATGCACCAGGAGGGTTTTTTCAGTTCCTTTTTCTCCTGCTTTATGAGACAATGATATGCTGATAGGAAGGTAATTCCAATGTTTTCCCACCTGGAGCACACATTGTCACCTGAAGACAGCAACCAGGGATCAGCTTGGTGGCAGCAGCCCAAAGATTCCACACAAGCCTTTGCAGACCTTGAACTGGAAAGAGCATGTCAAAGGCTGAGCAGATAAATCAGTCTCACTTCCTCCTCGTTTAACTAAAATTTAAAAAGCATTTGCATTCATAAATATGCTTCCATGCAAAAATATGCTTGTTTAGGAGGGCATAGTTTAGAAGTTTGATCACCAAAGTCAGAGTAACACAGTAGAATGCTATACTGCATAGAATAAACCCATGTTTTTCTGTATTCAAAAAACACATTTAACACTACTTCCAAAACAAAACCATGAAGGTACATGAGGAAACTTGAAATCTGGTGTGTTTTGAGAAACAAAATGTCTGAAGGAAAATTGCTGGTCTACTGTAAAACTTTAATCTTGATTCAGGCTTCAAAACTAGAAAAAGTGTGGAGTTGCAGCTCCTTTGTGGGCGTCTCTTACCTCAAGACTGATGGCAAGAAGTGGGCCAAAAAAAGCTGCTGCCAGCACTTCTTTGGCATGATGTGTGCACAAAACGCTGCCAGTGTCTCCTGTGCAGGATTAATGTGTCAGGGAAGGGCAGAGGCACTTCATTTGCTAACCTCTTCACAACTGCAGTTCAAGAGACTCAGCAATCCAGGTCATTCACCCTGCATGCTTGGCTTTCAACAAATGCTTGCTGGTTTTACATTGTGAAGGGATTAATATACTGGAGCTGTGGCAATGACATGACACGAGCCACTTAGCTTCATTCTTATCAGCTGCATTCAATGGTGTGCTCTTCACAGCTAGATGATTTCTCCCTTCTGACACTTTATAGGGGTTTATTTCATAGGGTAGCATTTGTTGTTGTGCATCTATCATAGGAAATGAGGTTCACTAAAAATAAATCATTTCAGCCTTCTTTTTAATACTGCTGGAGAAGAAAAGGGAGGGGAAACACACTCCAAGAGCTGACAGCTCAGAACTTTTAGCAAAATTATTTTATGGTAAGAAGTTGCTGTCCACACCAAAATCCACTTTTTAAAATCACTGCATACTAAAGTGATTATCTGTATTGAAAGAGCAACATGTTTCAAACATCTTCTAGCCTTTATTTACTGCTCAATCTGACATGCAAGCACATGGTTTAGAAATAGGATTATATTTCTATCAATCCTATTACATGATCGGATTACTGTTCCTGGTCCCAGGAATGCTTTTCAGCCCTAACAGGAATTTTACATCATGCAGCTTTAAGGACCACCAGCAGTTTCTGTCAGTGAGCATTTTAGCTTTGAAATGTTTGCAGATACAAGTAGGTAGTGAATAAGGCAGCAGAGATGTACATAGATTGCACATACGATAATTGTACTAATTTCATGAATTCTGCTAACGTAATTTGAGTCTTTTATATTGTTTCCCTGTTCAAATTAGTCAATTCAGGTAATTAAAAGTGACATTTAGTATTTCAAGAATGACAGACTGAGTGCTCAAGAGACAAAGCCTACAGTGACTTTTCCAAGACCCTTCAACTGTGATAAAGAAAAATTTACCCCTTCTTCCTATATTCCAGTCTCTGTGTTGCCAGCTTGGAGTCTATATTGTCCCCACCTTAGAGGAGTTATCTTTTATCATGTCAAAATATGGTCTGAGTCCTTTTATGGCACTTAAACAGATTTATTTCTCAGAGGTATGTGTCAGTTCATGGAGTGAAGAGTGGTAAGAAAGGCCTCCACCACTTTAGACTGTACTTGAACAGATAATAAACATTCATTAAATTTTAAACCCTCAGTGCTATCAGGACTGTGCTGTCAAATAGAACAGGTATAACATTCTTAATGTCTTACTGCTGGTTGGTCTGGCCCATCTCAAAGCACTACTTTACTATAAGCATCCTATTAATCTTGCAGGAGAATTAATTTTTCCAGTGCTCAGGTAGCATTCAGTCATCTGTTCACCTTCCATTGACAAGGGTTAAGGGAACAATTCACAGTGATTACCAGGACAGCTCTGCTTTTACAAACTGGTATTTCACTGCATTTACAGTTGAGAGAACGTGCTCTGATGGTAAGAACAGGAAGGGAAGTAGCCTGGTGATAAGTGTTAGCCCATTCTGAGTCAGTATCAAAAATAGCTCTGAATTGAGGACAAAACTCTCGTTATGTGTCATGAAAAGACTCACAATTAATTATGAGCACATCATGCCCATCCTTCCCTCCATGGCTCAGAGAGGAAGGTGGTACAAATCCATTTCTAACTCCAAGTCAACTCAGGAAATGAAAAAGACCTAACAGACTCTGCCAGACTCAATCCTAACACAGAGAAACATCAAGCACAATCTTCTGTCTCAAAACAACAGAACTCCCTTAGCAATCTGAAACATATTCTGCTGCACTTTGCAAGAATTTCAATCTCCAGTAAGAAAAAAACCTGTAGAGTTTCAAAGCAATATCCATCAAGCAAGCTGAAAGATTTATTGACAAGTATCTCTTCAAACACCAGGAATTATGTCTTGTGGAGCCTGTGATTCAAATTTTGATGCATCTAGTCTTTGACTTGGAGTTTCATGAGATTCCTTACTTAATAATGTTGGAAAAAATTATAATACAAATGTAAGGGTTGTGCCACTGCCTTTCAGGTTTATATTATGAAAATATTTTTTAATGTTGCTCACTTGGCATTCCTAGTTTTACCCTAGTGTAGATATGGAAAGGACACACAACAACAACAACAACAACAACAAAAGGCAGCAGATACTTGTTGCCCTTGGTTTTCCATGTTTTTACTTTGCCTTTTTGTTCTCATTTTGCTTTCTGATGTTTACAGAACTTGGAGCTCAGATTCTCACAGATTTTATGTAAATAAATAAATGTTTTTTATATTTTCTCCTCTAGGAGGAGTTTCTTGAGCGATGGTGATGTTCACCAAAGAGATTGAAGAGGTGGTGACACCTTTGGCCAATCTCTTGTCCTTTTGTACAGTTGTATATAAGTTGGAATCAAAATAATAAAAACAAGAAGGCAAAGTAAAAACATGGAAAACCAAGGGCGACATCTGTTTTTCTTAGTTTAAGTGGATTTTTTTTGTTTGTTTTGGGGTTTTTTTAAGAGGTGAACAAGAGTTTGTTTTATTTTATATGCAGAGATAAATGGTTCACACATCAAAATTGTGGGAGATCATCACCAGAGAAGCTTGACTGAAAGCCTAGTAAAATAAAAGGAAGACGAATCCAGAAAAAGATCATTTGCTTGTGAAAGCACCTAACCCTTCCTAGCCAAGAAAAAAATGGGACCACATTTTCCCTGAGAGCAGTGTTCTGGCACACCAGTTCACTGAATTATTTTAGTCAACTTTTTCCTTAAATATTTAATCACAAAGTTCAGAATCCAGACTCTTTTAAATTCAGAATAATTTGTTTAAAAATAATCACACTGCTGATTAGATGTGGACAAAATCTGCAGTCGCTGACAAATTTGCACATCTGACACTTAACAACATTTTGCTTAGGAAAAAAAAAACAGGGAAAAGTTGGTGAGAGCAGAGATCTAATTGCCTGAACAGCAGCCTCAGCTTGTGTCTGCATCCCAGAGCCACAAACTGAGAGTTGGATCCATCATGTGCACTGCAAGATAGCAACCACAACTTCAGAATTCAACAGCACAGAATGGGGGCAGCACATTTTGGGGGTAAAACCTGCTCACAGTGCAGAGCAGTGAGTGGCCATGATGACCTGCCAGGTTTGGTCCTGCTTGCTGTAGCACTTTCCCCATATCAGCACTTATTATTAATCAAATGTTATGGGAAGCTGCCTGCAACAGCATTCTGCAGCCTCAGGATTAACTAACCAGTAGGTTTTAAAGGGGAAACAAGTCACTTTTTCAGAGCCAAGGGTCTCTAGATTAAAAACTTGTAAGTACAAATGTAGGACTGCAGCATGGCAGCTTCTCAGCTGATTCTGTCCATCTTGAGTGGCAGAAGTGCATGTCAGGCAAATTAAATGTTCTCTCACTTCACATCCAGAAGGATGGCAGAGAAGCAGCACTACACGGTGCTGAATTACCTCTGAAGAGTCAAACAATGATAATGCCTGGCTTTCTGCAAAGCACAGGCTCTCTAGTGAGGAGATAGGACCCAAACTTGATAGCTACTAGAAAATGTCTATAATTCAGACCAAGCTTTTAACTAAATTGCTTATCAGAAAAAAAAAAGAAAAATCTTAGGCTGACATAAATGACAATTCTCTCTCCCTGACATCTGCATAAAATCCAAATAAGCATTTGACTTTAATATGTTGTTGAATAGCCACACCCTACTGGGAAAAAAATTAACTGGGATATATATTTTATAATTTAAGCAACACACATACATATTCTAAAAGCACCTCTTATTGATGAAGAAAAAATAGTATGCCATGTACTTTTAACAATTAGCCATTCTAGTTCCACAAGTCAATCACATATCTAGCTTCACAAAAAATAATAGTACTGCCACAAAATGAGAGGGATTTTTTCAGTGAATGTTTTTGCTCCATTCACAAATGGAAAGTTTTTAGACTGGTAGGTTGAACAATGCAGGAGAAGACACAACCCCTGGGGCTCTTTCATTCCAGCTCAGAGTGGGAATATCAAGGGCATGTGACTTGTTCCCAAAGCAGGATTACCTTCAACACCTTTAGCACCCATTGCCTAAGCCCTGACACAGCATTCTCATGTCTCCTTGTGCAGCATCTGATGAGCACAAGAGCCACAGGTTATCCATTATCCATAATGTAAAAATCCATTATTACAGTTTATGGAACTGTGGGTGCTGGGCTGCTAAATTTGGTACACGTGTAATTCCTGTGTCTGGCAAACAGTCTCCAAGAAGTGTCTCAGTATCCCTGCTACAGATAATACCTTCTTTCCCATCTTCTAAATTTTCTTACCCTATTTCATCCATCCCTGTACTATGTCATCCCTTACAGATTTTAATGTGCATGCACCACCATTTGGCCAAGCCCAGGGACCCTGGTGCTTGGGGTTTCCAGAGTTAGTTTGCCTGCATCTAAAACTGGAGTATTTCTCCAGGAGAAGGGAAAAAACCCCATCAACAGGAAAACCCCTCAGTAATCATATTCAGACCTCTATTTGTGAAAGTAGTATTTGTGAAACAAATGCTTGTATTTGAAAGTATTTGTGAAACAAAAACATTTCATTTCACCAATGTCACACTGATCGCTCAAGGCATTTGAAAAATCAAACCAATTAAGATTTGGAGCCAATAAGAACTCAGATTTTTTTTTTTTTAAGAAATTCTGATAGTTTAGGACTACTTTTTTGGTCACATGGAAGCACATCCAAAGTCTCAAAAACCTTTCCTTACCAGAGAGCCAAAACTGCTTTCCCCTGTTCTTTGTTTAAAAGAAAAGCAGTTTCAAATGTTATTGTGACCCTTGCACCGTAGCAGTGCATCCATGACATGTCAGGAAGGATATCAGTTACTACAGTATGCCCCTGAATAGATTTCATCTTTCTTTCATTTTCTAATGTAAACTAATGACATGGATATGTACATATAGATTATATTTTCATGATTCTAGTGGGGTTTTTGCATCTGCATAAAAGGATTCAGCAATGAAAAACTGACAATAATATTGGTGATGACTAGCCCTTGATTAGACAGCTAGCTCTATTAATAGTTCATTTTCACAGGCAGGAAAGAAACCAAAACCCCATCATAGAGAGAAACACAGCATGCTAAAAGTTTTCCTTTTTGTCTGTTAATTTTCCATAGGTGTGGTATTTTTGTACCCACTCCAAAGGTCCCTTAGCTTCATGTTACCATTAGTTGTGCTTGGGGGTCAAGATAGGGGTGTTTAGGACAGGACAAAGTTGCAGGAGCAGAGCTTTTGGGGCATGGTTTTTACACAGATTGCTTGGCCTGGGCTCTTCCAAGCTGTGCCCAAGCAGCCAAGGCAGTTAGTATAGTTCCTCACAAATAATTAAAATAGAGATAAAACAAAACATGCAAACCTGAACACAGTAACACCTATGGTGATACTGCCTGGAAAAAACCCCAAATCCACGTACTTCAGCCCCACCTTCCATCCAATATGCCCCCAGTTGGTTGCCAGGCAACCAAATAAATATAATTCTGGCTGTGAATTAGGCATGGGTGAAGAAAATACAGACACACAGGAGAAATGTTTCTTTCCCTGGATGGTTCCTTGGTCTCAGGTGGCCCAAGCTCCACTTGCATCCAGCTGGTCCTGGCAGGTGACAGCACTGGTACACAGCAGCCCCCAGGACTGGGTCCCCACCAGGGCTGCTGCAGATGCTTTACAAGGAGCTCATGAGAGGGCATGGATCAGGGAGCTCATGAGAGGGCATGGATGAGAGAGCTCAGCCCAGCAATGTGACCGAGCCCCCAGCACGACTGAGGGGCTGTGCCAGTGCTTTGCAGAGGAAAAGAGCAACCACGGCAAGTCAGGTACAACCTGGCTGCTTTCACTCCAGCAACCAGCACTTTCTTGGAATTTCTCTGCTCTGCAATGGGAAAAATCTAGTGAAAATGAGTGCTGGTGAACTGGGAACACTACACCAGGGTCTGTGTTATGCCCAGCAATGGATGTCACATGGGTACTACACACGTGCACGTCTCCTATTTTCACCAAAGGAAATCCTCCACTGTGAAAAAACTCTGCCTGCCAATCTATCCAGTGATGAGAGTTCAGAACTGGATTTCAGCATGCAGGTAGAAAGGATACCACAGTGACAGCAAGCTGAAAATGGGGCTCCTGACAGAGACATACAGGGGAGAAAATGGCCCTGAGAGCAGGATACCCAGTGTGTCATCACTGCCATGATGGGGAGGGGGACACAGAGGGAGAGAAAACTTCTTTCCTCTTCTGTAACAGGCCAAGCTCAGCAGTCAAGTTATTCCATGATGTCCATCACAGAAATGTAACACCTTGGAACAGCAAGGCTTGCCACAAAAGAGTAGAAACATCCTTTGGAAGAGACTGCTGGCAGCCATCACATCTGACTTCCTGGTCAATTTGGGGCTGTAGATGAATCAGGCACAGCTCTGGGGCTTGCATACTTCCAGGGATGAGAGTCCAGAGCCCCAGCAGGCAGCCTCTGCTCGTGCTGAACTGTCCATCCAAGGCAGAAACACATCTCCTGTTAAAGCCTTCCAGGAAGGGGAGTGCATGGCATTGTCCTAGGGTTAAACACAAAATGACAGCCCTGGTCTCCTATTGCTCATCTCCAGAGACACTGATTTGCTTTTATTTGATATAATGCTGTTATTAGATAATCCTTTATAGCTGGTGAATTAAAAAGGTTGACTTACAAAAAATCTCTCACTTGACAGCAATACTTCTAGAAAATGACACTATTTGTTATGATTGAGGTATTTAAGAATATCACTGAAATTGGCTTCATTTCCATTTAGACTGAAGAGAATTTTATTTTCATGTCTTAGTCACCTTTTCCTACAAATATCTTGAGTCTGAAGATGAATGCTGATGATATAGAACTCAAATATGCATTTCTGTAAGTAAGGTGAAAATGGATTTGCATTCTGAAACAAGCCAGGCAAAATCAGTTCTTTATAAATCATGTTTTTAGGCACAGGAATGTGAAAGCCTGTGGGTTTATTCTGTGAAATTCTGCACACGTGGACATGCACCTCACATAGTAAAATAACTCTGCAGAGCAGCAATTTTGATTTACAAACATTCATCCACAGCTCTTAACACAGAGGTGAAAAAAAGGAGAAAGAGGAATGATATAGTTATCACTCAATGGTCAGTGTTTCAAGGACAGCACTTGTTTCATTCCTGAGCACCAGAGAAAAAGAATAAAGAAATAAAGTACTACACAGAATTCCCTGCATTGATCCTCATTGATCTTCACCTTCAGAGTTGCATTCTTTTTTTTCTGTGTGTGACTCCATTCAGTGAGGCATCAGCTGGACATTTTCATGGACTCATTCCTTGAGAGCTACAAAATTCTTACAGTCCCTTATAAATCATCCATAAGCAGCACAGGGCTCACACAGTCTGTGAGGAATTGCAAAAAAACCTCAAACCCAAGAGCAGCAGACCTCTACAGACACCTTCAACTAAAAGTCAGCTCTGTGCAGATCTGACCATTCATCCATGTTACACTCTTGTCCACCCAAAAAAGGGTAAACTGCAGCATTTTTTTACAAAAATAGCAATATTTAGACTCTGTGTATGTTAAACACCTGTAGATCCCAGCAAATCCATGGGTTTGAGGCCTACTTTAGGGCTTTTTTGGGGTTGGGGGGCTTTTTTCCCCTTAAAAGAAATTATGGCACTATAGGAGAATAAACTGCAGAATTTCCCAGGAGGTTAGAATCACATAATGAGTACAGAAAATTATGTGCAAAGATAATTACTTCCCACTGACAAAAACCCTTGCACGATTTCCTTAAAACATGGTGTGGTAAGCACTTAACAGCTCCTGGATGCACATCAGCTCTAGCAGAAATACCTACAGCTGCTTTGCTGAACCATTAATGAGCCTGGCAAAGGGCACTGCTGCCCCAGCATTGCTGCTCTATATTCCAGTGATTTGTTGTACCACATGCTAATATCCAACACAAACTTCCCATATTAATGCCTCTACCTGACACCTACAACAACTGCCTGGGAAATGTCCTTTTTCCCAGGTACAATCGATTTCCTGACAGCATCACTTGCCAATCCCTCTCTTTTCACAGACTTTCCACTGGGATTATTAAAAATGTGTGGCATTGCCACCAGGCTGAAATCCATTTCAAGGGATCAGGTGAACTGCATCCAAAGAACAGCAATGAGGTGTGAAGGGTCTAGAGAGCAAAACTTATGAGGAGCAGCTGAAGAAAGTGGGGGGATTTGGTCTGGAGGAAAGGAGGCTGAGGAAGATCTCCTAGCTCTCTATGACCACCTGAAAGGAGGTGTGTTGAGGGCAGGGGGTCATTGCTCTCCTCCCAAGTAACAAGCAACAGGACAAGAGTTGCATCAGAGGAGGTTCAGGTTGTATATTGGGAAAAATTTCTTCTTGGAAAGATTTATCAAGCATTGGAGCAGGCTGCCCAGGGAAGGGGTTGAGTCACTCTGTGGAGCTGTGACACTCAGGGCCATGGTTTAGAGGTGGACTGGGCAGTGCTGGGTTAAAAGCTGGCCTTTGTGATCTCAAAGGTCTTTTCCAAGCTAAAGGATCCTATGAAACCAACATCATTCATCCCCAAATCAGAGGACACTCTGCAGCTGAGGACATCGCCACCCCAAGCCCACCAGTCTTCAGTCTAGTCAGCTTCCAGCACAGGCAGCAGCTTCTCAATAAAAGGGCCTGTGGCTGTGATACACTCATGAGATATAAAAAAATACTTCTTAATTTCCTAATCATTTCCCAAATAATTTTTGCTAATAAATGCTTCCTCCCACACCTGCAACATTTCTCAGCATGCACCACAAATAGTCTGCACTGGGTTTTGAGCCTCCCCCCTGGAGCAAGCCTGCAGTCAATTTTCACCCTCTTCCACAAGAATCCCCTCCTCAACTCTGTCATCAGTCTATTCTACTGCCAACAGCACCTTTCAAGGTAATCTACACAAGAGAAAAGTAATTTGCTGTGCACACTGACTGACATTTAGCTCTCACCGCACAGGCAAGAAAATCATCAAGGCAAAAACCATGTCTGATGTAGAACAGATAAAATAAAGCACGTCAAGAGAAGAATAAATTGTATGCCAAAATGTTGAGAGAGACAGACGTGTTTTTTTCTTTCTAAGACATCTGCAAAGGAAACTGGGTATCAACTGAGTCAAACTTCCTAGGTTAGGAGATAATAAGGAAATGAACTTATATATAGCACAGTGCTCTCAATGTACCAGAACTGGCCATGTGCTAAACAAGCCTAGAAAGCCTCATTTGCTTTTTTTACTACCACACAGAGCTAGAAGTCTGAAAGGATTAATAAGAGAGCTTTTCTCCAGAGACTGCTTTGCAGATTAATTTGCATTTAGTATTTACCTAATAAAAGAGGTGTGCCTCTTGATAACATGACCAAGGAGAAGGTTTTTGTATAAGAAATAACTTCCAGAATGGCATCATGCATTTTGGGACTGTGTTGTTGGCTCTGGCAGGAAAAACCTTTATTCAGAACTGCAGAGGCATGTTTCATCACATCTTGACCACTTTTGTTTGTGTTCTTCCAGGAATTTGTTGGCAAATTCATAATTTTGAAAAGTTACTATTTTACTTAGCAAGAAAAACAAACTACTTCCCTAGCATAACACAAACAGTGTCAGGGGGAAATAGGACAAGAAGAGTTCCCTCTTCCATTAGGAATTGCAAATCCACATCCAGCAGTGACTGCATCGTACAAACAGATTGCCAAATGTGTTTGGGGATTCACAAGGGCAGAGCCCACCATCCTGCAATGAATCACTGGAGAGTAGAGCAAGGGCCACTTCTCCTTCAAAGTGTGAGACAGCCCCTCGTTCAAAGAGCAAGCAGTGGACAGGGAAATAGTGTATGAGTTCAAGAAAACCATTATGTGCTATAAATCTCCTTAAAAATTAAAGCAAATATCCGTCTTCTTAAATAAGGCTACCCTGAAAGAAGAGAAGCAAAACTAACCTAGAGTTTATATGGCCTTTTAAAACCTACAGAGCAGTAACATTTTAAATCTTACTAATCTGGCATTTATACCAGTATAAATAGCTTCCATATCCCTCTCCATGTACAGGCATGATTCATTTTACTTCTGGTACTCCCCCTTCCTTTCTCCTCTCCCTACAGGCATCTACTTTATTTCTAAGTGTAAGTGTAAAGGAATGAGAAAAAAGCCTGAGAAAATTTAGCACTAAAATACAAGTTATGCAACAGAAAATGCAAACAAAAAGTGGAAAAATCCCAGGATAAGAATAAAACTGCAGGCTTTGACCTAGGTTAGAAATCAATCCTGCAATAGTATTGCAAGGCTGAGGACTATCAAACTGTGACACATTCTTTGCAGGACTGGTAAGAGCTGCTGTCAATATACATGTTCCACTCAATTCCTTGAAGCATGAGTTCTGCAAAGCACTTGAACTTGTAATTAACATTAAGAATATGCTTAAGTCACACTGATTTTAAAGCAGTTTAGACACTGAGTATTTGCAGAATCAGAGGTGTCAGAGCCTGACTGTCAGCTGCCTGATCTGTTTCAAGTGAGGCACTACACACTTCAGATGAAGATCTGCATTTCACTCTTCAGTTTTGAACCACTGCTTCAAGGAAGGCTTCTATTAACATTTTCTTGCACCAAAGGCAACCCATGTGCTTAAAAAGATATGCCTCATGTATTCTTCTCTTATCCTTCTATTGAGTAAGTTCAAGGAGACTTGTGTCCAAGCATCATTAAAGCTGGACCAACACATTAAGGAGAATAAGTGAGTAAGACTTTATTCTAACAAGATGTAAAATACTGAAATTCCCAGAGGACAAAATGTAAATTTGTATTCGTTTTACTTTGGGATTGGTAAAACCCATTTATTGTGTTTGTGATTTGGGGGGTTGTGGTGGCTTTTTTACATTTTTCTACCCATATTACCATTTTCTAGAACACTTTGGCACAGACTGCATCTGTAGCACTGCTAACGTACACACTGTTGTTTAATACAAAGAAATTAAGGAAATTACAGAGTACAATATACATTTTTTCCAGACATAATTAATATAAACTCATGTAATGTAAATGCATGGGGAAGGAAGGAAGGAAGGAAGGAAGGAAGGAAGGGAGGAAAAGAGAAAGAAAAAGAGAGAAAGAGAGCATATACAATTAACTGGATTTCTACTAGTGTTAGAACTGAAGAGATTTATTACAGGAGATAGAGAATAAGGGACAAATAATACCCTTGCAAATTTGGTAGGGAAATCACTCCAGTCACAGCACTGAGAGAAAGGGTGAAAAAGAACCAGAATACACGGGATAAATATTTTCCAATTCTCTTACACCAGGACAAACTGTACCTGAAATAAACCTCTCAAAGTTGCCAATCTTGCCAAGCATTTGTTCCCAGGCATGTCATTCTCTTTCAAGACACGCTGCCAGTGCCCTGCCTGGGAGCACCATCAGTGGAGGCTGCAGTGCCCAGCCAAGGCTCTGGGTTAAGTGGCTGCTAAAGGGAAGTTATTAATAGAGCACTCATGCTGTATATTATCACTGCCATATCAATTACATCACTGGGATGTCACAGAAAGCAGGGCAAGCCCAGATATCCTAACCTGAACCAAGTCCAGAATCTGCCTCTACTTTTATCTCTTCAGAGAGATGGTGCTGAATGCTGAGCTGAATGCTGAGCTGAATGCTGAGCTCCCCCAGCTGTGCCACGCATTTGAAACATCTTTGCAGAGAGGATCCATTTACATCCGAAAAGCAAAAAATGTGCTGCCTTTAATGCTTGGGGTTTCTGCATGGCATTACAGCTGTCAGTATGAAAAACAGGGAGAGGCTTCCTTACTCGTGAAGGNTGGTGCTGAATGCTGAGCTGAATGCTGAGCTGAATGCTGAGCTCCCCCAGCTGTGCCACGCATTTGAAACATCTTTGCAGAGAGGATCCATTTACATCCGAAAAGCAAAAAATGTGCTGCCTTTAATGCTTGGGGTTTCTGCATGGCATTACAGCTGTCAGCACGAAAAACAAGGAGAGGCTTCCTTACTCCTGAAGGAAAGCTGCAGAGTTAATCCGTGATGAAGGGAAAGGCCCAGCCAGGCAGCCAGGGGAATGGCTGTGTCCTGGAAGAGCCTGAGGACAAGGACAATGTCCCCTTGCAAAGCCCAGGAACAGGGATGGGGATGCAGCAGGAGGTGCTGTCAGGAGGGTTTGGACAGCGCTGGTTTGAGGCGGCCACGGGAGATGGCGATGTTCCAGCAGAGGCCGCTGCAGCCTGAGGGACAGCCCGGAAAATGGGGCAAAACACACATGGGGACAGGGAAAACATGCATGGGGACACGGAAAACAAACATGGGGACAGGGAAAACAAACATGGGGACAGGGAAAACATGCATGGGAACAGGGAAAACAAACATGGGGACAGGGAAAACAAACATGGGGACAGGGAAAACATGAGGACAGAGAAAACAAACATGGGGACAGAAAAAACATGGGGACAGGTAAAACAAACATGGGAACAGGTAAAACATGGGGACAGGTAAAACATGGGGACAGGGAAAACATGGGGACGGGGAAAATAAACATGAGGACAGGCAAAACATGGGGACAGACAAAACAAACATGGGGACAGACAAAACATGGGGACAGACAAAACAAACATGGGGACAGGCAAAACATGGGGACAGACAAAACAAACATGGGGACAGACAAAACATGGGGACAGACAAAACAAACATGGGGACAGGTAAAACAAACATGGGGACAGGCAAAGCATGGGGACAGGCAAAAGATGGGGATGCGTGCATGGTGCTCCCCACAGGTGCTCCCAGAACAGCTGTGCCACCTGGGTTTTCTGCAGCAAGCATCCCTCATCCGTCAGGGACTCCAAGAGGAAATTCAAGGTTCCCCAGTCTCTGCAGAGCACTGCCTCAATGCAGCTATTCCCTGCATCACAACCTTCCACTGTCCTCTGCCGTCTACAGAATGGAATAAATAGGCCCTGAGTGCTACATTTATCCTGTTTTTTTCTGTTAGATATATTTGTTCCTTAACTTTCCAGGCAATATGGATTTTTACTGATGTGTAAAGTTCCTATATGTTCATCATCATCCAGAAAGGTAATTTTAAATCCTACGATATTAGCAGTCATTCTCAGGTGGGTAATCACGACTAAATGCAAACATTCAGAAACATTTTCGATGGCTGCTACAGAAAGTAAATCCAGTACAAATGCAGCTAACATGTTCACAGTCAAATGCACATCACTAATAGAATAAACAATTTTGTAAAATGCAGATGAGTGAACAGTACAGCCAAATATATTCACTCTCTTCAGTCACATTGAAGCTCATTTTGTCACAGCAAGTGGCACATCCTTTTCATTTATCAAAGCTATAGCTGTATTTTCTGATGCAGTGCTTGTGCAGAGCAGAGTTCTGCTCTTTTCAGCGTGACAGAAACTTACGTGGGGCTGATACTGACTTCACTGAGGTGGTCCCCAATGGAAATGCAATAAAACTAGATTTTAACCGAAAATGCAGGAAAGGACTTCTACTTAGGAGCCTTTGTAATCAGTGAAGACATTCCCTAAATACAATGGGTGGAAATCCTTGCTTCCCTTGCTCCCCAGTGTCTGAGCACAGCTGTGGCTGCTGGGGAGAGGCAGCCCAAGGCAGGCCCCGTTTCCTCTCCCCGTGTTCCTTCCTCCCCAGGACAATGCCAGGCACATCAGCAAGCCAGGCTGGAGCGGCAGGGCACGCAGAAAACCCATTCCCTGAAGCCAAGATGGGCAGAACATGCCAGCCCAGGGCTGCAGTGCTGCTGCAGCAGAGCCCTGCTGCGGGCAGGAATCCACAGAGCACTGCCACGGGGGCTCCGAGAAAAACACCCACGGAGGGCTCTTTACATATTTTACAGCAAAAAACACTGATCTGAAAGAAAGCCAGCAAGGATGTGCTCTTTGCTGGGTTCCCTCCTGCTGTTTCCACCACGCAAAGGAAGTGTTTGGGTGCAGAATGTTGCAGGTTAACTTACTGCAATGTTTTCAGGCTTGGGATGAGGGGAGGAATATCTTTTCATTAATATTAACTATCTCACCAAACACCCTAATTTCAAACAATATGTGAAATGAGATCGAGTGCACTCTACACAGAAATTTTCTCCAAGCTTCTTTTTTTTTTTTACTTTTTGTTCAACAATTTACACTAAATTAAAACTACTTTGAGTGGTAATGGTGATACTAAACAATAGTGAGACTGAAGTGAATCCAAACAACACAGTCAACATTCTAAAACTGCACCTTACATGCTCCTATAACAAAATCTCAAAACACAGTCCAGGTGTATTAAAACATTGGTAAATCCATCTTTTGCACTTGAAAATATCACTTGGTGATAACACTTGGTAAATGAGACATGGACACAGTATTTTGAATCTCATTCATCAGTCAGTATTCGCAAACTCTAAGGTATGAACCTGGAATCATCAGTGATGATTGGACATTTTGCCTTAACCTGATTGCAGAGAATTCATAGGGAGAAATATCCATAACTTTGACACTTCCGCTCTTGCCTTGTAGGACAAAGTTAGAAATGAAATCAGAGAAAGAATAGAATAAACTGGGAAATAAGCAAACCTATTTGTCAAGTCTTTGATACATATGCAGAATGTGCAACAGTAATACTTCTATATGTGTCTGTTTCACAAAAGCATGCATATCAAGATGTCTTTCTAAAGTTTCATTAACGCATCATTAATAGTTTCATTAATGGACGACTAAATCATGCCCAGGAGGATTTCATTTGCTTGCCTGATCATGGCCTTTTTTTTCCTACTCACAGAAGGGTATATAATACCTGGGCCTGCAGTCTCAAAAGACTGGGGTTGGTCTGTATCAACTACTTCAACTAAAAAACATTTTATAGAACTTTCAGAGTTGTTTAGAGTTGGACTGGGTAGCAATTTCCAATACAGATGATGGGGTAGAATCTGAAGTTTAGCATAGAGAGGCAAGGATCTGAAGGTGAATGTCTGAAGGCACACCAGCTACCCCCTGGATTTTGTTCTTCTAATTATTTTGTTACTAAAGGACAACCTTTGAAATTTTAGGGAAGAGAAACCCTATCTTTCAACAATTTATCAATATATATCGAAAGCTTAAGAGACTGTACTGTTATCTGGGTCATTTTGTTAGAAATACGTGCAAACGCCCTTTTTTTTTTTCCTGCTTAAGGTTAAAAAGGCAAGTTTTTCAGGAAACAAAGTTATATGCTGACTGTTCTTGGCACCATAACTTTGTCAGTGTTTCCAAGGGGTTAAATTTGAAAATGAGTGATTATGAAACTAAATGTATGTCTTGCACATGAAAACATTAATTATGATTTCTCAAATGAATACAGAAAATGCCACACATCTTTTAAAGAACCATATGCTTCTGCTTTTAAAATGAAAACAAATTAAAATATCCACAGGAGCTTTTATAGTGATTAAAATCTGCCAACCAACTGAGCTAAGTAAGTTAATTAGCACCAAAGAAGCCTCAAGTGATCTGCAGTTTTAGTCACAATTCCTTTGTCTTAAATGTAGATGACTAAGGTTACTTTGTACGTGGAAAAGCTTTATGTAGCATGGTACAAAAGACAAAGAACAATCTTGGAATGGTTTTCACCTAATTTCTACCGTATTTCCTGTGCTTGTCTGGAGCTCAGTGCTATCTGATAATAGCAGCCATTTTACAATCATCACTTTTCCAAATGCAAATGCCCACGAGGTTACCATTTAATCAAAGTCAAAAGGAAAGATCTGATAGAGTTAAATTCCCAATCATAGACAAATTTTAAATGAACACAAAGAAGTGTCCTTTTTGGTACCTTTGGGGCCTCAAACTGTTTGAAGTTCTTCATACTGCTTTAAAACTATCTTCTAAAATAGTATTACAACTTTTCCACCACAAAACTAGCAAGCTTTACTTACAATAAATCCCTGACATTTGCTAGGTGGTCTCTGACAGGGACCAAGAGCATATGCACAACATCCACTGCACCCAATCATGATATTACCAACAAGGAAAATATTTCCTTTACTACTGCAAATAGGTCTGCAAAAGTACTGAACAAGATTTTCTATGAATACTAGTAGAAATTTTAAATTAATCTCCGTTGTATGGATGAGCATCTGTGTTTATTTTCTCTATTTACTGGCAGAATTTCTAAATGAATAAAGTTACTGGCAGCACAATTCACGTAAACATAATTCACTTCTTGCAAGCATTCACACCAAACCAAACTGAACAAGGAGCTCTTCCACTGAAGTAACAAAAATAATAAATGCAAAGGAATAAACCTAACTGGAAGTTAGTGAAATCTCCTATGTCAAAACGGGGTCTAGGTCTGGTCCTTCAGCCAGTTTTCCTATACCAAAAATTCATAATTGCTTGTTAATTATTTGATTAATAATTTATCAAAATTATTTGACAAATTCTCTGTGAAATACATTTGGGAAAAATTTCTTCCATTAGTGATAGCTTGAAGACATGAAAAAAGAGAAGAAAAGAGTCAATTACTACCAAATTACAAATAAAGAATTAATTTAGACAAGCACTTCAAATGACCAGTGGGCACAAATAAAGAACATTAATAACAGATATAGAAATGCAGTTTCTGTGCATTCTACAGGCACAGAGAACAAAATGGTTTCTTTGCTCACAGATCTTGATTTCTTCTCGCAATTTAGGGGAAAAAAAAAGTGTTTTCCACTCCATCTTCAACCCCCAAGAGAAACAGGGGTGAAAGTGGCACTGCAGCCCAGTGCCCTCTGAGCCGCCTGTGAGCTGAGGCAGGCAAGGATGGAACCAGCAGAGCTCCTGCCAGGCATGCTCAAGGTGTCTCACTCAATACCCCTTTCTGCAGGCTGATATTCTCATCTCACACAAGAATCAAAATACTTTGGCCAACTGTCATGTAAAATTCCAACAATTTTTGTAATATTTCCCCCCCTCCAGAATCCATCAACAGCCTACTTCAACACCCTGACACAAACCCCACTTGGCTGAACAAAATGCCATTATCCCATCACACCCCAATTGGTAGAACAAGCTGTTGTTTCACTCACATTACAATAACACCATGAGGGAAGAACATATTTCTAATTTTACCAGTACCATTAAACTCCTCTGCAGGGCTGCTCTTGCATTTATACCAGATCACCTTCTCCTTTATTGCGAGTCAAGTGTTATCTGAGCAGTGCAACACCTCACAGGTCAGATGGAAGATCAGAGATCAGAGTGAGATCCATGATCACCAAACCCAGCCAGGACAATTGCAGTCTCACAATTATGTCATTAAATCTGGGGGGGGGGAAAGTGACAAATTTACTCCCTGAGTAACTCCCATGCATTTCTGATGGCACATTTGTTTTCAGCAAAGCCTCCACAGCCCTTGGTGAGAAAGGCTGCACCTTCACTGAATGATCTAAAATTGGGGAGCTCTGGGACACTTCCAGAATCCTCACTGTGTTCTAGACTGGGTGAGTCTTGCAGTCTTCATGGGCTACTGTGAATATTATTTACTGAAAACAACGAGGCATATAGTTATGGAAGAACAGAGCATGGAAAAATGAGTATGGCAAATTCAGAGTCTTCTTTTGCTAAGCTGAGCCTGAGATGTTGGCTCAGAGAGAGGCACCTCCCTGTGAGAACGTGCCAAGTCCTCTAAGCCCTGAGAATTAGGGATTTTAGTGTGGTTATCCACAAAAGGAAATGATAATGCATTAGGAAAACCTGACTGTAATGGGAGTTTCCTTCATCTCAGTGAGATTATAGTAAAGTAAACAGTCTGCTCCCGTACTAGAAGTCATTAGTGTGTTCACAACTGAAAGAATTCAAATAGGTGCAATAAAGAAAATTCTCTATTGATTCATGGTTGCCTCATTAATTTTTTACCCCCAGCATATAGTTTGGAAAAAAAAATAATTTATTTTAAATTAGACCTTGTATTTCTTGGAACAACAGACAAGTTTTGTGAAGCAGTAACTTTAAGTACCAGCTGCATTTAATTATACTTTTAGTTTTACTTGATTTTGCTAAACCACTGATTTGACAGAGTAGAGAGTAGCACAAGGATATAACATTTTTAACCTATTACATTTGATGTTTCCTTGTACCACTGTACAGCAGGGCAGACAAAGCTTTCTCAAGCACAGCAAAACAGCAAAACCTTGTAAAGAGAAACCTTCTAGTTTAGTTCATATATTACTAGTAAATTAAAAAAAAAATATTAATGGGAAACAATTTGCATTACATTCTAGAAAATATTGTCACACTTTCAGGTCTCAAAATAACCCTTTACAACCACCTGTGAATCACACATATCTGAACTATTTTCCTGTATTGCCTTCAGCCATCAACATGAGCTAACCAGCAGCAACATTCCTACTAGATTCCAAATTAACAGGCATTGATGGAACTTTTCTGCTAATCACTAAGACTTTTGCTGACATTGGACACAACAGATAAAATAAATGGTTCCTGATGCATCCTCTCCCATATTGTGTTATGTATGAGAGTATTATGACTTTTTTTTTTAATTCCTTCATAAATATGCATCACTTTTCTACTTAAGTAAAAGATCATGCCTTTGTGCTGCTTGTCTGTGCTGCAAAGGTTTAAATGTCAACCAGACAGAATCCTGTGTACCAAACTCTAAATTTAATAGAAAATATAAAAGAAGTTGCAGATATGTTTAGTTAACAATTGCAGTAAGGTCCTCTTGCAAGAGTATGTAGTAATGAGAGGATGGAAAACTAGAGTTGTTATCAAGAGGGTAACATCACTAAAGTTTACTGAAATGAATAAGGTTTTTTCTGAACTGTTACTGTAAATTATAAAAAATCACTGTTGTCCATAAGATTCATTTAGAGATGCCCCAAATTTCCACTACTTTATTTGGAATACTGGCAAAGTAACATATTTGTACAATTTCCTCCTCTGTTCCAGTCCAAAATCAAGTACTGACACCCAATAAAGGCCTAAAACTATATATATATATATATATATATATAATTTTATGATAAATTCCATCCATCCATTCCCAAAGCCAAGAAATTATTCTTTCTTTCTTTAGTGTTATTGGGCATTGAATGCTCTTTTAGCAGATTTTTCAGACATAAATCCTTTTTCGGTAAAAAAAAAGTGAGGAGCAATTAATGTTGACTAACACTTTGAGTTTCTTCAGTACTCACAAAACATTGGCAAGTAACTTGCTCCTTTACAAGATTGACTTCCCAAGGACTTTTTGCAATCCTTTAGTTGCCAAAAAACAAAATCAAATGCTGCATGTCAAGCAGAACAGCAATCCAAACTGCAATTTCAGGTACCCTCTTTTAAACACATGGAAGAGAGCCATTCCTATCAGAATAAATAATGCAGTGAATTTCTTCTCAAGATCACAGGAATGGAGCGAGGCACAGCTGGAAGGGAAAGGTGAAGAGAGGATCTGAGCTAACTGCTGCTTTGAATTAGTATCCTTGCAGATATCCACCTGATCCATTTTTAAACACTTCCAAGGAAAGCTATTTTGCAGTTTCCTAACGAGACAGGAATACAGTTTACTTCTTGATCTACAAAACTTGCATTGCTAATTTGTTATTAAAATCTCCCTTGCCGCTATTAAGCAACTTAGCTTTTGTCCTGCCCTTGGTGAGAATATTTCTGTCCTTATGACAATATTTTCCAGATTTTTGAAACTCTGCTCTTGTCTCTAAATTCAACCAAACAGCTCCTTAAACCCTCATAAATCACATTTTCTAAACATTTCTGTCCAGGCAGTGTCCATAGTCAGGCCAGCCTCTCCCCCTGCACACCCTGGCAGGACCAGAGGAGGAGATGATTGCTGCCCATGATTTACACACACTGATCTTGCTAATTCCATACTCTTTACTTCTGCATTGCTGTCTAGCCAGTTGCTCCCTTTCCTCTTTTTTTTTTTTTNNTTTTTTTTTTTTCCCCTCTTGTGGGTTTTAGTCTTAGTGCAGGAATTTGCTGTTGTCTTCCTCGGTGTCATCTTGGCCTGAGGCCAAACTCTTCTCTCCACTCTGCCAGTTCCCCTCCCTCACCTGCAGGGTTTTTCCAATCCCTGTTACAATGTTTGAAATTTACGGGTGGTACAAATAGACCTGGAAACCTATTAATCCCTTCTGGGAAAACAGATAAAATTATCTCCCCTTTGATGACTTTTATTGATAACTATTTTGAAGTCTTCACAACCATTTGTTACTCCCTTCATGGCAAGCTTGCTGATGCTATTGCTCTTCAAACTGCAGACCACTAATCCTGACTAACATAATAAACAATTTCTGCCCAACCACAAGTCATTCCTTTTAAAGTGTATGAGATGAAGCTCATGAAGAATCACAGTCACACAGCAGACAAGTAGAGTGCTGGTTTATTTTTTTCTTCCTGTTCCTATGTCCAAGTGCTGCATTTGCACTCTGGTTGGTTGGGGTGCCACCCTCCATCTGAAACAGGAATTGTCACCAACATTCAGCAATACTGTCATAATTCATTATATAATCTGGAATTACCTAACTCAGAATGCTTTCATTGCATAACATTAGTGATTGTATTATTTATTGTTATTTTTAATAGGGTATTTGCAATTTGTTGCCTCCCCCACTATCCCCAGGGATTACATGCAGTACCTGATCACTTTTTTAGTAGCAAGAAGAAGCCATTAGATGGTTCAGCCTCCAAAACCATGAAGAGACAGAGCTGAGTTTTCACAAAGACAGACCCAAAGAAAGGATTTGTGAGATTTTTCACAACTCTTCAGACCTAAGTCATTTGCACCTAGAGTCGTATTAGCCTGTAACCCTCTAGACCAGGACTTAAATCTGTAAATCAAATTTAGAAGCAGGTTTTATCCTATTATTTTAATCTGCTTTTTGTCCCTAAAGTCTACAATCCCAAATACTCATCATTATAGTGCTCTACCTTTTCCCCATAAGGCTAAGTTTTATAGATAATAACATCCTTTCACAGGCCAGCCTCAAGCTGAGACTTTGGAAGTTTCCTACTATAGAAAACACATATTTTTATTTAACATTTATCGAAAAGTTCATTTTTGCATAGAGAGATCCCAGGGAAAACACACTAACTGTTATGCATTCATTTTAATCTGAGGTTCTATAGGAGTACAATATTGAACAATTTTGGCAGAGTTTTGTAGTGGCTGAGTTATTTACTGCAAACAATCCAGCAAATATGGAAGTATTTCCCTGTCTGCCCTCCATTCACACTGAAGATGTGGTTACATGATAATGGGAGCAGAAGAGGAATATTACCAACATGGCAATAACTTCTTTAGCTGCTACCGTTGTGGTGGTCTAAGCCTTCCCCAAACAATAATTATTGAACAAGAAAATATTAAAACATACAACAATAACTCTAATATTTAGCTGTTTTAAATGCTGGAATCAGAATTAGGGCTCAAGGATCAGCTTTTTCATAAATCCTCCTGAAGTGCTGCAGTTTATCCAGATTGTTCTATTCTGATCAGTCAGAATCTACTTTTGGTTCATTGAAGGGAGCATTGTGAGAGAGTTTGTGCTTTTTTTGCTGTGCTCATATTTTGCTTTATGATTCCTTCTCACTCACTCTAAAAGTTATGAAGGTGCTGAGGATGGAGAGCAAACCCAGGAGATTTTCTTTTAGGATGTGTCTTTGTACATCCCTGTCACTGCTGTAAACACCAATCTGACAGGTATCATTAATGATAAGGAAGCTGAATTATAAGAAGCTTCTAGCAAATATTTTGTCTCAGAGACCACCTTTCCTAAAGGATTGTAGTTTTGGGTAAGCATTTAGCTGGAAACTAACTGGAATGTCCTTGTTGTGTTCAAACCAAATGCTGTGAGCAGGACAGTGTGTCTCACCCCACTAACTGAGCTGCCTGAAATGCAGTAAGGCAGAAGGTTTGGAATCGATTCCTGTGCCCAGCCAGGCTGGAGATCACTGCAGTGAGTGGCAAATGATGGTGTCACTGTGGGGGACAGCAGGAGGAGGCAGAAACCCCTGTGCTCTGCATATCTTATGGAAGAGATTGCTCTAAATGAGAAATGAGTTCTCTGCAATTCATCTGTTCAATTTGTAGCCAAGAAGCATTTTCCTTGTGGGAAACCAAAAGCAATGGAAGCAGAAGCATAGCTGTGATAGAATATTTGCTCCTGTAAGTAGCTTCTTGTGGGTTTTTTATCTTTTCTGTTAGAGCCAGGATTAAATGCTCAAGAGTCTAAAATTCTCAGTGCCCAGGGTTCCAACAGCTTCCTTTGGTAGACATTTCTGGATTTTAGCAACAGAATCAAAACTGATTCTGGGTAAATGCAGAAGGCAAATTCTAATGAGGGAGCTGAATCAGCACCTCTTCAATTTTACACACTCCTAATCATTCACATGGACACATAAGGTCCATACCTCACCATGGACAGTCTATTGACTGATGTAAAGGTTCAGTTCTTGTTCACTGGGTGTCATCTCTATTTAGAGGCGAGTGCTGCAGATAGGGAGTCAGAAATGCAGCTGTGGAAATGGCATTTTGAGTGGCAGAGAAGAACACAAAGCAAAACAGTAGAATCAATCATGAATGGGAGCAGGGAGATCTGCACTACCCAGCCTGGGCTTTCCATCATTGGCTTCCCACACTGGAGGGTGGCACATTTCAAACACAGCCTGCATACAGAATTAGAGAAGACAAGAGTCAGAAACCCTTCCATGAGCCTTGGTGTAGACCTTAAAAGAAAACACACATTAAAGGAATGATAACATAATTTGATAAAACTCAGCATGCTCCAAAATAATTGTTTTTTCAGTAACATATTTAGGAAACAAAGATAACAGATTCCGAGGAAAAGAGTGGAGTAGCAGTATCAGGCTCTAAGAATGGACTGAAAATGTAGATGGAGTGCACTAGGCTTGAAAGTGAACTTCCCTACTTTTCCCCAGCAGCAAAGCACCTAACATGCCACATGAACTGACATCTAATGGTGTCACCATGTCACCAAAAACACATCCCAAAGTTATCATCGCTTTAGCAGATCTAAGAACTCTAAACCAAGAACTTCAAAGTACTTCCCGTGCTGCTTTGGATCTCCCTATCATACAAAAACATTGAAGCATGTTTATATCTGGGAATTGGAGTTTGTCTGTCTTCCCACCAAGCAGAACCTATTTGAGAGGTTCTGATCGTGACTCATTTCTCAAATGTACATAGTGGGTCAGTCTGAGCTAAGAGCTGGGGCATCCTGTTCCTGATTACAAAAATAAAGGGGTCAATTTCAGTACTTTTTTCTTTTTTCTTTAAAGTGATTGCTGTACGAGTGAAAGATGTCAAAATGACAGCTCCATGAGATAAACTTCACCATTAATCACGGGGTGGAAACAGTTCAGCACAAGAGTCAGCAGAGCAGGCTTCAGAAGCAGCTGTGGTGGTTCATTTCTGACTGTTCAGCCACTGCTTGTGAGCCAGCAGTAATTCCCCAAGCAATTGCTTTCCTTGCTTTGTCTTCTCAGCTGATATTCCAAGGCATGCAGGCTGGGGTTGGGTTTGGTTGTCAGTTTTGTTTTGCTTCCCAAAGGTGGAAAGACATTTCATGAATGCAAATGTATGGTATATGTAGCCCCAAAATGATAAGCCACTTTGTGCAGCTTAATCAGATAATAACCCATAATATTTGCTTGACTTTCCATCGAAATCCTTATTGCACACCTATTTTCAGCTCTTGAACTGATTTCAAGGCAGCACTTTCAGGGTAGTGTGCCAAACCAACGTGCAATCAGTAAGAGATTCATAAACTAAACTTCAACAATGCTCATGTTATTAAAATGGGCTTGTGATGGAAAGAGGAGTTTGGTAATTCATTCACCTTTCATGGATTTCTCTGTAACAAATTAGCATTGAAATTTTAACCTACTTTTCAGCATCTGAAATGACAGAAGTTTGGAGAGCTACTGAAGGACCCAGGGCTCAGAAAGAAGTCCTATGATCTGATAGCAGACAGGAAATCCACAACTATATGGGTTGCAAAACAACATTAATTCCTCTGAAGAAAATACATGAAGAAAAAATGTAAAATCACAACCCCTAGCAAATTTGTCTAAATGATGAGCAGTTCCAGACCAATAGCCTTAGGCTTCAAAATTCTTTCTGCTCAAAAAAATGAAAAGAGACAAACAAAAATGGAAAGAAAGAAAAGCTGCAAAAATGGAAAGAAACGCACAATTAAAAGCATCTGAGTGTTCACGCCTTTTAATACCTCCTAAGAACAGAATGTCTAGAAAACTAGATAGATAATATTAACAAAGAATCATGATAGAGGAGCTGAAAAGCAATAGAATTTCTCTGTCTGGACCCAATAGTTACCCTAAACAAAAATTCTGCTTTCCACGAATTGAGAAATGTTTGCAAATCTTTGGCCAGATCCACAGGTAACAGCAAAAGTATTAATTTCTTAATATTAGAATACAGAAACACAGAAATCTAAAGCAACTTGCTTGGTGAGATGCCCCAAGCTATTGGATGATCTCAGGGTTAGGCACCTTGCTTGCCTGAGCATGGAAAGGGTGAGTTTTAGCCAGACTTTCTCTCTGTTACACATAAAGGGATTCCTGCCAGCATCAGCCCTGCCTGTTCCATATTCTCCCATCCCTCCTACCAAATCATGCAACAGTGTTTTGTCTACTCACTTCTCATTTTTAACAAATAACAGCTGTATTTCAAGGATGCTTCACAAGTACATTCTTGGCCTGTAAAGCCCTTAGAACAAAATGCTCAGTAGAGATGCAAAATATGCCACAAGAATTGTCAAGGCAACACAGGTTCAGAGAAACACAGCAGTTGCTAGGAAACACCACAGCAAAGAGAGACAGGGAGTTGTTTACTGACATATATTTGAAACATTAATTATTGCTATTTGGGGTTTTGAGTCTCAAACCATACCTATGTATTTCTAGTTAATAATTCTAATATGAATTCTGTTACTGAAAGAATCTACGTATATCTCAGCATTGCTGAATTAAATTCCCCTAAGCTCTAAAACCATAAACAGACTAAAAAATCCTGGACTTGTGTAGATTCTGTTGATGGTTTTGGAACATTTTTTAGGAGACAGGACTCCACCATGCTTGCACAGATCACCACCAACCCAGAAAACCGACAAAGCTGCAGGAATCTGTTTCCATTCTACATGGGCTCCACCAGAATTTTTTTATCAAGCCATTGGAGACAGATGTTTAAAAACAAAACAAAAAAAACCCTCTTTTCATTTACTTTCAGGCAGGGGAATTATTTTCATAGTTGTTTGAAAAAACACATAGAGGGAATCAACATTCCTGAAACTTTTGCAAGCAATAAGCAGCACAAAAAATAAGCCATACAGTATTATGCAAGCTAGTCAGGTTAACAAAAAAATAATATTAGAGTGAACACTCTCATCCTCTGAATTTATTGCAAACTGGAAAGAATTTCCTCAATGTAACTGAGACAAACAGTAAATGAGATTTAAGTGGCAACAACAGAAAAAAAGAGAAGGAAATACAAAATTTTATAAGTGCAGTCATTCAGTACATTCGTACATTATAGACAACAACAGGAAAAAGCATGTTAGAAAAACTTTGCTAAGGTTGCCAAGTCAAACAGTAGGAAGGTGGAACATTATACAAAACAAAACCAAACCCTACAGCCTTTCCATCTAATTTTTTTTTGATAGACATATACCATGATAATGTCTGTGTGGGATAAAGTCTGAGGAAAGCCATTTTGCCAAGACAGCAATCAACACCTTAATACGTTGAATTTCTTCATTAATTTCTTTCTCCAAAAAGGTAACAATCCAAAATTTCCCAAAACAGTCATGCTGACAAAGGAGAGCTATCCTACACTGAAACAAATCAAAGAACCCAGGGAAAAAAGGTGCTACAGTAATTAGAAACCATTAATAATACACATGTAAAAGAAATGGAAGTTGTAAAAGCTATTAAGCTATAAAAGTAACATTAAAATGGAAGGTCTCAATTTATCAACACTTGACACTGCAAATGTAATTTTATGTATAATATAGCCTTCACACTTGGAACAAATAGAAAAAGCTGCAGAAATTTTAACATGTCACACTCTACTGAAATCAGTGTCAGCAGCAGAGAACCAGTTTGTTAAAAATTTTGATAACTTACTCTAATTGTAAAACTCCATAGAAACAAATCAATTTCAACAACCTCTTATTCAATACAAAATAAAAGAAAGAAAACCCACAGGAGGCATTTCAGTAAGATGAAATTTCTTTCTCCAAAGTTCATTTTTAGACTGCAATTTATATCGAAGAAAGCAAAGCAAACACCCAACTGTGAATAAACCTTTTGGATTTTGATGAAGAACAGAGAGTTTTGTCTGACAAAGGCAGCTATAGGTGCTGTCATTCTTTCTAGGGGATAAAAATATCACTTAGCTGGACTCATAGATGGCCCCAAATAGGTTGGGATAGTGGAGGGCTCATTTGGAGTTTCACAAGCACAACACACAATTGTTTTCCCCATTGCAGAGCCTTGGTTTCCTGGGCTCACTGAGCACAGGGTGTGAAGCCCAGGCACCTGCTCTTCCACCTGGAAAATCAGCCAGAAACAGCAAATTAATCCTCTCTAACCACACTGTAGAGGCCTGCTACAAAGCACACTGACACCACTCCAGGAAACAGCCAGTTTAATGCATCATCACAAGAAAAATCCTGTATTTCTGCTATTGAATTTGTTATCAGAAATAGCTGAAATTAAAACAAAACAAGGTGCAAATATATCCACAACAATCATCACAAGCTGAGAAATTGTCCATCAGTAAGTACCAAGACCCAAGTTTAAAAACCCTTCTTGCCAAGTTTTGAGTGTTTGATGGCATCATAAATAGAATTATGTTAAGAGAATTGTCATGAACCCAATTATTATTCCATCCCCTGTGCATTTTCAACAGCAAATTACAATGAAAAAATACAAATTTTCCATCGTCAATTTTTCATAGGCTTGATTCGTCCTCATTAAAATGAAAAAAATACAAATTTTCCATCGTCAATTTTTCATGGGCTTGACCCTTCTTCATTATTTTGTGATTATCTGTGTATAGAAATTGTACACTGAAAATGTTGCTTTTAGTACGACTGGTCATAAAGAGTGAGTACAAATAACAGGATCCCAAACAGCAGGAAAAAGATTCATTATATCTGTTGGGGCCAGATAAGTATTTATGAAACAGTCTTGTAAAATGCAGGTGATTTTAGTGCCCCACAAAATTCTATAAAGAAAAAAAAAATAGAGATCTACAGTATAAAATTTGCTTCTCCCACTTACAGTCATTACCCAGACAATAAACTGGTACTTCAGCTAAGAAAAAATGTGTCCTACCATGGATCAATTCAAATTTCCATACCAGAGCACAAGGCAAACTTGGGGACAGAAATGAGTGATTTTGGTCTGCTCTCAAATAATAAAAGTTCTCTGCTCAAGGCAGGAACATGGAGAGGCTTCTAGTCAACAATGCAGGTGAAAAATTAGGGTAAAGCTTAGGGAAGTACCTGCATTTTGGAACTCCTCCCTTAATAAATGTGCATACTTATTAAAAAACTTGAACACCTGAAAATTAGTAAAAGGATATAAATCAAGGGGATTTCAGAGTCTAAAATGTGCCAAGGAGGCAACAGTTTTTAGGGATCAACTTTCTCCTTTTGCCTCAAAAGTGGTTTCTAACAATTCTAGTAGCCTTGATTTGAATCTTAAAATAACACATACAAATATATGGGAATATGATATGTTTTCATCAGAGGCTGAAAAAAGGACATTGATGTAATTTATGAGTGTATGATGGGCAGTAGGTGGGAAATAAAACACACCAATAGAAAACTAATAAAAATTAAACACAGAGGTAACTGAACTCATGAGCTATGCATTAGAAAATGTTGTTCTCCTGAAATTAAAGTCACACACTATTCAAAGATTTACTGATACCTAACAATATACACAAGCAGAAGTGTATTTTCCCTTTTGTGCATTTATCTTTGTATCACCCAGCAAAAGATAGATGGTACAGCAGCTGTCAGTTTAGTGACAATTGCTTCAAAAATATGAATCCTTCAGTGTCCAGTATTATCTCCCTAGCAACTCTCTTACAGCTATAATTTACTGATAGGATCTCTATGGAAGCAATATATTGTCATGTCTCCATCAGTGGTGTAGCTTTAAAAATATTTCCTTCCTGAGATCATCTAGAGGATTTCAGCTTCCCCCAAACATTTCACAGCAGGCAGAGCTGTAAAATTTGTACTATATATCACCTGCAATTTGATCATTTGATCGTCTGTGCCAGCCAGCATCAGCTCTAGTCCAGCACTCACTCCTGCAATACAGCTCCTGTCTGTGCTGCAGCTCCTGAGGTGGCCGGGACTGATGGAGATCCCCCAAAAATTCATCCCAGAATAACTGCCCAACAAGTCAGAGAGCTGAGAAAAAAGTCAGTGACTGCTCACAGATCATCTCTTGCAAGTTCAACATTCATTGCAACCTTATCAGAGCTCAGCATTTCTCAAATCAGGTCAATACAGCTCACCAAATGTAACAATGTCAATAGCAAGGCTAGATCACAAATGCAGCCTTCACAGACAGAAATATGTGCTTCATATTTATGAATATTATGTTTGAGCTCTTAGCTACTGCAATTCTTGAGCTGGAATCATCACTGGAATTGTGATGGATCACTTGAGTCAGAATTCTGATTTTGCCAGGAACTGCAGCCATTACCATGCAGGCTTATAGAAATTGTTTCCAACCACTCAGCTAATTGTTTGGTGCCAAATATGGTTTATATAGATGAACAATTGTGCTCAGATTTGAAGAAATATTGCTTATCTTGGGTCTCACAGGAATTCATAGAGCTGCCCACCATTCAGATTATGCATTTGGTACTCTTATATTAGTGCTCTTGTTGAAATACAAAGGCAAGCACAGAAAACCTGAACTGGCTACCTGAAACCAGACTAGAATTCTAGCTAAGCAAAAATTTAAAACAAGTGCACAGAAGGGAAGACTCTATGGTTATCTGAGGTTCGATTTATCTTGAGTATCCTATAATAATTTGTTCCTTTTGCCCTCTGGCCCTCTGTACTTGTCCTGTGCATAACATCATTGCAGGAAATCTAACTGCAGATTTCTAAAAATCCAGATACTGAGCCCTTCTTCTGTCACATACTATATTGGGCTCATACTGACATCAAATCTCAAAATTAGAACAAAATTTCAGAGATCAGCTTCAACACTCACACTTGCTGCCATCGTATTTCATGCCAGTCACCTCTCTTGGAGTGTTTCTCTTCCATCTCACTGCAGCACTAGCTTAGGCTAGCCAAGGCTGAAATGTGCTAATTCACAAAGGTTCAAAACCCCAACAAACAAATGGTGTCTGCAGAGGGAGGTGCTGAACAGAGGATGCAGAAAAAGAGGATTTATTATTTCTATTTTGCAAATGTGCTAATTCAGAGAGCAAATGACATTGAGGCATCAACCTCTTCCAGGTCTGACAAGTCCACACCGAAGAGCATCTACACACTCAGTTCTGCTAACAAGGGATTCTCACTCTTTTCCTCATTAAGGCTCTTCAAATAAAATAATCTCTGGCTTCTCAAACTCACATTGGCCTGGATGAACATAATGTCTGTCACCAATCTTGGCTTTCAGGCTTTATTAGTCATACATTTAATCTGCTGTCCAAGGCTTCAGCTAGTGACTTTGTTCTATCACTTTATGTGTCAGACATGATAAGTAGCTATGAAGAATGATTACTGTAGCTATTTTTCAGAAGGCTCTTTATCTAATATATAACCAAATTCTCAATTCAACATCTAAATGAGGTGTATGTCTGCAGGATGAACGAACAGCTCAGGAAGGAGCATTATGGACTGCTACACAAATAAATTCACTCTCCAAGTCATCTGTTTATCTATTCAAATTATTGAGGCATTTCAGGTCAGTGCAGTATAGCCGTGCCTGAAAACATTTTGAGAAGACAAGCAGGCACTCATCTTGGCAAAATAACCAACTTCTTATCATGATCCTAACAAAGACTAAACATAAAATCTTTCTCAAGGAGACCAAGCTGAAGCCCCAAGATGTGCAAACACCACACACATGTGTAAAGTTGTATTTCACTAACACAGTGAGCAATTCCTTGTCCATTTGGTATCTCGAGCTGCTAATCAGGGGCAGGAAGGGCAGGAAATGTTTGCAGAACAGCTGTGGGGGAACAATCAGAGGAAGAAGTGGCGTGCGGGTGTCAACCCTGCGGGACAGCCCGACTGTGTCACACCCTCCTCGGGGCCCAAAGGACACGGGAGGAGGCGAGGGAAAGCCCTTCAAAGATCATCGTGCCTTAGAAACTTGGGCAAATGAGCACTGGCACTCCACCCTGGCCTTTGCCTGGGCCCATCCTGAGCCTGCCTGTAAAAGGTCTCAGATGTGAGCAGAGCAGTTTTGTCTCCCAGGGAGGGGCGGGGAAATACAGCCAGTGGGTTGAACCAGCTTCTTTGGTGGCTTGTACTGGCCTGAGCCTTCTGCCAGCTCAGGGCAAGTGTGCAGTGCTGTGCCTCCAAGCCTGTTCATCCTCAGGAACAGGAACAGGCCCTTTTCCCTGCAGATGCATGGGACAGCACCAGCAATGGGAGTTTTAGATGACAAGAAGCTTTGCTGGCACAGAGCAAAGCAGAGAGTGATCCAGACCTGCACTTAACTACCAACCAGCAATATTGTACCAACAGGCATTTTCATCTGTGACCTTCAGAATGCTTTATAAATACTTTTAACCATCATGGTTCCTAAGGCGATGCTTAAACACTCTCAGAAAAGTTACCTGGCATTTTGCAGATAGTTGTCATGGCTTTAGCACTCCTTTCACGGCCATTTTGGAGGCACTCATTAAATAAGAACTGGGGTGAGATGAAGCTAAGTAGGCTGTTTGATGAGATCCTCACACATTTTACTTTATGCTGGCAATACTCAAGCAGAAAGGCAGCTCTCCACATATTTCAGCAGCTGATGACTTCTCAGACCCTAAAATTGTTCTTGATAGAAATACAAATGATAGTGCAAAGACAGGAAATGTTTCAGACATAAGTGCAGACACAGCCACAGAAGTCACTGAAGAGTAAAAATTGATTCCATTTGCTAAGAAAAAGCAAACACTTTGAAAAGATTAGGCTGGGTTATTCCATTAGGAAGCTGATGAAGTTTCAAGCTCTGCGGTGGCATTCAGATTAGGCCTATGAAGAGCTTGCTCTGACAGAAACATGCTGACTAAGAAAAATCCCCTTCTATATTTAAAAATTGTAGCAGATGGTGCTAGCAGTAGGATGCTGCCTCAAGTTGCTGTGACTGTGGGCACTGTCATCTATCACTGAAAGTCTCAAAATGCCATCACTCTCCTGCAGGCCTCAACCTGAACTCTGCAAAATGCTGCAAGTACTAACATGATTTATTTGGCACCAGTGCCCCTGGGTCAAGCTTCTCTGGAAAAGCTTCAAAAATTACATTCCTATGGCTTAGGAGGACTTGGGATGTTTTTAAAGTCATCAGGATATTGGAGATCTGTACCCTGAACTCAAAACAAGGTATTCAAATACCTTAAGTAAAAATGTTGCCCCCGTTCCAGCATAAAGCCCAGAGCTTTTGAGAATCTTGTGTATTTGCACACAGCATGCCATAGGGATATCCAGAAGGGGGGTGTGTGGCACAGAGGGGATGGCTCATATCTGTGAAAGATGGTGACTGACAGGTGACATCTTCAGCCTTCCTGGAAGCCATGTGGGCTCAGGGACCCTTCCCTGAACAGGAGGCTGCCAAAAAACTCATCCTCAAGCTGCCAAGCGTGCTGTCCCCATCTCTGCTCCACGTCAGGAGGCACAGGGGGCTGGAGCAGGCACTGCAGCTGCTGGGAGCAGCCTCTGCTCCATCCCACCTGCCTGCATGGCCCATCCCACCTGCCTGCATGGCCAGGGCACAGAGCAGCCCTGCTCCATCCCAGCTGCCTGCATGGCCAGGGCACAGAGCAGCCCTGCTCCATCCCAGCTGCCTGCATGGCCAGGGCACAGAGCAGCCCTGCTCCATCCCAGCTGCCTGCATGGCCAGAGCATGGAGCAGCCTCTCCTCCCCTGAGGGTCTGTAATGCTCCCAGCCAGGGCAAAGCTGAAAATCAACCATCACCTCCAACCCCCTCCGGGTCAGCACTGCCCCTCAATCAGCTGAGCAGGACCAGACAGAGCAGGGCAGAAATCCCCTCGCAGCCTTCTGAAAAACCCACAGCGTTTATATGAGTTATGGTGCGCACAGCCCTGCTGGGCAATGATTTGGGAATCATAAAGGTATTCGCTACAGGAATTTTTTTATTCTTTTTCTCTCTTGCCATGGCAACCAGGGTGTGGGAGCGCTCCCGAGGAAGGCAGCTCCTCACGGTACACAATGTGTTTGCAGCACATCTTCTTCATAACGAGCTGAGCGTTTTTAAAGCTGTCTTGGAAAAATTGGTTGAATAAAACAAAACCTACACAGCACGATTTTTTTTTTCCCCCCTGCCTGCTTTAATAAAAGGCTGTGGATATAGTCTGCATTCCATAGAATTAGGAGTGCAGAATTCCAACAAATGGCAAAGACCACAAAACAGGACCCGGTTTGGTTTTTTACAGTTAGAAGGCATACCTAAAAGAACTGGGGAAAAAAGAGGCAAAAGCAATTTGTCTTTTAAAGATCAATCTGTAAGGATTTGTGGAAATGCATTAATTTAGATTTCTTTTTTTTTTCCTTTGTCAGTTCTCAAAATTCAGGATCCTGCTTCTGCATATCTTATCAGCATGTCAGTAGCTGATGCCTTTTGTCAGTTGTAAAAGACAGCAAAGAAATAGAGGGGGAAATTACCATAACTAAAATAATACATGTTTATAGAGGGAAGGAATTGATAGCTGAAGGACTCCTTTATCCCAAGACAGCAGCATTTATCCCAATCACAATGAAGCAGCATATTTTCTCATTCCTAAAATAGCTGGAATGATTACTGTGCCACTAGGAATTCTATATGCCTGTTGGGATCATGACACAATCAGTAGACACACAATAGCAATGATGAACTTCTTCAATTAAACAACAATTCTTTAAAAGAGTTGTCAAAAATCAGATGGCTTTCCATATAAAAACAGCATTTCATTAGCAAGAACTGTCTTGCCTTCCCCTTGTTATCCCTGTTGAGGTAACCAGAATTATCTCCCTAATACTTATTGGAACACAGCTAAATCGCTTCTCTTAGGTAACATCTGATGGCAGCAATTTCAGCCAGTTAGCTACAGCAACAAAATTATTTATGTGTACCAGCTTTTTATCCATTTATTCTCATGCTGTAGAGCACAGAAAACAGGATGAATCAAATATCTTTCCCCATTTTTGGAAGTCCAAAACCCACTGCAGTCAACAAAAGAATCAAAAGTTTTTTTCAGCAAGCTGGAGAATAAGATTGACTAGATCTCCATTCTCATCCTGCTTTCAGTATTCTTAACATGACAAAAAAGGGGCAGTGAAACAAATAAAACTCCTAAGAACTGTCTAAAAACAGCTTTTAGGCTTTCTAAACAGTGTGACAGAAAATTGAGGAAAGAATTTTGTTTTCAGATATTAACAAATGGAATTTCCAAGACTGAAAAATAATGAATGGTTCCACTAATGAACACTTCCTAAACACTTGCATTGATTCTGGTACCCATTTACTGCAAAACAACAGCCATTACTCTTACCCAAATTAAAAATCAAAAGGAAAAAAATAAATAGCCCATTACTATACAAATTATTACAGAATTTTCAGCTACCTTTAGTTACTTGTTCTGTAGTTAGTATATAACATCCAAAAGTTATGATGTTATCCTGTTGGATAACATACACACCATTGAAATCTGCTGGGAGGGGAGAAGTCCTACTCTTCTTCAAAGTATTGGAGATTTCTTGGACACTTGGGTTTTATGAAATGAATTACAATATTCCAAATTCAGATTCTGCCCTCCTTCACCAGATGAGTTTTGGAAAGTGTTCAAAGACATCTCATAATGGTGTTGTTGTCCATTGTAGAACAAATGCAACTTTGCAATCCAACCCCAATATCTTATTTCAATATTCTAATAATAATTTAATATTGCCTGCTGTTCAAGTAAGTGAATTTACTTTTTTTTTCTTTTTTTTTTAATGTGCTTTATTAGTAGTCCATAATGCACAATAGGAGGGAGGCTTGCTTTCTTCTGAAGAACACTATTTCCATGGCAATACACGTCACACACAGCAACAATCTCTTATCTTTTCCCAACACCTACGACTGCTGGAGCTTAGCTTAATGTTATATAATAAAACACAGCACAAAGAACACAATCCCAGTGGAGACTTTAGTGCTTCCCTCGTGTATCTTAGATATTCTTGGTTTTGCAAGAGCCTTTAGGTCACAGTGTTTATTAAGCACCTAGAAGCTCTCTAACTAGAAGCAGGTGGGCACAATCTTGGCTCATATTTCTCAAGGAAAACTCACCTGGGATAGACTCTTAATAAAGTAACAGAGTGAGTGACAACAGCTACGAGGCCAGATGTTTGTTCTTGCTTCTTTTGCAAATATTCTGATGCAAAAATTTTACTGTTGTGAAACCATTTAAATTACTGGGTTTGATTTTTTGTTTTGTTTGAGGCAGTGGGGGGTTGATGTTTGTTTTGGTTTTGGATTTTTTTTTTTTTTAAATTCACATTGGTTGCAAAGCAAAGGCACGTAGTAGGACATCCAGTAGCACTATTTACTGGTACCTTTATAAATGTCATTACATCAGTGTAGATAATGTCAATAAACTCATCTTTAATCTGACACACCAAGCAGAATGGCTGATCTGTCTCCAAAACATGCAACTGCCCAAGTCAATTAAACCTATTGCAACTGAGCATTCAAAGCTAACTCTGAAACAAGAATTCTGGCCAGAATTTATAGATGTAGATGTGAAGATAGTGTAGATGGTTCACATGTGAATATTACTGTGAAAAAATGAAGATAAATAGGAATGGAATGTTTACATCATTATTAGTCTCTGTTTTAGTGGGGTGTGCTTAAAATTTTTGCCAATACAACCTTTAAGCCTTAATACCACAGTTGGCAGTATTTGTCCTAATTTTCCCCTGCACTCAAGGCAAAATAACCAATTTCTAGGGAAGGGTTGAAGTTTGTTTGTTGCACTGATGCTGTTAAATCCAGAGCCAGTTTTCACTGTACCAGAAAGACAGGATGACTGACATAAAAACGAAGATATTTTGACATGCAAACCGATTATTTTATTTCTAACCCTCACTGATAATTATCCAACTTTCAATCTGATCCAGCTAAGTGGGAACACAAAAACCTATTATAAACTCAAGCATATGGCACTGATCAAATGAATTTAACTTTCTTTTCCAGGCTAAAATTATTTCCTTTAGTAAAACCAAAAAAACCAGCATTGATCTGCTGCTTTTCCCTTCATGTTTCACTTCAGCAAGATAACAGGAACTCAACTGCATTGTTAACAATGTACATTATCTTCAAGATGAGTGACTTCAGTCCTGCTACTCATTTAATAACAATAGCATTTCTTTAGTAGGAAGAAGGCTGGATGATTGCTTATGTGCAAGCAACAATTAAATGTGAGAAAAAGACTGCTTTTGTAATAATAATCTGGAAAGGCATTGTATTATTCCATGAAAAATGAGTAGTTAATGGATAGAGTGCCTCAAGAAAGGGTTGGCATCAACAAAACTAGAATTTAAATTGCACGAAATGAAACTAAAATTCCAATTCACTCTAAATAACATCTCCTACAAAAGAAACATCTGGTCCAAAGGGAAAATCAGTGATCTGTCATTGGAGTACTGCATTAAATATTGATACTGGTGTTGAAATGACCATGCTGCCTAATGCAAGAACACTTGTGGGGGTCATTCTAAACGATACCACCCTGAAAAGTGTCCTGGCCTTGCTGCTGAATTGTCATTTCAAGCTTTGCTGTGGCATCCAGGAACAGCCATGGCCCTAAGTGAAGTCTTGCTGAGAAAATATGGGAACTGTTCAGTGAGTGAGGAAGGGGAGCAGGGATATGGATCCAGGATAAATCAGGCAGCAATAACCACTCCATGCAATCCCATTCATTCTGCACGTACTGATCAGCACTAGGGGAGAGAATTCTCAACTTCCCTGCATAAATACCTGGCTATCCATCAAACACCTCATGCTGCTGCCACATCAGTGGCAGCTGTAGCTGTTCATATATTCACAGACCTTCAGTCTTTTGATCTAGAAAATACTCTGACTGCAACACTACTTAGTAAGAACTGGAAACTTTCCTCATCTCTTTCTTCCCTCTGGATTTTTAAAGACTGTAACACACTGTTTCCCTGTCCTTCCTTAAAAGAAGCCTCTTTGCAGTGGTGTGTCTCAGCAGCCCAACATCAGGAGCCAGTGAAGAAAGGTTCCAAGTGCTTTTGCATTTACCTCCTCTCATAGGTTTGCTTGGCTCCTCACAGAATGCAGAGCTAAGAGGAGAAATATAAATCCATTGCAGCACATTGCAGCTCCAAAGAAAGACTCATGTACTACTTCTCCCCCAAAAAACTGCTTTTTTGGAACATCACACAGGCAAATGAGCCCCTTTACTCCTACACAACTGCATCTGAAATAATTTCCTATTATTGGTCAGTAAAAAAGCTCCAATCCAGACATCAGAAATGAAAGGAAATGGAAAGGCTAAGCTCACAATCTTACTTACAAATTACAGTGCTTTAGCATAACAGCAACCTAGTCTTCAAGCTGTTCAGAGAGCTGTTTCCAGAGCAGATTTTGTGTAGCATTTGGCTTAGTGTTAAAAGTCTCTATGTTAAATTGCTGGAAAAGGAACACTGCATCAGTAAGGACAGTCATCATGCATTTCTATTCTTTTGTGGGCAATGCCCAACAAAATAAACCATTAAACAAACTGCAGCATTGGGGAAGATAAAGACATCACACTGACTGATGGTGCATGCCAAAAACTCCCCTCCCCTGAAAAATGTGAGGAATTTGCATTGATAGCTCCAAGAGTTTACATATGGTTCAGTGATATTTTTCATTCCATAGTGATCAAAAATTGTTGGGTGCAGGGGAAGAAGAGAGAAGGGAAAAGACAAATACCTAAATATAAAAACTCAAATAATAAATATTAAAGAGGTAATTTCTTTTATAACTAATGCATGCAAGCACATACATGAATCAAAGAAAAAAAATATATACAAATAGTTTGAGTTGTCTATTTGTGTACTGTGGGTCATGGTTCCCAGATTGCTTCTTCTTTTTCTCATTTAATTAGACTGAGGAATCTGAACAAACTGCTACTGAGCAAAAACCCGTATCTTCCTGCATGGAGGGTGGATGAAACAGAAAATCATAATTAAATGACTATGCTAAAGAGAAGGCTACTGAGCAAAAACCCATATCTTCCTGCATGGAAGGTGCATGAAATAGAAAATCATAATTAAATGAATTTGCTAAAGAGAAGGCTACTGAGTAAAAACCCCTATCTTCCTGCATGGAGGGTGGACGAAATATAAAATCATAATTAAATGACTTTGCTAAAGAGAAGGCTATTAAAGGCTGCAAAATGATTGTGGCAATAATTGCACACACAGGTAAATCACTCCAAAGCTAGGGCAGGCCATGGTTAGAGGGGTCCATACAATCTTGCCTTGCAGTGTTTTGGTGCAGGCTCACAGTGATATCAATCACACCACGCCTGCTGCGTGCTCACAACAGGCAGCGCTCACTGAACCAGACAGAAACAAAATTTTGGTTTAGTCTCTGTGTTCAGGGTAAACTACCACAGGCTGGCCTGAACCATAATGACAAATCACACAGGAACTGGAATCTCCTCTGTCTGCCAGAGCCTTCCCTCCGTGCCAAGTGCTTCACCCAGAGTCCTCACCACCCCTCTGATGGAGGAGCAGCTCCTCTCTCCTCCTGGCAGCTCTCGAGTTTCTGACTCAGCACTCAACTTTGGGGTGCAGCTGTGAGACCCAATGCAGAAAATCTCTAAATCCCATTTCCATTAGACCAGCAGCAACTGTCTAAAACACCTTCCAAACAAAAAGCATGTTTCTAATTGAAGCTGTCCTGTTCTAAAGCCAGGCAGCTTCATCCCCAACTTTTCACAGAGCCTTCGGAGAATCAGAGACATTGAAACAAATCTGAACTTGCATGACACAAAAAAGCCTCTGATTCTCTCAAAATCCTCCTGTCTCAGTCATTTTCTTCAAAGCTGGTCTTTCTCTAACTGGGCTGGAGGCAAAAGGTTTCTCTTAATTTCCCCATAGGTTTTGACCAGCTTTTATTCTCTCCTGTTCTGAAAGTTTTGGTGACATTCATGTATTTTTCACACTGTTATTAATGTAGTGAGAATCAAGGCAAAAAGAAAAGACACTGGCCCATTCTCTAAGCTTCTGAAGGCACTATGTTAAATTCCTTCTTTTGTCAAACATGTCAATCAAATGGGCTTGACT
>VWYP01017448.1:0-21344 GCA_013400435.1 Pycnonotus jocosus | reverse complement strand
AACAAATTCAGAAAAACAACCCACAGGTTCTCAAAGCAACCTTTGGCAGATAATGTTTCATCATTTCTTTAGTTTAACCAATGGGAATGGGGAGATGTTGCTCCTATTCACCAATCCTGTTAAGTCTGTATTGGAACACCTTATAAAAGGTGTCAGGAATTACATAATAAAGCTTTCTGATTCTCTTCTACCTGCTGACTGGAGTCAAGCATCTTNTGGAGTCAAGCATCTTTCCTTTGTGTCCTATTGCGACAGTACCCCGTAAGTTTGACCTGGCCCATAAATACAGCTGTAGAAAGGCTGCATGAGATGGGAGGGACATCACGAATGCAGATTTCCAAGCGGCTGCTATTCATGAGAATTGAAGCCATGAGAGAGCTGTTTTCTTGTGGAGAAGTCTCCATGACATGCCAAAACAGACTCCTATCCCTAACAGAACTGATGCAAGACTATTTTAGAAGTAGTAAACTGATCTAAGTCCCAGATTTTGTCTCTGTACGTTGTCAGTGAGAAAGAAAATAAAGTTGTGGGGGGAGGAAAAGTGTTCTGAAGGTTTTATTCTAATTCTTTCTAAATTTTTTCTTTTTCTTGTAGTTCTGTTAATAAAGCTTTCCTTAGACCCTTTGAAGTTTGAGCCTGCTTTGCTCTTCTCCTAATCATGCATCACAGTAGAAAAAGTGTTAATAATTCTAGCGGGGGCTCAACCCGCCACATTATTCGGTGCATTAACCAGGAAACGAAAAACTGGCGAACTAAAACCACAGCACTAAATTGGTGCTTCTGCCCCATTTCAACCTGAAAGCCCCACACTGTGGTATTCCAAGTTAACATCTGGCAAGTCGAAGTCCCCCATTAGGACAGCAGCAGTTGATTTAGATGTGTCCCTTAGTTCAGTGTCATCATCCCAGGTGGGTGGCCTACAGTGGACTCCAACAATGATATCTGCTTTTTTTGTTTGCTCCTTAATCCTTATCCAGAGGCCCTCAACCATGCCATCACCATCTGCAAGCTCCATATATTCCACCCCATTCATTAGACACAACACCACTCCCCCACCTCTCCTGCCACCATTCACAACACTCCAGCAACAGAACTCATCCCACCTTGTGTCACTTATGGGACCAACGTTCCTACTCCAAGACTAGGCCAAGGCTTTCTGTTTTCAAAGCCAATGGTGGGAAAAAAGAAGAGAGCAGGGTACTTTGGGTTCTTCATAACTAAGAGGAATAAGAGGAAATGGCAGTTTCTCCTACAGGCACTACAAAATGAAGAGTGTCTAGTCCAATGTATAGACTCTATCACAAATAAAAAAAAAAAAAAAATCTCTCTAACCTATCACTGCAATTCTGTAGTTGCCAGAAACAATTAGAATCTGACAGAGTTCATGATGAGCTCATTTCCAGACTGGGTTTTCATTTTCCAGCAGCATCATTCTCATATCTACCAACTGCTACATATCTACCAGCTGCTTTATCGGGGTAATAGAATTGTTTCAATCCTTTTCATGAAACTGCTTTCTCACCTTCCAGTGGACTGTCTTGTGATATCACTAATAGTGTAAACAAGCCAGCTTAAACTACTTTAATAATGATGAAAAGCTCACTGGAGTTTTATATAAGATGCAGCATTTAAAATATTATTAATATGAACAGCAATTACATGCATTGTTCCTCCCATACACCTACACCAGCATCAGAGGGATGAAGTCACTTTGTAATTTGTTATACTCCTTACTAAGAAATAAATTTTCTTTTTAAAAATAGGATGCAAGTCAATACAAGGTCTAAGAAACAAAGTATATATCATGTTACATTAGTACATGTATAAAAGATAAATTTGATATTACTCAAGAAACATTTTAGGTGTTCTCAGTTTTCAGATTCTGACTTCTGAACTATTAAGAATTTATGAACATCTTCAGTTACTGTGAAGGAACACTCTTTATGTTATATAAAGTACATACCTATGCTCTGCCTCAAGCGAGCTTGAAAGAACATTTGCCTGAGGGAAAGCTGAAGACTGAATGATCTGCTGAGGTGTAATTGAAGCATTGCCATTCTCCTGCAGAATCTCATTTTCAAAGTTTCTGTTTATATCTCTCTCACGATGAGGACTGTTGCTGTTATGCAAGCTGAAGGACTCATCATCCTAAATGGAAAAACAATTTTACATTATGAAAGGTAGAAGTGAATTCCATCCACAACTAAATACCGAGAAGTGCTGCAAGTCAGTGGTTCTGTTTAGCTTAAATTAAGTTTTGATGGAGAGACTCTGTACGTCACAGGTAATTCTCTTCACTCTTCTGGCATTTGCAATACCTGCATACTACAGAATTCCTATGATATGCTACTGATTAAATTCAGAAAGCAGCTCACATGCTTTTCCCCCAATTTTTTTTTTCTGCAAATTTTCCCACACCTTAAAATTCAAACATACTTCAGCTGTCCTTCATACTTACAGAAATAACAGGCTGATGAATTTTTAACATTCCTAATTAAATATCAGAGCTGTATGTGTCAGGAGAAGTCAAAGTGTATGAGTTCTCAAGTTTACTTCATCTAAGGGACAGGTCAAAACACCCATATCTCAAACAGCAAATTCTCTGCCGTGAATTCAGAAAGACTGCATACTGCTCCTTAAATTCAGACAAGTTCACTTACACACGCACACAGCACTCTATCCCAGCTTCTCAGGCTGCTGTGAATAGCAACTGTAAATTACTAGCCACGAAATAGGCTGTGTATTTCCTGAACACATGAACAAAGCTTCCCCCAATATCCATCTCAGGGCACTCAGTCACAGAACACCTAATGAAAAGATGTTGCTGCTTTTTAGCTCACACATACAGCTAAGTTATACAGTCCCATTACAGCAAATTGCATTTTGCCTGAAATAGGATCAGGGTCAGAAAAGTCAATCTCACTTTTCTGAGCAATGTATGCTGGCACTGCTTCCTTTTTAATATCTCAGAAGCCTAATATCTCTTCCTCAAAATCACTTGTTTATCTGGCTGATTTGTAATTTATAGGATTTTTTGTTTTAATAAGACATTTTAAACCACTCATTTACAGCAAACAGGCTTGTAATCACCTCATTCTGAATAATAAAATACTTCACTTGGACTATGTATTGTAATTTGTTGGTGGCTGGTAGCATTTGACACAAATATTCTCTAGTATTAATCAAGCATTGCATAAATCAATTCAGACTGAAAAAAACCTGATGCATATTATACACAGCCATTATAGGCCTTCAAGTTCTCAATTAGTAAAAACCAGTGGCTTATGCATATATTGAGCTATTGCTCCTATAATTAGACCAAGAACAGAGAACTTCTGGCTACCTAAACACTAATTAGAAAGGAAATGGTTTGAGAAGCAGAACCAGCGTTTTTGTTTTGCAGGATAACTAGCAACCAAGTTGTGAAACACTGCCCTGCACAAGTCTGTTGTGGGCCAGGTGGGATTCACACCACAGTACAGAAGCAGCTAGCAGTTCACTGAGCCACTTTCCACCATTTACCAGCAGTCCTGGATTACCAGAGAGGTCCCAGGCAACTGGAGGTTGGCAAACGTGAAACCCATTTGTAAAAGGGTTGGAAGGAGATTCCAGGGAACTACAGGCCTGTCAGAATGGCCATGGTACCAAGGAAGGTCATGGGGCACCTGTGGCACTGTGACTGCCATCACACGGCACATGCAGGACAATCACGGGATCAGGCCCAGGCAGCATAGCTTTGGGAAAGACAGGCCCTGCTTGGCCAATCTGATCTCCTTCTATGGTCAGGCAACCTTCTTAATGAAAGGTAGGTTTTGGATGTTTTCTCTTGAACTTCAATAAAGCCTTTCTTTGATTCAGTTTTCCCAGACAATTCTGCTGCAGAAGCTGGCAGCGCATGGCTTGGACAGGTTCACTCTTCACTGGGTAAAAACAGCCTGAATGGCTGACCCCAGAGGGTGTTGATGAGTGGAGTTATATTCAGCTGGTGGTTGGTCATGGGTGGGGTTCCCCTGGGCTCAGTAGTGGGGGCAGTTCTGTTTAATACCATTATCAGTGATCTGGATCAAGTACACTCTCAGCCTGTTTGCAGGCAAAACCAATTTGGGTGGCAGTGTGGTTCTGCTGGAGGGCAGGAAGGCTCTGCAGAGGGATCTGGACAGGCTGGATCATGGGCTGAGGCCAATGGGGTGAGGTTCAACAAGGCCCAGGGCCAGGTCCTGCCCTTGGGTCACAACAGCCCCAGGCAGAGCCACAGGCTGGGACAGAGGGGCTGCAAAGGACCTGGGGGTGCTGTGACAGCAGCTGAACATGAGCCAGGCTGTGCATCCTGGCCTGGATCAGCAATGGTGTGGCCAGCAGGAGCAGGGCAGGGATTGTCCCCCTGTGCTGGGCACTGCTGAGGCCACACCTCCAGTGCTGTGTCCAGCTCTGGGCCCTGAGTGCAAGAAAGACACTGAGGGGCTGGAGAGAGTCCAGAGAAGGGCAATGGAGCTGGGGAAGGGTCTGGAGCACCAGTGCTGGGAGGAGCAGCTGAGGGAGCTGGGGGTGTTTATCCTGGAGAAAAGGAGGCTCAGGGGTGACCTTATCACTCTCCACAACAACCTGAAAGGAGGCTGTGGCCAAGTGAGGGCCAACACTGTAATAGGACACAAGAAATGGCCTCAAGTTGTGTCAGTGAAGATTCAGGTTACACACTAGGAAGACTTTCTTCATGGGAAGGGTAGTCAAGCACTGGAATGGGCTGCCCAGGGAAGTGGCTAAGTCACCATCCCTAGAGATATTTAAAAGACATGCAGATGTGACACTTGAATACAAGGTTTACTTGCAGACTTGACAGTACTGAGTTAACGGGTGGACTTGATGATCTCAAAGGTCTTTTTCCAACATAAATTCATCTATGATAACATTAGTTTACTAAGCCTAATCTATCCTTTTTATTGCTGCTAAAGGCACACAAGTACCTATGTCATGAACATACACTAACAGATACTGCAGAAAGAGAAAAAAACTACAAAGCAGCACTGAAGGAAGAGCAGCACTTGGAACAACAATTTTAAATTCAGCAGAAAGTAATTCCTTTCCCTCATTTAGAGACTCAAAACCATGACTTAATAGCTGACCATTACTTACATCACAATAAAAAATAGCTTATAGTTTGTCTGAAACCTACTGGATCTACAGTAGATATGAGCAAAATTACCTTCTCTTGCCCATGGTGACTCTCATCTTCATGTTCCTCTTTCACTCTATCTCTTTTCAATGCTTTCAAAAATTCACTTTTCTTATCAGTCCGCATTCTTGTCAATTTTGTTAAACGAGGCTGACCAGATTTGTCAACAGGGGATGAAGAATTCGACCGATTACACTAGTGTCAGAAGTCAGAAAAAGAATTAATGTTGGAAGTGTTTTCATTTAGAAAAAATTTAATTAAAGACACAGTTATCTGTTGTTTCAGGTTTCACATACATTCACAGTCAAAAGCAGATGGAAGATCTGTATTTTGGAATATACAGTGTGTAGATGTAAACCCAGAGATGTAGGTTTATGGAGCACTGCTAACGAACAGTGGGCCTTCTGAAATATGTAATACCTTCAGCAGTTTTGAAGTCTAAATGTAACAGGCTGTACCTCCTAATGTGGCTTTTTATTCCAAATCGAACCTACAAAGGAAACTGTGCCATACTTTAAGGCCAGTGATGTGCCTTCCATCTTTCTCACACACTAAGTTTCAAAAAAAACATATTTAATACAACTCTGCATAAAATTTACTGCACATCCTCACTTAAACAAATTAAATGTTTTTAACTACAGCCACTGCTTTACCTCTTCAATGGAATTTTGTGTTACAGCAAATGCCTTGATAGTTGATTTGAATGGACTGAAATTGCCAACACCGTATGCAGATTCATGAGGAAACACATTCCCAAGTTTATTTTCTTTTGCTTGGCTTTTCCACTGTGTGGGCTAGACAGAAATATAAACAAAGATGTAAAGAGTCATTAACTACAAAAGGATTCTTTTCAAGAATCTTCAGAAAAATGATGAAGCAAAAGCAAATCATAACTGCAACCTTAATGTAGTGTAAACATCTGTTTTCTTGTGGAAAAGAGGCTGCTTATGAGCAATTCATCTGCTCATAAATACTGTTCAGGCTGTTTATATAAAGACTAAAATTTCAAAACAATTAAGATCCTGATATTTGAGGTACTGAAAATGAAATATTGGACTTCTACAGCTGAAAGTATTTTTTAAATGAAAAATGTTACAGAGTTAAGAACTAATCCATTATATGCTCTCAAGAGCACAGAAAAATTCCTGAAACAAAAAAAAAACAGAGATGAAGCCAGTGAGAACAGCTCAGTTGGTTAGAGCCTGGCACTAATTATGCCAGGATTGTGGGTTTGAAGTCTGTATAGACCATTCACTTAAGAGCTGAACTCGATGATTCTCGTGAGCCCCTTCCAACTCAGAATATTGTGTGATTATGCACATGGAAAGTTGCATTTGGAAAGAGACCAGAGTGACACTAATAGATTATAATGTAATCTCTGTCTATAACTGAGAAAAATTCTGAAGATATTATTATGCTGACTGTACCTCACCACTATGTACCTAATTTTGTTCTGTTAAAATCATATATACAAAAGGGACTGCTATTCCATAAGTTAAAACCACCATTTTTACTCTCACTTGTACAGCTGCACCACTTCTCAAAAGTGTTAGAAGAGAAGCAGAGAGACTAAATTACAATTTAAAGAGAAAAATGCAAAAAAGTTGTTTCTATTAGTGTTTGGGATATGTTGCATTTTGCAAGCGTTGAATACACAATCTAGGAACAGTGTTCTCAGGAATACTGAGAATTCAGAATTCACAGAATCACAGAATGTGTAGGTTGGAAGAGACCTTCAAGATCATCGAGTCCAACCCAGCCCTATCACCTCAGCACATTCAGAATTACAGCATGATTTTTCTAGGCATGTTTTTTCATAACACTGGTATCCAATACTCACCTTTGCAGGTGGAGTGACAGGTTTGGGGACTAATCCTTTATAAACACTTGTGCCAGTGTCATTCCTTACTTGCTGTGAGTGAAGACTTCCCACTACTGGGAATCCAGATATCCGCAGCTCTTTCGTACTGCCTTTTTTAATGATCAGCATTCTCTGGGATCTAGATTTAGGATTTAAAGGGCACTCTGGAAGAAAAAAAGAAATGTGTATGTATTATAGATATGTGTGTGTGTGTGTGTGTATGTGCCTGTGTACACAATCTCACAAGTTTTTCGTTCATAAGGTACCGGACAGCCACATGATCCAGATCAAACAGGCAGAAATCAGGAACTTAAATCAGGATTAATTCTACAAATAACATACCGTGCAAACCTGGAAAAACACAAGTTCTGTTCCATTTTCTACAATCCAAGAATTGCACATTTTGAAAGAAAATATATTTTTCGAAGAAGCCTGCTACACAGTTCTAGAGACTGCTGCATAACAATTCTAAAATTAAAATACTGTTAGTTGTTGATAGTTACCCAAACTTCAAAAGAGATTATGGCTTTCATATTCCCCTTAAGGTTTCCTAAAGAATAATTACATCAATATTTATTGACAGCTCAGTTTAGAGCTCTGCATTGAGGTGCTATAAACACGAGACAAGATGTGCACTACACGTTAGACCATGGCAATGACCAGTTTCTCTAGCTCCATGTTTCAGATGGACATAACAGGACACAATTCCCATGTTCACTGGAGCACAAACTAGGAGATACACAGTCAGCTGTCAAGCTAGAGAAACTGCCACTTAGCAGTGCTAAGGAACATCTATTAAAAACAGCTCTAAAATTGTCAGAAAGTGAAAAAAATTATTTCTTGTACATGCATTCCAACATTGAGTTAAGAGTCTTTCAAGGATTATGTCCTCTCCCTGCAAGCAATTCCATTTCACATAGTCACTAAATCCTCTGTAAAAAAAAACCCAAAAAACAAACAAAAAAAAAACAACAAAACCCTATCTTAAAAACATACTTGACTTTTGCTTTGTTTAGCAGGTAGATGTTACAAAATAGCTATCATAACTATAAGCTTCATTCTCATTAAACCTCATGACAAGATTTTTCAGGATATTCACAGGTTCCCATCACATATACACAAAGTAAAATGGAATTAAGAGATGCCTTCATTTTTAACAGACATTACAAGGGACTGTAACAGTCCTCTCTCCTGAATATTGTTTCCTTCTAAAGGGAATATTAACAGCCTTAATTTCAGTTTTTCAACTACAAAACCAGACTCTTTTATTGAAATATAGATTATCACATGAAAACTGCTAGCAATACAAAACCAGAAACCTGTCCAATTATTTTTGATGCTGCAAAAGTTAACAGCAATTAGATATTTATACTGAGGGGTTGGTCTATATCTAATGTTACTTTAGTGTGCAAAAAATACTGGTTAAGTATGAGAAAAAAACCCAGCAAATTAAAATACCTTTAAAGTCTCAGTATTAACATTAATTTAAGTAGACTAGTAAAAGTTTTCATGTTTAATTTTTTTTTAAATAAAGAGAAATATTCTTATTCTGAGTACACTTATTACTTTGAAAACCTCTGCCATCTAAAAGCTACCACCTTCTTAGGGGTAAACATAAAGCCCATTAGAATTGTTAAGTGATAGCCAAACATAACCAGGTGAGGTTGCAAAAACAATCTTAACTACAGGTCTGCTAAATGTCCATGCTCAGGATTGCATTTGTCATACAAATAATACACAAACACAACCAACAATATAAGATATTTGCTCCCAGAAAGAGACCTTAAATCTCTGCAAATTAACCTACTCTTCCAGCTCTCCCACGTTTATCTCCAAATTCTCCCAACAAATCTAATCAGTCAGAAGCATTCTTTTACAAAGCCTTCAGCTAGCAATCAACACAACTAATTTAGGTGACCAACCTTCATTGCACTTCCTCTTGAAAATAAAGGTGAAGATTTCTTGACATTTTTACAAAAAAAAAGATGTATATCTGCTCTGGGAAAGAACATTAGTTGCGGCTGCATCTACAGACTAGCTGACCGATGCTCATATGGAAGCGTTATCCTTTAGAAAAAAGATACCTACATTGTAATAATAGTGAAGTCTTCCCAATCTCTACCTTTATAATTCTAAAAAGAGGCTTGTGTTTCAAATAAAACTATTTTAGATCTCTGCTACATTTTTACATTTAAAAATATCAAAAATACTCACCCCACACACCTGCAGCTAGAGATTTATTCTGGTTTGGTTCCCTCTCATATTCAGGGTTTAAAGATGGCTGAAAGAAAGTTTTGTCATTATTAAAAAAAGTAACTCTTGAATTGTGGGATGAATGAAATAAAGAATCACAACAACACCAGCGGCATGACCTCTGCTGACAGATTAAGTATCTCCCCCATGAACCAAACAGGTCAATGCTCACTTCCTGTTTCTCTTCTCCAACAAAATAACCCAAGCAGCAGCCAATGTCATTACATGAACTGCCCAGAGAAAGCAAAAAACACAATATATATCTCTTCAAAGAGCAAGATCACCCTTCCCCTTACACCCTGATTGTAGGTTGAAGCACGGGAGTTCAGTAGGCCACAGGCATGAAGATTATTTTGCTACTATTTCAGACTCCAATAAGGTAACATACACATACCACAGCAGAGCAGAATCCAACTGTAGTTTCACTTAAATACACAAGTAACAATAATAAATATATAGTGACAAAATCTGGATATAAAATGAGAGACAAGTTAATGGACGAACTACTAACCCTCCCCTACCTATGGAAAATTCCTTATATGACAAGCTGAAGTTGGTGGAATCTCATTAAGTGACTGGTAATGGACAAAATGGTACTTGCAGACAAAATTAAACCTTTTTAATTGTAATTATAGTTTACTTACAAAATCCTCAGCCTCAAACTGGTTGGGTACTTCTTTGTCTTCCTTTTTGCAGGTTTCATTATCAAGTACACTGTTTTCATGCAGTCCCTGACCTTTTCCACAGCGGAAGGTGCTGCTACGAGCACGGGAACCTCCGCCATGGTACCCTCCACGATGGTTTATATTTTCCGGACCATTTCTGCCTTGTGAACGCCAACCATTCCTCTCTTTTCGCCCAAAATGCCCTAGGATTTTTAAATTTAAAGAAATGCAATTACAAACTATTTAAAAATAGTATTTCACTCTGCAGAATTGTTAAAAAGGTAAATCACAAGCTCTATACACTGGGATACAGTAGCATAGGAAACAAGTTTTCATTCATACAAGTACCAGGGAAGACTCTTACAAAACAGTGCCAGAGAGAGAAGATAGCCAGCCAATGCTACAACAAGTCAACCTCTTTTTCTGGCTGCTCATTTATATGCTATTGGCTACAGTACTATCTTAACACTCTTAGTCTGCTCAAGAGAGAAACACACCTGGAATCACATTACTTTAACCAACCCCTAGTGCTCACATCCTCTCCCAGATGTGTCTTTCCATTATCATTCTCTTACTGCAGAAAAATTATTTAGCACAGATGAGCTATCATCATCAGACTTCCTTTCTAGCTAGTGCTACAAAGAAATGATGCAAACATATTCCATAAATTATACCTCCATTTGGCCTTCCAATGTTAGGATCAAAGCCCTCTGAAGAGTTGTGTCTTCTGCGATTTGCTTCACAACGATTCTCTGTCCATGAAAAATTTTCAGAATGTTTCTCCAAATTCAGTGACGACTGTAAAGAAGAGTAAGTGGTAGACTTGAGATCTGATTAATAACAAAACTTAATAATCAGAACTGTAACATGCACATTGTTCATGGTATATACAATTCATTCTTACAAGAACTTTGAATGACAGACAGTGCAGCAGTCCTCACATTCAGACCTGTGTCACCATCTCTCAGGCTTACAAAGTGGAAGCTTCATCTTCTGTTCCAGGACACTGAAACAGCTCTTAAGTCACGTGTCAGTGACACAAGGTAAAAAGTGTCTACTTTGTTCTGGCAGCAAAACAGAGCACAAGTGACATGTGCTGCAGCAGAAGAAAAAAATTTTAAAAAATTTTTAAAAAGAAGATCACAATTTGGAAGGCAGAAATGAAGTCTGGGATCTTAATCTGGATTTTCAGAGACTACATACATGCATTCTATGGAAATCAAGGAATCACTTCTACCCAAGGAAGTTATACCCAAACAAAGCCTAATTCATTAATCTTGTCATTATAACTTAAAAAGGCACACTATCTTGAAAACAGCACCAAGAAATCAAACCACATCCTGACTAGAATTCATGCCCAAAGGGATTAAACTGAAAAACCTCTTCTCTTATGCAAGCCATGTCTTCCTCATAACTTCTCTCTGTGTGTACCTTTAAAATTACTTCCTTTTTCCCACCTGTCTCACAGAGGAAATCACATACACACAAAAAGATACCCAAAGCTCTTTGGAAAATGACCCTGTAGAGCTCAAGGTGCTGTTCAATATTCACTGCTTAAAATTCAAACTCAAATAAGTATATATTTTAAAATCAAAGCATGTATTTTTAAATTGTACAGAAGTCAAACGTACAGGGACTAACCTCTTAATCTGAGGCCTGTGACATGAATTATTTGACAAACTCTCTTTGGAGAGAGCAAAACCAGAAAACTGCAAAAAATTATTAAAATAAAAGTACTTTAAAAATTACCAAATTAATCTAAATATTTAAGTGAAAGAAAACCCTTCAACGGATTTTGACTAAGCTGCCAAAAATTTCAGAAAGTGCCAGATCTGACAATCATAGGTGACATTTAGAAGATGCTTCATGTGTTCCTTTAGGTACAAGAACCTCTTAATATTGCTTTTGGAATTTGACTGTCATTTTTTCATATTAACTGCAAAACAATCAACATTTTCACAAAGTATAACTGACAGCATTTTATGTATCATGTTTGAGCTGTACATGCTATAAGGAATCTGATGCCTCTAAACAGCGTGCAAAGATCTTGCAGTTTGCATTTTCTCCACATGATGGAGGTACCTGTCCATGAAGCCTCTCGAGGCAGAGATGACAGTAAGCTTTGTAATCAAGAGGAAATTTATTGGCAACTTTGTAATTTGAGAAATTATCTGACTCAGTTCAGCCAATCAAGGAAAACGGATAGAAACAACACAGATTTTAGGAAATACAGAAAGTCTCACTGCTTAACAAGAAGTAAAACTTGTAAAATTGACTCTATGCATCTGCAATGCCCCATACCCTTTTTGCAGCAATACTTTCTTTAAAGTTTCGTCCATATCCCAAGATGGTTTCACTATTCCCAACACCTTCCCACTCCACCTGTCCATCTGCAATACTGCACTGACACAAACACGTTAGTTCCAGACCCAAACAAAACCCACTGAGTGACAGACACACATCTATTTAGGTGGATTTTGCTGTGCAATTGACAGAGAGGTGAAAAAAGCTTGCTGTTAAAAGGAAATCAGTACCAAGAGATGAGATTGATTTCAATCAAGCTGTAATCTGTATGTCACATTAAAAAGCTCATTCACAATCATAGCTTCCTGGCAGCATGTTTTTATAATGCCAGCCTTGAGCTATGTAAGGAAAAAAAAACCTCAGCTACCAAGGGCTCAAGGAGAAAACCAGGGTCCTGTAAGTGTAAGACCTGAAAGTGATTACATTTCAAGAATATAAAAATTGACCAAGCAGAGCTCAGTTTCTACTTCTCAAGTCTAAGTGTTGTGGATACCATAGCCTCCTCCCAGCTCCATTCTGCACGAAACATGAGACACCTTGCCTTCCTCTTCATCTCCATCCTTCTTATCCGCTGTTCTCTTCTGCTTTTTTGATATATAGCAGAAAATAAGTCTATTTTAGGAAACAGAGGGGACAGGCAGCCCCAAAACCTGTGACCTGTCTTGTGGAGGAATCACAAGTCTTATTCTGTAAACTAAGAACTACAGACAGACTTTTCAAGCACTTCATATCCAAATGTGCTCTATATCACAGAATGCTCATCACTGAGGGAGCAGGTAATACAGGGAAATAACGTACATTTTGACAATGACACACAAATATTACAACAGAGTAAGCATACAACATGGAGCTTCTGAAAGAGAAGAAAATCTAACTAAACTCCATGAGGGAAAGTATCATGGAAAAGAACAGGAGCCAAAAAAATTGCCAAAACATTTCACACAATTGAGAAATTAGGTGACAAATAAAACCCATACCTCAGATATTTTCTAGTGGTACTAGAGTACTTCTGGAACTTACTTTTTTTCTACTATATTGGCACACAAAGCATGCAGATGAAGCTCTTGCAGCACACTTTTCAAATATGTACTGAAGACTGTTTTTCAACTGTGACACCATATCAAATCAAGCTCCAAAAACTTCTCCAATTTAAAACATATATATATTGAAAAAAATCAGATCAAAAGAATTGAATGCATCAGAAATCACAGAGAATGAAAACAAAAAGACTGCTTCTTCATCTGGATTTTCAGACACTATGTATACCAGAGCAGATAGGCTCTATGTTCCCAGAAACAGAATCTAGCTAGGTCAGGGTGGAAGAGACATAAACAGAATGATATAAATAAGGACATTCAATGACCTGACTAAAATAATGTGTTTATGTTTGTGTAGACATATAGAATCAAAGCATTAGGAACACAACTAACACTGCCATCCATCTCTGCATTTTACAATACCACAAGCCTATTCCAGTAAGTTTCTCAAGGCTAAGCATTTTCCATGGATATGAAAGACTGCACAAAGGTTATATATTAAAGAAAAGCAAAGCAATTCTCATAGTAGCAGATATAAACATTGAATTCAAACTCTTATAATGAAGATAGGTCTACAAATAGGGAAGCAGAGGACAGGAGTTTTAATATCCAATGCTGACTCTGCTTCTGCATTTGCACAAATTTAGAAAGAGTAGAAAGATAGGCCAGGAAAAAACATTTCTGAGATCAACATACTCAAGACTTCCAGTAATGTTTACAAATTCTAGCAATTAAGAGATTATTTCCCATTTCCAAGCTGTCCCATTATATAAAGTAACAGCAGTCTAGATGAAACAACCCGAGGAAAGATGTCTAACAGTATGAAAGCATCACATGCCACCAGTAGCAACAACCATTCCATCAACAAATGCAGAGGCATTTCAGAAAGCCCAAAAAAGCATAGTTTTAATCACTTGGATGACAGAATAATACTACCGTAAAATTTACAGGACACAATTAAAAACCAAAACCAAGAACATCAAGTACACGCTCTGTCATGGTACTTCTAGCATGGAACACAAAAATCAGTTTTAAACACCTGATGAAGGCAATCTTAAACCAACCACAGCCAAAGCCAGGCATGTGCTTCTTTCCATGAACTAAGCTGCTCAAGCAAAAAACTCTACTGGAGTCATCTGTCAACACAGTATTCATGAAGAGATTTGCATTTTTACTGTGATTACGACATTTAGACTTCCCTAATGATGAGAGTGTCTTTTCAAAAGAACAACACAAAACATACCTTTGTTGATGATGGTGGAGTAGGAAAATTAAGCCAGGCTGGAGCAAAGTCATGCTGCGCCATTTAGGTCCAGTCTCCCCGAATCAATGAGAAAAGGCTTAGCACCTCATGGCAAGTCCCTGTAATCAGAAGAAAAGAAATGACTCCTTTCAGATGCTTATGTTACAAGGGGATTACACTTGTCTTTTGTTCAGTACTTCCCTTCTGTTTTCCCGTATTATTTTCCTCACCGATCAGGTTTAGAATCTAACTATCCTCATCTCATTTACAGCATCAAATCTGTGCTTTTATTACAAAACTGTCACATAAATCAAATATATCACAGGAAACATGAAAATATAACTAACATTGTTTTCTTTATTTCCTCCTATAAATGGGATGAAGAATCTTGTGTAAGGTCTGATCCAGAACACTATGGCAAAATTAGCTTGCTGAAATACTTTCTGGTACTATCTAGAAGGGATCTTGCAAGCAATTTTATTAGCTTCCTAGAAGCCGATTTTTTTTTTTTTAATTAATCCCTAACAGTCTCAGCGCCCACATGAAAGTTCCTTATGAAAAACCTAGATACTTAGACTCATCACAAACCTCACAATGTCTCTAGCTTCAATGGAAACAGAGTCTACATGTCGAATGTCAAAATCCAGTAAAATTCTCTAGTTTGAAAATCAGCCAAAGAATGCAATGGTTTATGATTAAAGCACAAGAACACTTTTTCTACTGTACACTCTTCTCACTTGTAAGAAAATATTTCTCAATAAGCAAGAGAACGCAAGGTAATGTGAACTATATTATCTGAAGCTGAACTGTAGCACAGACAGGAAAGAAATGGATGAAACACTTCCCACATTATACTAGGGTAACTGAATCATGCTCTGCAGCAAAGTGGTCGATGACTCAAAAATATTTGAAGTATGATACACAAGCTACTAGTACTCCAGCAAGTGAAAACATAATAAACACCCACACACATTGCACAGGGATGCCCAAATAAACATGAATTCCGCAGCTCTGCACAGCAGAGTGCAAATCTGTTAGTGAGCACAAATATAGTTCACATTAATCTATGGCTGCTGTAACGTATTAGTAAGAGATGTGGAATCTGAACTTGGTAACTCATAATTATGGTAGTTCCCTGGCCTGGACCAGAATACTGCAGGCTACTGCAGATTTCCACTGACAGACAGCTTCTAAAAGGAAGTCTAACAGATTTGTTAGATTTAACTTAGTGTAAAACTGTACTTAGTTGAGCAGCTGTTTCTTTTTAGTGAGCTCATATTTAAGTTTTTGGGTACCTCCAATACCATAGTTAAACTGTAAGGTAGGATGTACAATTATTAAAGTTAAATAGAGACAAGGTTAAAGGTATGTCTCACCCAAATAACTAAGTATAAATTACTCTGCTGAAATCATCCAACTCACTCCTAAACCAACATCAACAAAAAATCCAGAGAATTTTCCAAGTATTTCCAAGTTACATCAAACTAGTAAAATATAAATGAACAAAATTCTGGAGTCAATGAACCATCACAGAAATACCTTTTCTTTCTAAAAGGAACCATGTCCATTTTCACTGATATATCCCATTCAGCAGCAGTACATAAAAGGGTGTATGTTTACAAATGAACCAAGAGACATTAAATTAAGAAACAACAAATCTGAGCAGATTCCAGTAAGAAAAAAGTTTTATTCCCCTTCACTTAGAGACAGTTCTCATCTCCAAGCAGAAGAATCATGATATCTTCAGAAATTATCAAGACAGATTTTCAGCACTGAAAGATTGACACAACAACAAAGTCTTCAGACTGAGGCACTTACAGTCTGAAAAAGCAATGAGTAAGATTACGTTTATACTAAGTAAGAACATAAAGATTCCACAAAGTATTACCAAGTTATTTGTGCATCAGCTATTAGGTACAGCACAGCAAATCCACTAACAATGTAACTCAATAGATTTAGCTTACCGTTTTTAGAAAACTAGTCAAGCTTTCTAACATTATTTATGCAACTGCCATGAGAAGAGTTTGTTATTAACTCACTAACATCCTTACCTTTTATCCTTTGCACAAAAGACTGGGTGATCACCAAGTATCTAAGGACTGGAAAGGTATTTTGCAAAAAGACCTTCTTCCACAGCTCACTGACACTGGCTGCCTATTTCTTCATGCAAAAATTCTTCTAGAAACAGATTCAAGTTTTCCTCATGTTCTCAGATAAAAAAGCTCTAAATATTTTTTGATAGTGCTGCTCTGCCAGATGAGTCAGTGCTTTTCTTAGAGAGAAATAAACAAATGATAAAGACAGAGACCAGAGCCAAAACTACACAATACCCAGAGCACAAAGTCAGCAACAGAATATATATTTAAGTTTCAATAAGTCCATAAAAGATCAACTTATAGGGCTAATTCTTCCAAATAGTTTTAATAAATAAACTGCAGGAAACAAAGCACAGATGTATTTCTAGAACAATACCTGACCAAACACAGAGGTTTGCAGTTAAGCATTAACATGAAAAACAAGTCCTGTGGATACTTCACACTGAACTTGAGAAAACTTTCTTTCACCTAATTGTATGTATGCTGGGTCTAGCAATTAGACATGGGAACAGAGAGTACTTTCATTATTAAACTTTTCTAACTTTGAATAGGCACATAATTAAACTAGGAAACAAAGGGTAGGTCAGGAAAAAGTATTTTAAAAACTGCTTTAGAGGATGTAGCCTTCTCAGCTAAAAGTTGTTGGTTCCATATTTTACCAGGTTTCATAAACATTCTTAGTGCTGCTAGCTTTCTGATGTTGCCAACAAGCCTGCCCTATATACTGAAAAAAATTATTATAATCATGATCTCTGTTCAGATGATCTGACACATATTTGATAGCTCTAGGATACTCTTCATTCTCAGGAAGGTATTTTTGATAAACTGAAAACAGATATCAAAGCATAAGAATGGGATGTCAGCAGGGCATGTCTGCTGCCACGGGGAGGATTTACTATGCTTAAATCTTTTGTGATCAGCTTGGTTGCCCACCAGTGTGTTTCTTGCTTGTTTTCCAACTTAAGCTGGACCAACAACTAGCAAATTATTCCGCAACACATTCGAACACAAAAACGTTCCTTCTACCTTCTTTCCCTGCTATTCACTTTCCCTACCTAAGCTATTTCAAAAAGTCAGAGATGTGTCTGCATCTGTGTCCACCAAAGCATTTGCAACCTTCATTCAGAGACATACTATCTACTACTTTTAAATCAAACAAAACAACATTTAAAGTATTTGAACAGAATGAAAGTCAGTAGCATAAAATTGCTTCTGTTACACCAACATGAAACCATAGGTCTACTAGCACATCTTCTCTTGCATACACACCACAAAAACATTTTGCAGTAACACTAACAAAGTAGCTGATGTACTCCCACCATTAATACAGCTATCAGAACTAAACTTAGTGCAGTAAACACCACAGATTCAGACATAATTCCAGAGCTTTCTGAAACTCTCCTGGTAACAAAAGAGCAGGCCCAAAATTTATCATGAATGTTCAAGCCACCATTCCCTATTAGCACAGATCAGGCACTCTCTAACCCAACTATGGCAAAAGCTAATTTGGCTCAGGCTCTCAGCTGCTGAAGCAGAGCTCCACAGTTCTAGAAAGGTAAGAAAAAGACACTGAAATACTGCTATCCTCATACTTAAGTACATTTAAACGTCTTTAGTCAGACTGGTCAAACTATTGTCTCATCTCAGCAATTGCCTCTTGTCACCAATTCAAGTAATGTGTAGTGACCTTAGTGACTTCAGTAAAAAAAAAAAAAAAAGACTTCCATAGCCCATAAATTTAGATAAAAGTAATGTATTGTGTTGTGGGTAAAAGAATAGTTTAAAGCAAAGAAAGAAATCCTGTTATTAAGTTTTACATCCCGAAGGGGGGGATCTGAAAAAAGTCTGTAAAGAATTTTCCTTTAAGTAACATGCAGTAAGTAATCTCATATTCAATTAAATTTAATTCTATAGTTTTGTGAAGTATGATTTTCAATAATAAGGCAGTGAGTGCCAAGGAATAATGAACAGTTGGTTCCAGATGATGTACCGTGAAGAGATTTGTCATAAATATTTCTCAGTCGTCTGCTTTGATCTGCATTTGCAGCTGAAGTAAGAACACTGCACCAAATACACTCAACCACTACACAGAAAAGGTTGGGCTGGGGTCTTTTAACGATTGAGTCAAGAAGGTTCTTAACAGAAACTATTTCTCACCAGTAGTAAACCAGCAAGAAATTTTATAATCTAAACAAATTTGTGTTATCTGCATAGAAAACTGGTATAATCAATGTATTGTCTTCATTTTACAAAAATAAGTAACATGCTATGAAAAGGGAATCAGAAAGCAACTGCATGAATCATGAGTCAAGACTTCTGGGAAAAAGAAAAGAAACATCTAGGGTCAACATCCAAACCTGCAAAAACAACAAAAATTAAACTGAAACAAGTATCATTGGTTTATCCTGTGATTACCAAATTAAATGAAGAAACTAAACATTAAAGACTATAGTCAATTTTCCCCACACTACTATGTTTTTCTCTTTTAAATTCCCACAGAACAAGTGAAATCACACTTAAGAATAACAGCACAGGGATTCAAGATACTGCACATTTTACTTGGTGCAATAACAAATTATTTCAGTCATCAGGAACATGTGAAGTCTAAGGAAATTATCTGGCTAACTTTGCCTCACAAAATGAAGACATAAGATGTATTTAGTAAGTGGTTATGAACATCTGAAGGAGAAAATTTCAGCACCAGCATCACAAGGTATCAATCACAGTAGATTGAAGATGGACAGACACATGGTCCCAAAAATCAGAACAATATTCTGAAACAGCTTTAAGACTTAGACAAATATTTTAATATGTCAATTTCTACCACACTTCTAAATCAGACCCTAACAATTGCAAGTGAAGAGTTTAACATGTGTAGCCCTGGTTCCATGTCTGAGCTGTTTTGGTTTTCTGAAATTCTTTCCCCAGGGAATTTTCTGTAAACAGGAGAAATGTTTTTGTAACTGTACCTATGTTATTCATTCCTTTTCCCAGGAGGAACTTCTCCTTGATGTCCCTCTGGTTTGACCAATGTGATTGAAGAGGTTTGCCTTTGTTTCACCAAACAAATTGGTCTGTGTAAAATAGTATAAAAGAGAAACACATCCCAAACACATCCCAAAAATAAAGGAGTCAGCCTTCCAAATCTCGGAGTCTGTGTCCTCGTGGTGTAAAACAGTAACAAACACGCAGGGTGATTCATTACACAAAGGTAACACTGTAAAAGCTAATCCACTTTTTCCCTATTTTCAGTGATAACCATGCAAGAGTAGTGTCTCTGCAGCAACTTTTTTCTCTCTCCCCTGCTATTACAAACCACATATACAGTTTTAAAAACTAAGTTTCTAAGCAGGAAGAACACCCATTACAACCAAAATATAAGTAAAATTCTGGGGTTTTTTCTTGCAATAACACAAATATAATTCAATACAACACAAAAGCAGAAAACACTCTTCTATTAATGAACTTTCAGATTAGCCTGTTTTCAGATTACTTTAGCAAAGTGCTTCCTCAAACTTTATCTTAATATTAAAATTTTCACCTTATCTGCAACCATTAATTCACTATTATTGGGACAAACAAACTTACTAACATTTAAGTTTCATTTGCAAAGCTTGTTTGTGAGTGCCCCTGTTTTAAGGCCATCTGACCTTTGTTAACCCCTCCTTTGAAAACCCTGTCCCTACAACACCTTATAGAACCCCACCACCCTGCCCCTGCGGGCTGCTTCGTCTTCTCCTCCCTCCTGGCTCGGGCTGGGGGGGAAATAAAAATGGATTTTTGAGCTTAACAAAACAGTGACTTGTTTCATCTGTTTCCCTGCCGGCGGCTGTAACCTCCCTGGACACGATGATCACTGTTGCCCCATGCTGCAACACTTGTTCACAAACTAAAACCTCCATCACTCCATTCTTACATAAAACAAAAGCATGAAATACACAGACTAAGGAGATCCAGATAAACAAACAAGCTGAAATAGTGTTATGGAGTACATCTTGGCTTTAACAAACACATTTTGTCACATTTTAATAAAGTTATGTAACTTCTTGTAGTAAAAATTAATTTATTTTAATACTTGTTTGTTTGTTTTTTTCTCGTCTATTTATTTACAGGGAGTAGGGGGTGACAGGCAGAAAAAAATGCTTGTTCTTTCTCACACCATTTGTGCTAAATTTGGGACTGCTGCCACCGCAGTCACGTTAGTAATGGATTTCATGCCCTTGACTCTGTGGCAATTCCACCAAGCAGGCAGACTGGCAGAACTTTCCAATCACTACTGAAGCCCAAGAGCACCACAGGCTAAGAACAATGCAGAACCCCTGCAACCATCTATTACTCCAGATTGTATCTCTGTGTAGCACAAAAAACATGGGAATACACTGCAGCCACATACCAGACTCAATACAGAGTAACTGCAGAGCCACTACAGACAGAATCATGTGTATGTACTACCTCATTTGAATGTTGTACCATTCCAGGAAGCAGGTGTGCTGCCAAATGTTATGAAAAAAATGATAAGACATGAAGACAGACCTAGACTATTTTTCCCCCATGCCAGGCAACTATAAAACACTAGGAAACAGTTAGCACAGACAAAGCTTTAAAATAAATAAAATTCAAACTAAAAATAAAATAAAAAATAAGCTAAACTAAAAATAAATTACAAATACACCAAAAATAAAATGAAAAATAAAATTAAATAATTTATTTAAAAA
>VWYP01017441.1:55074-67184 GCA_013400435.1 Pycnonotus jocosus | reverse complement strand
TTGTTTTTTTTTTTTTTTTTTTTTTTTTAATAGTCTCAGACTGGAACTCCCTGAATCTTTTATCTCTTCTTTTGGAAATACCTTCACAGTAGGAAACTCCCAGGCTCAGTGTCCACAGTGTTCTCAGCTTGTAAGGTTTTCAACATGTCTTATATTTTAAGCCTGGATAATGAATGAGAAAAGTCACAGGTGGGCATGTGATGTGTCTCTTTTATGCTGGAGATGAAGGGCTTCTGAAAGTGGAGGAGGAAAAAATTCAAAGTGAAAGAAACAGACTATTTATCTATTTTCCTTTCAAAGTACCTCTTGCTTCTCCTGATATATTTCAGAAGAAGCAGAATGACCCTACTGCATTTATGGGTTTAATGTGGCAATTTCCACCTGAATGAACTTTTAACCTGTTAACCCAGCCTGTCCCTCTCTCCTTCTGGCAAGATCTTTTGTTCCCCAAGATGAATTTACATCTGTGTTAGGTTTGTGTGAAAAGTTAATATTAACAGTTTCAGTCAGAAAAAAAGGGCAAAGATCTTGGGTATGTAGGTTTACTGGCTACCTCAGCTATTTTATTGGCTCTTCCCTGCAAATGTTGTCTCAGTTATAAACTAAGGGCATCACACCCACCAGTTAAAGCACATTCACTGTGTTTTTCTGTCCATGCACATGGTATTACTTGGGAATTTCTTTGAGAGGCAATGAAGAACTGGTAAACTCCACATTTCAAAGTGTTTGGTCCATGTTCTCCTGCAGAACTTAAACAGGTGAGGCTCTGATCCACTGGCATGGTTCCAAAAGCAATCCAGCTGATCTTTTCACTCATCTTTTTCAGACAATTTGTGCTGTATCCCTTTTGTGGTATTGTGAAATTTTAAAAGAATGGATCATTCAAACTCTTGAAATTGTTTTTTAAAAACATCTTATTCTGTCAGCAGATTGCCTATTTCAGTAGGCTTCTGCACATTTCAGTTCCATCATTGTTCCCAGAGCTCAAGTGGAAAAAAGCCAGGGATGGCTGAGAAGCATAAAAGGAAAATATGAGCAAAATAATCATCCTAAGCCAAGTGTTGGTGGGAGGTGGTACTATGCATAATGGGGTAAGCCCACATTCCTACAATAAAACAATCACATGATAGAGGATAAAGAGGAGTCACAAATAATGATGGGAAAGCCTTCTGTAAAGAACTTCAAGAACAAAAGTAATTACCAAAAGAGCTGTTAATTGTGGGGAAAAGCACTTCGACCAGCCTTTCCTATGGTTTAGGATGTTTACCAACATTGCACTCACAACTTGTCAAGCCAGTAGGAACCAAAGGCTATAAAAATGTCAGTAGAGGGAGGGAGGAGCCTCTGTGTGTACCTCCAAGGGCATTTTGGTCGGGCTGAACAATCCTCTTAATTCACCCAAGCCTGATTCATTTTGTGCCTGGAGCAGTGTGTGATGTGACCTTGCCAGGCTGCACTGCCAGCTATTACCATATATAAAAATATACCTATAAAAATACCTCTTTTGTGTCTGAAGCTGCCTCTCTACAGTGCCATGGTTCCAGCTGGTGTTTCCTCCCTGTTCCCAGCAGCATAATCCACATGTGGTCTAGTGGAAGGTGGCAGGGGGTGGAACAAGAGGAGATTTAGGGTTGCTTCCAACCTATTCTATTCTATTCTATTCTATTCTATTCTATTCTATTCTATTCCATTCCATTCCATTCCATTCCATTCTATTCTATTCTATTCTATTCTATTCTATCCCATCCCATCTCATCCCATCCCATCCCATCCCATCCCATTCCATCCCAACCCATCCCACCCCATCCCATCCTATTCTGAAACCCGCCTGACAAAAATCACAGCACTCTTTACATGGATATTGCAAATCCCTGCACCATTCCATCACATCAAGATCCTTGTTGATATGATCTGGGCTAAGTTAGTTGTTACTTGCTAGAAACTGTATTTTATATGTCATAGTGTCACAAGGATGTATGACCATCTATGCAAGTCTCAAGATAAATCGCAATATTTCTTATTTTTACTTTTAGCTGTATCAGTCTGAAATATTCCCTGCTGTAAACTGGTGAAAAAGGAAGTGAAGTCACAGAAGATTGCAAGCCAAATGAAATGAAATCTGAGGAAGATCTCTTTGAAGAAATATACAATAATTGGGCAGAAAAATACTGTTCCTGGTCTCGGTGACTAGAAATCTGGAAAATTTATCATGCATAGAGCTCCAGCTTCTTTCAAATATGGTATGTAATCCTGATTTAAATATACAAATTCCGTATGATATTTGAATGGAAAAGGTCAGCATTTTCATGGGTGAATTGTACCATAGAGCCTGGGGCCTGTTTCTGTGCTAAACTTCATATCCTTTTACAGTCCTATCATAGGACTGACTGTACAGAAAGCTCATTGTTTGCAAGCTGCAAAGAGAAGCCCACTCCTGCATGAAACAAAACAGCTTTTAACTCTGTGGCACATCCCTCAGCAGAAGCATGTCCACAGAATGGCAATTCATCACTGAAAAATGGCAAGTGGACCTGGGGACTTGACAGCAGCGTCCTCTAGAAAGACCCGGTTTCAAAAATCACTGCTTCCTCGGCCAAAAGAAAGTTGATAAAGCCCCTTGTGGCTCCTTGCAAGGGACCCTGCCCATTGCAGTGAGCTTCCAGACAGCTGCCAGTATTTATCTCACTGAGTCCTTCATTTCATCTTTCTGTGCAACCAGACGAGAAAGGAGAAAAAGACACACACATAACTTTACGAGCACTGAGCCCACACCAGGGACATTTGATATTTTGGCAGTCAGCTTTCTGTTTTCCAGCTGTGCCAGTCAAGAAACATGCTAGGAAAAGAAACTAGTGCATAATTAATTCTTCCTTTTTTCTTTTTTCTTTTTTTTTTTCCTCTCTTGGAGACTTCTCAGTTGACTTTTATTCTTCTTCTTCTCTCTCTTTTTGTCTCCTGTCTTGAGAATTTGCTTTGTTTTTAATTTTTTTCAAGGGAACGTTCCTGCCAAACAGGTTTGTTTAAGTTCGCACCATTCTCCTGATTACTAACAAAACAACTCAGCTTTCAAATACCAAGCCAGAAGAAGAGTTATATTGTGGGGAAAGGGAAATGGGGATGCAGCACTAATTTTTATTTTATTACTATTGATTGTCACTCATCGTCAGTGTCGTTACATGACTCCTGCTGTCGGTGCCCTTTCAGTCATGGGTCCTCCCGCTTTACTTCTTGCTCCTGATTATGGTCTGTGTCCTCTCTGTCCCTTAGGTGAGATTTTCCTTCTGTCATCTTAACACCTATCCTCTTTATAATGTGGTTGGTTTGGCTCTTTGGGCAGATAAGAGGAGTTACTGTAGGAAAAGACAAAAAAGGTGTTAAAAACAGAAGTTCTTGGGCTGCGTCCTTCCTTGATTGTGATATCTTTCCTTTCAAACAGTGCTGAATGCAGATCAAGGGGCATTCTGAAATATAATTATTAATAAAGGAACTCCTGGGGCATGATTGCAAACCTCTCAGTTGAAGGTCCAATATAATTGTCATCTGGAGGTTCCTAGAGCAGTATACATACACATCTACATTATTTTCCTTTCTTGTCTGCCATACTGGAGAATTGTTATGTTTCTGCTCATTTAAAGGAAAAATATCAATTTTCACTACCTCAGTGTGACTTCTCATGGAATAATTCCTTATTGGTAAAACCTAGGATAGTGAGAGCCAGATGTGTGGTGTTGGGAACCCACTGCAGCTGTTTTTGGGGTTGTGCTGGTTTTGGCCAGGTAGAGTTCCTCTTCCTCCCAGTGGCTGCTGTGGGGCCGTGTTTGGGTTTGTGCTGAACAGCGGTTGATAATTCAGGGATGTTTTTGTTATTGCTGAGCTCACCCAGAGCCGAGGCCTTTTTCTGACCCTCGTGTGGCCATGCTGGGAAGGGCTGGGGGTGCCTGGGAGGTTGCAGGGGACACAGCCAGGACAGGTGACCAAAACTGGCCAAGGGGACGCTCCAGACCATTTGGCATTGTGCTCAGAGTGGAAAGTGGGGGGAAGAGGGAGGAAGGGGGTTGTTGGCAGTGGTGGTGTTTGCCTTCCCGAGTCACTGTTACAGGTGAAGGGGCCCTGCTCTCCAGGAGGTGCTGAAGGGGAAGCAGAGAATTAATTCCTTGTCTTGCTTTGCTTGTGTGCATCGCTTTTGAACTATTGAACTGTTTTTATCCCATGAGTTCTCTGTGTTGTACCCACCCCGTTCTGAAGAGGAGATATCCAGCTGCTGATATGAAGATGGAGGGAAATTAAAAAAAGGATTGTTTGTGATTCAGCTCTTTGCCCTCTTCCTGCAATAGCATCAAGATCAATTAATGTGAATGCTGTTAATCATCAGGCTTAGTTTAGGGTTGTATTGGGAAGTTGCTGGTCCTTCTGCTCATGGGAATAGAACCATGTAATCATACAAGTGCCAAAAGTGGTTTTCACAGGATAGACTTGCAGGTAAATCCAGTCGTTAATTTAGCTAGGAAGAGAAATTTTTTTTAAAATTTTGAAATATATTAAACGATTTTTAAAAATTGTCAAAGCATATTTTACTTTTAAAAGAAAAGCTCTCTGGTTTTGTTTTTTTTTAAACTTCTTTTTTCTAATTATGTAAACTCAGAAGTTGAAAAGATCTTCTGAGCTAAATTAAAGAGGTGTCTTGTCTCAAAATGTGAAGTTTTCAGAGTGATCTTTAAAAAACAAAAAAAAAATGCCTGAAGATCTGTTTTCCAGCCTAAGCATATTTTCTTCCTCTTTTAAAAAAAGCTGTTCATCGAAAGACAAGAATTGTTTTCGCCCAGGTATAATTAAGATCTCCTGTACTGTCATCAGACACTAAAAGCTCTCTTTGTAGCATGTTTTCCTGAACATAAAGCCAAGGAATTAAAAAGAGAACCTGTGCGAAACAACTGCTTTGTTGGGCTAAACTTTCTAATGCTATGAAAAACTGTAAGGGAGATATTTTGTACTATATCCTGAAAGCTGTTGAGGAGAACATTGAAGTTTCCCTGTTTTGCAAAATTTAGCCGTAAATGTTCAATCAGTTGCTCTGTTACTGCCTTCTGACTCCTGCCCTCATACTCAGATAAGATTTTTCTTGGGATTCCAGGAAAAAAGGACTGCCAAGCACTCAAATTTGATTTTTACAACCACATTTAAACTGAGGCTGATTTTTGCAGAGGTGCCTAGGGGATCCAGATGCTTCTTTTCAAGAAAAATGACCATTAACTTGGAATTACCAGATAAAATGTTTTCACTCCATTCAAAAATAACAGCTTTTTACATATTCAAAGTATTAGGGAAGAGCCTGGTGTTGGTAATTTTGTTTCCTTCATGTGTTTTATATGTTTTGCACAAGGAAAAGGAATCTGGATCTCACACCACATACTGGAGAGGCAGCTCAAGTTGTCTCAGACAGTGAACAACAGGGTGGAGGAATGCATCCACAAAACCAGTCAGGAGAGGCATTTCTGCCCACCAGAGGAGAATTCCTCTTGGCCAGCTGTGATATCATTTAACAATGACAGCTCTCTGGTTTGGGGAGTGCAGCATGTGTTTTCAATGCCTGATTTGCAATCGCTCCACCAGATAATGATTTAAAGTCACATCCTGCTCTCCCCAGCCCTGCCCGCGGTGGTTTCTGTGATAACTGCCACCATGGAGGTGAACGGCCGCGTGTCCTCTCAGAGACAATTCCCAAAACCTTGGACCCATCCCTAGCCAGCAAGAGCTGGGGATAAACTTTCTCCCTGGGTGGCCTGGAGTAGTGCCCATCTCCCTTTGAAGTGGACCCCACTGGCCACATTGGGTGACAAGGTATCAGATGAGGCAGCAGCTCCCCAGGTTCCCCTGAGGTTTTGCCCTGGAAGCATCACAAATACCTTGCTAACAACATTTTGCAGGGACTGCTTTGGGAATGGAAGGGACTGGAGACATTCCCATGAACTTTGTTACCCCTTCCTCTGCCCACCCCCCGGAAACTTCATCCTCAGGGCAGCCAGCATGTGTCTGATGAAAAGCCACTAATGTATGTGCTCATCTTGCACTGAGTGAGGCGTAGCTGGATATTTACATGGCTCAGGGAATGCTTGGTCTTTCTCAGGGCCAAGAAAAATAAAGTCACCAGCCACCCCCCATAATGAAAAATGAGGTGCTGCTCCCAGCCATCTGCAGCAAGCTTTGCTTGATTGTTTGTTTGTTTTATTTTTTTTAATAACCTTCTAAAGCTTGGTTCAGATTGTTTTTCTTCCAAAGCCTTTGCCCCAAAAGAAGCAAATAACCTTTTGTTTTTCTTTTCCAAAGAAATATATTTATGGAGGGACATCTCTGCCTATTTTTTGAAGAGCATGGCACATGAGAAAGCAGGTTACTCTGGGACAGCTGGAACTACAGACTAGCAGCAGGAGGTGCAAAGAGGAGTATTGTCTTTGTCAAAAATAAATGAAAGCTGGAAGAAACGTTATCCTTGTATTGAAAACAACATTATCCAAGGAGTTTGCAGCAGTAATTAAACTACCTATTCCTAAAACACAATTTTTTAAAATTTGGGTCCCAGGCAAGAGATATCAGCACATGCCTGATTCTTGCCCTGACCACAAGCAGGCGAGGATGTGTTTGGATAAAGGATTGTAATTTATGAAAGCCCTGGACAAGGATGAGGGGGAAGAAAGGGAAAATCCTAATCCACAATATTATCACACACTATTAATCACCACTAACAACGCTTTGCTGGGAGCTCAGCCCACAGGAGGGGAACCCCACCTGCCAAATACACAGTAATCTGGAAGCATCAGGATAATCCACTGCTGGCTGTGCTCTCAGAGAGGCAGGTGTTTCTGGCTGAGATAAGGCCTTTTCCAGCACAAAAATTCCTGTCTGCTATTGGCAGGGCCAGATGATCCATGAATAGGTACAAAAATCCCTGTTGCAAACAATAGTGGAAGAAAAAAATCACTGATCTAAGAGATTCTGGTTTTCTCCTTTTAAATTCAGGAGGTATATTGTCTTGCGGCAATACAAAACCTACTGAGGTGAATAGAGAAAGGCTCTCAAGAAATTAAAGCCTTAAAACCATTTATATTTAGAAAAGTAGAGTGGTTTTTTGCAGGTTTAACTCACATCTGCACGTGTAGCTGTGGTATTTTGGTCCAGATGTGTTCCTGCCTTAATGAGCTGAGCACCACAGCCCACTGCACCTCATAGCATTGAAGTTCCTCCACAACAGGAAGAAAAACTACTGTGCTCAGGGAAATATCCACATGCAAAGGAGCCCAGGACATGAGAGAGATGACAACTCCCACCATGACTCCATGGATGTTCCCACTGTTTGCAAAAGGAGGGAAAGATTCCTTATAAGTCCTATCACCTACCTGTAGGTAATTCCTGCTCAACTACAGTGACTGATTGGTGCTCTAAGATGTGAAACTTGGTGTAGTTCCCCAAAATAGTAAATTCTCTATGCTTTGCTGTGCAAAATCCTAAAGCATAATTAGGCTTCTCCTAAAACAGAACCTGAGCATTTCCTGAGGGACTCAAAAGAAAAAAAAAAAAATTACTGAATCAACCGAAACGGCTGGAACAACTACCCAAGAGATGGTGGATTTGTCTTCACTCTGAGTGTTTAAGACAAACCAGAGACAATTTTCTCCAACCACCAACAAAGGCTGGAGTTACAGATGGCTGGAAGAAACAGAGGTATTATACTGGTCTGTTTCTTCCTATTGAAGATCCCAGGCATAGAATGGTTTGTGTTGGGAGAAACATTAAAATTCATCCCATTCCACCCCTGCCCTGGACAGGGACACATTACACTAGAACAGATTGCTCCAACCCTGTCCAAGCCAGCCTTGGACTCTCCCAGGGATGGGGCAGAATGTTTGTACTAAAATCTCCATTTTCCCCCTGTCAGTTGTGTGCTTCCCTCTGCCATAATCACTCTGAGCAAGGGAATTAAGTAGAATTGAATTGTTCATCACAAGTCTTCTGACTGGAACAGGCAAAAAAGTCCCTCCCAGGGACCCCTCTGATTTTCTACTCTGTTTTTGACACTGATCAGTGAAAATACATTACCTGACTTGTAAATCTGATACAAGAGCTGCATGAGACAGCTGTCCATGCATGGGATCTTCTGTCATGATCCCTGCACCATGATTGTGTTCACAGGGCATGGGAACTCAAAAACATCTCTTGGGTACATCTCCTCTTTGCCTATGATCCTCTTAGAAGTGTTTTTGATTGATTTTGGGAGTCTGTGCTCCATCAGTCACACAGTTATAAGGATTTTAATTGTAACATTTTACTGTAAGGGTCTTCCATAACTTGCTATAAAATAGGAGATTTCTCCCAATCTTAAGTCAAATGAGGGTTAAATTTTAAATGCCCTCCTCTTTGCAAACATAAGTTTGCTAAGTTGGTGTAAAGTACATATATAAGGTAGCAATTTTTGTGCCTGAGCAGAGCATATGCATATTAAAAAGAATGTTCTGATACTAAATATATTGCATTATTTTAATAAATTGATGTAGAAGGGTTGTTAAGTCTGGTTGCCAGACTTAGAACAGATGAACTAATCCTTCTGCTTTCCTGGGGGCTCCTCCATGTAGGGAGTGGAGGAGGAAAGGCAGGAGGCAGAATATGAAGTCTGCAAAAGGTATTACAAAGTTAGTATTTTCTTTGTCGTGGGTCTGCTCAATAATATTTAGTCACTTTTCTTCTTGTTATCACAAAGTGGAAATTATGGAAATAAAGGAAAATTAGAGGTACCAGGTTTCTAAGTGTCTGATTAGTAATACATGAAATTAAGTGAAATGATGACTCAGGCTGTTTGAAATAAGGCTATAGCTCCTGATGGAGTAGTTCAGAGATGTCAGAACAGACTGCTTGATTTAATTGTTGTTAACATAGCTCAGAAGTGGCAAATCCCACTTTTCACTGTTCTTAGTACCCTGGTGGCTTGCCCACAAGAGACACAGAATCACAGGAAGCTTTAGGTTGGGAGGGATCTTAAAGATCATCCAGTTCCAACCCAACATTATATGCCAGACTATGAGTTCTTGTCCATCTGTGTGATATCCTGGCACTGGAGGGGTTTCTGCACAACCCAGTGGTGATGTGGGGTGGTTGGCCAAGGGCTGCCAGTGCTGCTGTGCACAATAAACAGTGACAAATCAGGGGCTGCCAGCCGCAGGAGCAGCTGTTTGTGTCTGTTGGATTGCTGGGAAAATATCCCTGGTCTTTGTTCAAACAGCTAACATCAAGGTTTCACCTTTGACTCTTCCTTACTAATTAGGAGAATTCACCTTATACCACTGGGCAATTCCCAAGAAAATTCTCTGATGAGTGTCTGAGTGGACTTACGGTTGCACTCAATATGGTGTTTTCTCTCTCCTCACATGTTTTTTTCCAATCACAGCACAGCTCTTCCAGCAAATTATGGAGAGAAATACTCCTGACTGTGGGTTGTTGTGTCTCCAAGCTCCAGCCTGGAGGCTCATCTCACACCTTTTGCCACAGCCAGATTCTGCCACAGAGCCTGCCAGCTCCCAAATAAAACGAGGCATTTCTTTTCTTTCCTGTAACTTCTTCACCCAGAATTTCCCAGGCCTGCCTTTCTTCTCCAAATGTGAGTGTTTCATAATAGCATCTGGTGTATGAAATAAGATAAAGCTCCATTTGTGTGAAACAAGAACAATAAACGAATGTCACCGTTCTGTGTAATACTTAAGTCTTTAATTGCATCCCTTCTCTTAAAAAGGGAGGGGAGCTGGTTGTGATAACAGGCTGTTTATCTCACATTTGTCAGCAATTAGCCTGAGAAGGTGCTTGTCCTGACGATTTTCTGACCAGGAGCAAGGGTGCAAGGAAAAGTGTTTTGTCATGGTGTATTTTCCCACTGCTGTTAATCCCCTCCCTTTGATTGATTATTGGCCACAAGGGTTGTTACCGGGGGCGGGGGGATTATCTAGGGCACTGATAACAAAAGGCAGAGGGGATCTGGTTTATTTCTTGCTTGATTTACAGAGGTGGGTGATGTTAGGAGGGAAGGAGTGTGTGGATGTTCTTCTTTGGGAGTGTTCGCTGCAATCTCAGCTGCTCCATCTGTGATTATCCCAAGCAGGGTCCACTCAGCATCCAGAGCTCTCCTTGCTAAAGCCACATGCAGCCACAGAAGAAAAGACTAGTGCAAATAAAAGAGGTTAAAATCGGATTTTTTTCTTAAATTCCTTAATTACTGCGTTGACTTTGCTGACTGGGAAGCTGTCAGACTGTAGGAGGCTTTCAAAAGCAAGGAAGGCTGGAGGGAGACAGGTGATGTTTTGAAGATGAAGTGTTTTGAGCTCTCTCACACTGCTAAGTCATAAGGACAGAGTATCAAGTCTCTTTTCTCCCCTAAGTTTTACCCTGAAAGAACCTCCCTGATGGGCAGCTCTGGGTGTTTTCCACTTGCTCTAAAAGTCACTTGTCTGACACAGCTGAAAATATTTACAAATCTTAGGACACTGTGTCTTAAGTACACGGATGAGGTATTACAGGTGACATCAGTGTAAGTTTGCTTGACCATGGAGGGAGAAAAAAAGAGTCAATGTGAAATTGTGTTGTACTAAACCTTTGAATGAGTCAAGGTTCCAAAGTTTCAAGAGCTGTCATTTTTTCCAAAAGCAACTCTGAAAGGAAATGCACTGCTCCTAAGGTTTAGGTGAATTATTTGAAAGAAAATGAAAAATAGTCTTGATTAATGCTAATGAAAAAATTAATTATGAGGAAATGCACTAAATAATAATATCAGAACATATTAATAGGTTTCTTTATCTATTATTTACTTAAGGTGACAGAAAGTGTACAATTGACAAAAAAAAGGACAATTTTTCTAGAGTTCTTATGCTAACACCTGTTCATCAGGGGTTTTCTGCAACAGTTAATTTTGAAAGGGCAGATTTAAAGAGTTCAGATTAAGAACTGGGATCAGATTTAGAAATTAGGATTATAAAATAATGGGAATCACCCTTTTGAGAATTCATTTACAGATCATAATCATTCAGGCTTAACACCTGGTTTACAAATTCTAGTTTATGAATTTGGTTTATAAATTAATATTTTGTTCTCATATGCACCAGAATCAAAGAAGTTTGAGAAGTTTTAGTGGTGTTTCTGTCACAGGTGGGTGAGAAGCTGAGAAATAAACAGAAAGTGTTTAAGGGAGTCCAGATTGAAAGCTGTGTGGACAGATCAGCTAATGAAAACTTCCTGCTTGAGGTATGTTTTATGTAGGGAGTACTGGGGTTTGTTGATAGAATTTGTGCCAGTAGCAGAGGTGAAGAAACGTAAATTTTTCTCATGCAAATACTCTTGTGTGTGAAATTTGACAATTTCACAAATTTGACAAAGGAGTAACAATGCTGCAGCTCTCAGAAATTGCTGCTCAATTGAATAAATCAGTAACTGAATTAAACCAGCCTGCAAGTAGTTTCTAAGTAAATTAGTTGCATAATTTATGTGACTGCAAACTCCAAAAAGTTCTTATTTTCACCTTGATTCTGTTTTCAGTGCCTGCTGCAGGCCTTTTGCTTTGTTAGAGATGAGGCCATTTTTATATTCCCTTATTCCTGTAATACAATCAGATTCAAGCTGTGGGTTAAAAATATTTTCCAGAAGAAGGGGGAAAAAAAAAAAGGGCTAATTAAGTATGTAATATTCTGTATGAAACTGGTATCTGAAACATGGGAATTTGAGATGCAGCTGGGGAACAAAAAGTTGTTTGTGTAAGGGGATAAGTGGGCATAATGGGGTTGAAATAAGAATTAGAGGGTTTGGGATGTTTGTCAAGGAAAAAAAAAAACTTCCTAATGAGGTAGAATAGGCTGAAAATAATCATTCACAGGAGGCATTGCTCAAGACAATTTAAGTTGATGGGACAAAAAGGCCAAGAAACAACAGAGGGGACTCAACTGATCTTTTCTGTCTCTTTACATAAATCACTGAAGGGAAGGAAAGGAGGGAAATAAGGAATGAGAATTTTTGAATGAAGACACCATAACCATTATTTGTGCCCTCAGGGAGACCAAGATGCACCTACCAAAAAAAAAAAAAAA
>VWYP01017441.1:25559-55039 GCA_013400435.1 Pycnonotus jocosus | reverse complement strand
AAGAGAGAGAGATTTGCAGGCAGGCATGAGAAGTTTGGCTTCCAGCATTGGTGTGAAACAGTAATTTTTACATCCTGAGACTATTCATTTTGGCATCACCCTGCTGGATTTCCTCCAAGGGTGGAGGCTGGACTTGCATCCCCCTCCACCAACATAGTGATTGAGGGGAAACTTCTCCCTGCATCCTTCCCTATCCCAGGATGCTGAGCTCCTCATTACCCTCAGCAGTGCAGCAGAGGTGAGACTGGGGGATGCTCTCAGCCATGGGCACCCCAGGTTTTTGTGCAGGCTCCTGACAGGACCGGCAGGAGAATCTCCTGGTGAATCCATTAAATCCCTCAGCTCCAGATGGATGACTGCACTCTGATTTAAGCTTGTCATTTCAGACTAAGGCATGGCATGTGTTTAGTAGGAATCACAGTGTGTCCAGACCTGAGTGGAGAGGGAATGAGTGGAGGGGGAGCTGCAGCTGAGTCCAGAACAGAACAGAATCACTGGGTTGGAAGAGACCTCCAAGGTCATCGAGTGCAACCCATGCCCCAACACCACCTCAACTAAATCATGGCACTGAGTGTCACATCAAATCTTTTTTTAATCACATCCAGGGATGGTGACTCCATCATCTCCCTGGGCAGACCATTCCAGTACTTTATCACTATTTCAGTAAAAAACTTTTTCCTAATATCCAGCCTGTATTTTTCTTGACACAGCTCGAGGCTGTGTCCTCTCGTTCTGTCAGTTGCTGCCTGGAGAAAGAGACCAATCCCCACCTGACCACAGCCACCTTTCAGGAGTTGTACAGAGTGATAAGGTCACCCCTGAGTGTCCTTTTCCTGTCTGCACAGGGACAGGAATCAGTGTAGGCTGAGGAGCACAGTGAGTTGGCTGCTCCAGGCACCCATGGCAGCCAGGTTTGGGAGGGCTCTCTTGGCTGGGTGCTCTTAAATTCATCAGTGAAGCTGTGCTGGGGTTTGTTGTTGTTTCTGTGCAGAAGGGGCATGGGAATGAGAAAGGCCTGTCCCACTGCATGGGCTCTGAGAGCTGTCCACACTGAACAAACCCACGGGGTTTTGGGTTTCAGAGGGAGTTTATCTGAAGGTTTGATTGACGGTGTGAAACGACCCGTTTAATCCCCGCTGAACTTTCTTTTTTTTCCTCAGGCCAGAAAGGAAGTGAAGCTTCTGCTGTGCCTTTTTATGTATTAACATGCAACTATCTGTATTTCCTGACTGACACACCTGCATCCACTCCAGCATTTCGTGTGTCTTGGCTCAGAAGCCCCTGTGGATGTCAGATGCTGAATCCAAAAGGATTTGGCCACATTACATCCTCCTTCCTTCACAGATTTGAAACAATTTGCAAAACCAAACAACAGAAAAATGCCTATCATACACAACTCTCTCCCTCATCTCTCCTCAAGGATCCTTGATTAGGCTTTCATGGATCATGTTCCACTTCCTCAGAAAGCCTGCAACCATAATTTTGCCTCTCGTGTTTGGAACAAATGGGACTTTATACAGCCACACACAATGTGCTGGAAAGCTGTGCCCAAAGCTCCAGCTGCATCACAATGGGTTTGTTAGAACAAAGAAGGAGAGGCTCAGCTAAAGCCTTAGCAGTGGCGACTTCCAGAGCTGCACAGTTCCTTCCATCCACACCCAGGAATTCTAGCCTGGAAGTGCCAGGGGTGAGTGAGGTGCAGGTGTTGAGCTCTTCTGTTGGGTGCTTTGTGCCTCAGGCATTGAAATGTGAGAATAGAAAAGGAGCTAATTAAAAAGCAACAACAACAAAACAATCCAAAAACTTATCATTTCCAGTGAAACATCTGGAAGAGACTATAGCATTGTCACTCTCTCCTGTTCTCATTACATTCTTCAAGAAAAAGTAATTTCTTCTTATAAATTTAATATTCACTGAAAGATTCTGAAGAGCTGGCAAGACGTGTCCTATCACAAAGCTTTAGAAGAAATATTAATGATTTTATTACATTCCATTTTCAATGGGCATTTCAATGTCAATAATTAAAACAGAACACATTTATTTCTACTTGTTGACTTTTGGGTGTATATATGAATTTCCAGTTTTGAGTGGTTTGGCTCTTCATTTGAATTGGGGAAAAAAAAAGTTCAAAATTCTGCCTCTCTCTTTACCACTTTTTTTTTTTTTTTTTTTTTTTTTTTTTTGTGGTGGCATATATCTTGCTGAAGGTATTTCATCAGGATATCCATAACTATTTTCCTTCAGTTGTGATCATGACCTTCTGAATGTGGTCCATTTCAGGCATGTATTTGCTGTTTTTTAAAGGAATTGAGAAATTATTCATTTAATCACAGACTGTTCTATCTCAGTGAGGCTCCTTTTTAGCAGCAGTACCGGGATAATATCAAATCAAGGCCTTGGAAGAACCTCTTCATCCCTCCCTGGATGGCCACTTTTGACAGGAAATATGGAAGGTTTAATCAAACCTCTCAAAGGCCAGAGTTTATCTGTTTTTTCATTTTGTTAAACACACAGAACATGAGACAGGACTTTCAAATTTACTGGGTTTTGTGACAAATCTGGATTGAATGGGGAGCAAAGACTGATTTGAAAGGTCAGAGAGAACTCCTATGACCATCTGCAGCTGGGCAAACAAATGGCAATGAATAAAATTAAATAGTTATTCAATAGCATTGAGTAATTTAAAAAATGCTAATAAAGAAAAATAGGATTAGATTTATAAACAGCATAATAAAGAAACCTTTCAAACACAATGTTTCTGTCTCCCAAAAAACAATCATATTTTAATAGGAGGTGAGGGCTTTTATATCTTTTCACAAGAATAAAAAATGCTCAAACAACTCAGGCATTTTGATCTAAAAAGCTCCTTCAACCACATTTTCCAAAAGTTGTGGGTTTTGCCCTCTGCCTCCAATAAAGATCACACAACAAGCCATACTTCACCTATACTGGGAGGACCCATCTGTCTTTTTTGTCTGGAAATACTGAGAGTGAGATTACTGCAACATCTGTCACCTACAGCATTCTCAGATTGGGCTGGAACAGGAAATAAGGTAAGTTTTTTGGGATGCATAACTAATTCTCTCACTTTGGAGGGGGAAGAACAACCCTCAGGACTATTGTGCCAGCCCAAGAATAATAATGTTCTTTTAGCTCTTCCAGAAGAGTCTCACAAGTTTCCAAGTACTTTAGTCATTCTGTAAGAGCTTGTAAAGTTCTGGAAGAACCAGAGGGAAAACAGAAAACAAACCAGGAAGGGCCAGCTTGAAGAAACCTTGTTCTGGCCTCAGTGGCAGGTGGGTATAACAAAAATAAAGGATGTTTACAAAGCAGATGTCACACCACAAGGATTGTGGCTGCAGCATTTATTTGGGGCTAGACTGGGCAAAAAAAAAGAAAAGAGAGGGCTTTGACAAGACCAAGGCTTATTACTCTGGGGAGGATGTGAGGATGTGCTGTCCCTCCTGCTTCTCCTCTGAAGCACGATCCCTGTGCAGGTTCTATGTCAAAGGGAGGAAAACTTACACTGTTATCATCCCTGTGTTACTGGGATATCCCTCAATTTAGGAAGAGTGGAATTTTCTCACTGGCACAGGTGGGGTTTTCATCCACCCAGGTGCCGTGGGTGGATGCAGCAGAAGTGGTGCTTCTGACTCATCCCACCCCCACTGGATCTTTGAAGAGTCTTTGGTTTTGTTTGGCATTTTTCAAAAGCAAACTTTACTCAAATTCTGCCTTTTCACTTAAAGATATAAGCAAATGAAAAAAACCCAAAAAACAACCAAACCCAACTCTCACTAATATGGACTTTTGGAAGTATATTGGAAATTTCACACATGAATAAATTTTAAATTTCTGTAAAAAAACCAGCCAGACTAGATCATTTGACTTATCAAGACTTCACATAGGCCACTCATCTTGGGGTTGGTCCCCAGTACAGCTTTCAGTTTGAGTGCAGGCAAACACACAGCAGAGCTCTTTCAAAATTGCTCAGTCGGGTATATGTCTTTTTGTTGACACCATGGAAAAAATGTAAATATTGTATGAGTTTTCTACAGCTCTGCAGCTGAGTCCAGGAACTTCAGACATTTGTCTCAAGTGCCCTCCAAAGGTTTTTGATCCATAGCCAGCCTTTGGCTCTTCTGCTCTGAGCATCAGGTTTACAACAAATGTTAAACTGTGACAGGTTTTGTCCAGTAAATGTCTAAAGGATTACTATAGCCACTGCCAGGTTAAAAAAAAAAAATCCTCTCTTTGAAGGATAAATATTCATTTACATCAAATGAATTAAGGATCTACCAGATAAATAATTGGAAATTCCTTTTAAGATACATCTGGAGCTTAGAAATGCATCTCCTGTTCCACAATATTTGCTATGCTTATAGAGGGATTAAGACATTGGGGATCTGGTTCCAATTACCAAATCAAAATACAATTAACCAGTTTAAGTGAACAAACAATGATTTGTTTTAAATCTGATTTTTAAGAAATGTAAAAATGTTTGTGGGAATCAGATTTCCATGGTTAGGATGTTTTCACTTAAGGAAATCCTGTGCTTTATTACATGAAACATCCTTCCCTTCCCTTCCCTTCCCTTCCCTTCCCAACCTACCCTAGCCTAACCTTCCCTAACCTTCCATAACCTTCCCTAACCTTCCATAACCTTCCCTAACCTTCCCTAACCTTCCCTAACCTTCACTAACCTTCCCTTCCCAAAGTTCCCTTTTCCTCTTTCTTTTCCCATTGCCTTTCCCTTTCTCTCTTCTCTCTCTTTCTCTCTTTCTCTCTTTTCCTTCCTTCTTAATTTCCATCTGTCGTGCATGGAATTGAGTCATTTGGGTTAAACAGAAATGATTTTTGTTTTGATTAAAGTGGTGCTGTTTGGCAGGTTCTCAGATGAATGAAATGACCACAAAAGCCAGTCTGTGTGCAGACACAAAATGGGAAGGACTACAATGGAAACTATTTTACCTTATTTGTAAATTTGAGGCTGAAGTTGTATTTAGCAGGGTGATGAACTTCCACAATTACACAGTTCATGTTTGAGAAGTCCGACAGTAAAGGCAATGCACAGATTAAAGTTTGTGTCTAGTTATAAAGCAGACTGCAGTGATTTGCTTTTAAATAAGAGGAGTTTTCAGCATTATTGCATGCATTCAGGTCCAGCTCTTATTTGTGTGGACCAGTTTTTCCACCACAAATGCCACCACAAATGAAACTCACGGAATGTGGCCAGGCACCCCTTTAGAGACCCCTGTGCCTTGCCAGGAATGTTCCAGCACTGGGGAGGGTCAGTCCTGTGCCTGCCTGAGGTTCCAGCTCTCCAGTTGTTCCTGGCTCTACTCCAGTGGTGCTGGACTGATGGGTGCAGCAGGATTCACTGCTGAGAGCTGAAGCTTTGACAATGCCTCCTGAGACTCAAGCCTGCTTTGCTGCCTGGGAAAGTCGTGGATTTTCCTTTATTCCAAACATTTAAGGTCAACCTGGGTGACTCTCACACATGCTCTGAGCATGGTCACGGCCTCAACTCCTGACTGCTCTTCTTGTGTGGCTTGTGTGATGCAAAAGAAAGTGGAAACAGATAGGAAAAAGAAAAAGAAAAAGGGTGTAAGAAATGCCCATGTGCAATCTGTGAGACCCTCACAGGTTTCAGCCCATCTGCCTCTCCATCCCCCATTGTTGGCCTCTGCTCCTTCCATCTCAATGTCACTGGGGTCCCCTCTTCTGCTCTTCATGGAGCAGCTCAAGGTCCTTTAGGGTGCTCTCCTTCCGCTTTAAAAAGACCTTGCCTGTGCTCTTCCAGCCTTAATATCCAATTATTCTCCCCTTGTAGCAATAACTGATACTCACCATGTGCTAATGAGCTGTTTCACTGCAGGCTTAAGCAGACATTTCCATCCTATGTGTACCCCATGTGGACACTTCTATGCATATTACTTTGACAAATGGGTAGTTAAAAACCCCCACTATCCTAATACTAGCATAGCTGTCTCTTCTTCCTTCCCTACTCTGCTCAGTATTCCCTCAAATGTGGGGGTTTTTTGAGAACTCATATGTTTTCAACCACTCTCAGGTCTCAGCACTGCATGAGAATCTTAAATTGATCTAAAATACACGACAGATTCACAGACCTGAGACCATATTAAGCAGTTCACAAGTGTCTGTACTCTGAGATGGTTGGTGTTTTTGAATACCACATAATCAGCACCAGAAGTATTATTAACCTGTCTCATATCCTGGTTATTATAAGCCATGATGACAAACTGGAAAGCAGACAAATAGCTGGGCTTTAATTTCTGGTTAAATATCAAGGTAAGTAACAATTTAAAAAAGATTTTGCAACCCTGAGTGGGGCTGCTCAAGTTCAGGCTGCTGTCAGATATTTCAGTGTACCAATCCCCTGCAAAAGGACAGATTTGTATCAAATTGCCCTCTCTTCTCACCATGACGTGAAGGAGAGGGTGGGGACATCATTGTGCCTCTGCTCATATTTTCTGTGGTCCTCTGGAATTACACTCGTGCTGCACCCAGGGTGAGTGACACTTCCAGATCCTAGAACTGGACCTGGATGAAGGAAGATGGCATCATCTCTTATAATTTCTTACAGCATTTATTGCTACCTTGACCCAGAAGAGCAGGCCAGGGAGAAGCACAACTGGAGAGGGAGGTCCAGCAAGAATTCCCAAATGCATTCCTGTGCACTCCTTAAACCCTCAGAGCACCTCAGACCCGGCTGGGGACGGGAATCGCCACCAGACTGGGTCAGTCAGTCTTATTCGAAGAGACAAGGATGCTTTACAGACACGGAGGGACACATTTGCATGCACTCGGTGGGGTTTTAGCTGTTCGAGTGCCATCAACATCAATGGGACTCCAGCAGCCAAATCCACATGAGCTGCGGTGGAAATGTACCCCTGAGGGCCCAGTTCACAGCGGCAGAAACAACACAAGCCGTTTTTACCCCCAGGACTTTTGCTCCCGTGATCCATGAAGAGAGCAAAACACACTTTGTGGCTCATTAAACCCTTTCACAGCACACGAGCCAGGAGAGCAGCTGGGTAATGGTTGCTGCTTCTCGGTCCCTGCATGAGGATCTAGGGCAGCACGCTGTGGTGAATGTTCCTCCTGCATTTAAATATGAGATTATTCTTTTTCCCCGTAAAAAAGACACATTAGTTATCATGAAACGCTGGCGATTTTAAAGCATTTTTGCACCTTTCTCTGGAGAAATGTTCTTAATGAGCCTTCTAGCTTCATGTCTGACTGTTCCAGGGACTGGCAAACCCATCATTTTCTTGCCTTCTTTCCTCAATCTGATCATTATTTGGTGGGCCGTGTAAAAGTCTCAATCCTGATTTCTACTGACACAGAAAAACCTCAATTAAACATGAAGTTTCCTTATAAAACATATGTCTCCTTCTATTTTCTGGATATTTATTGCCTTGAGCATATTTATTATCCTGCAGGGAGTATGAATCCTAAACTAGCACATGAAGCCAACCAAAGAGGTAGACAAGGTCTCCAAAATAAAGAAGAAAAAAAAAAAAATTAAGACTTTTCCCCTGGTTTCCAGTTGCTGCTATTTCTGCTTACTACAGATGGAAACAGAAGCTCAATATTCAAGCAAGGAGTTAACATTTACTCTTGTTTCAAGTCAGACCTCTCGTATGGAAGAGCATCTGCCTCTTTACTGCTCTATGCCAATTCACATTGGGATAACTTGATATTCGGTAATTCTGGAGTGTAATAGCTGTGTTTAGCTTGTGTAACAAAGCAGGGAATTGGGTTTAAAAGTCCACTCACAAATGAACTACTACCCAGTGTAGTATTCTTGGTTATCTCTGCCTATTGTGCATTGTCACTAGTGAAAAACCATATGTTATTTGGGCTGTTATCCATAGGTTTGGGGGTTGGGGTGAACGATCTGAGTTTTCTAAACAGCTGGGATTTATAAAACTGTTGCAAGCCATTATTTTTCTTTGGGAACCTGCTGGTAAGAGAGTATATACTGGGACCTAAAACTCAGGTTTGGAACAAGTCCACGAGGGGGGAAGAAAAAAAAGGTATTTCCATCTCTATCTGCCTGGTCCTGGTCCAGATTTTAATAAATAGCCATCCATATAAAAACCCCCATTCCCAGAGCTAGCAGGCACGGTGGAATTGTCTCATGGTGCCTCTGCTCCCAGTGCTGAGTCAGTCTGGGGACATCCCTTCCCCTGCTGTGTCCCAGACTGATGGACAGGTGTCAGAGCAGAGCTGTGCCTTAGGACAGGCCACCAGCAGCAGCTCAGCTGGCACCTGCCAACACCTGGATGTGGAGGAGCTTCCAGTGTAACAATGGAAACCCTTGGAAGCTGGAGTCTGGAATTAAAGGTTGGGAGATTCACTCTTTATTTCTTTATGCATTTAGTGAGATGGAGATTTTTTGGTGAAAATCAACCTCAGATGGCTTCTTCCATGACTTGTCTTCCCTGGCCTGGACAAAGCTCATGGGCAGGATGTCAGAACTGGCAGCACAGCCAGAACCAGAGGCAGCAAAACCACCTTGCTCTCATCACTTCTCTGTTTTGTTTTTTTCCCCAGTGGCTGTGGCACAATTAATGCTGCCCTTCCCAGCTTTTTGTTGCTTTGTTTTGGATCCTTGTGTCAGGCTGTCAACCCCAAGAGATTAAAATCAGAGGAGTGGCAGGGCTGGCTGAGAGCTGGGTCTCTGCCACAGTGGTTTGTGGCAGCTGCTGGGGCGGGAGGACCCGTGGGTGACCCTGGCTGTGTCACATGTCCCTTGTGGTCTGGGGTGGGCAGCCAGCCCTCAAACAGAAGACACAGCTCAGCAATGGGCTGCTCCTCAAAGCAGGTCTGCTCTGAGAGCTGCCTGGGAAAACCTGCTTCCTGCACAGCCGCCAAAACCCCCGAGTGTTTGCCCAGATTGGAGGGGCTTGGCTGTGTCTCATCAGCTCATGCCCTGCAGGAACCATCCCCACATCTGCATTCTGTTCCTTGGAGGACACAACCTCTGCTGCTCCCTGCACACCTGGCCTTCACCAGACACTTAGGGCACCGTGGCTGTAGGTGTGTTTTGATGGCAGCCCTGATATATAGTTTGTGCTATAAACCAGAGATTTGTCTGCAGTCAAAATACCCCAGGTTCTTAAGAAACCACAGTAAATAAAAAGGGGGAAAAACATCAGTGTTTAATTAAGAGATGCTATTGTTGTTTGGGTGTTTTGGTTTCTTTTCCACTGGGAGAAAAAAAGAAGAAATCAACCCCCTATTCATTTATATTTATCTTGTTATGTGTTTTGTTTGAGACTCCTGCTTTAGCTTTCAAGACAAAACTTTGAATTAATCTCGAGCTTTTTCTCAGTAACATCTCCACTGCGTTTACCAAGAAAGAGAGAATTGTCACTCTCTTTTGTGAAACGGGAATAATTAGCTTAAAAGTAAGCTTCTCTGTGCTATAGTTTTTATATTCACCACCTCCTGTTTTTAGGTGCTCATTGTCTGCTGTATGCATGAATGCTTGGGGATGTCTCCATGTGTGCTGGAGGTTCCCTGCAGGCATTAAGATGAAGAAACACTCCAAAAGACGGTAAAGCAAATTCCTACACTGAAGTAGGAAGCAGAAATTAAGGAAAAATAAGCCTCAGAGCTAGAGAAGAATGTAATTCTTTTTTTTCTGAGGGTCAGAAGGCACATGTCTCAGGCAGCTGCAACCATTTGTGAGTGGAAATTTTGTGGGTTTTATTATCCTGTTTTTCTAAAGCTGCAGGGAACACCTAAAATTGAGTGCTCATCCTCAGAGCATCAAAGCTCAAATACCTTTACACCGTCAACGCTTTGTGACATGGACTCGTTTTTGTTTTATTTCTTGCTGTCCTGCAAGCTGGGGTGAAGTTTTAGTTGGTGCAAGCTGAGTTATGTCACTGCCCCATCTCAGTCACAGGACACTGTGGGCTGTGATGACTCTGTGACTGTGGTGGCTCAGAGCTGCTCCAGGCTAGCTCTCCTCTGAAACCATTTTAGTAATCCCAGTTTATGAGTCTGAGCTCGGCAGAAAGCATGTAGGTGGTAGAGAAATAAAAGGCTGACTCTGGCAGGGTGGAGAGATCTTTATTTCACCCAGGTGTTCCAGGCCAGAGTGCCTGAATCTGGGGCTTTCCCAGCTTTTTAAAGGGGGGCAGAGGCAGGAGAGGTACAGATAACTGGGACCAATAGGGAACATTGCGGGGAGTTTCCTCAAGGGTAAGGGGATACCTGAATACAATCTAAGGGGTAGAGAGGGGAGGGGAGGGGAGGGGAGGGAGAACAAAGGGATAGCTATGACAACACAATATAGAACCACCCATCACGCAGGGAAACCGTTAACAAAATAAAGACAAGGGCCAAATGCCATAAGAGAGGCTGGTTACTAGAAAAATGCACCACCACATGTGACATCTCCTCTGGTGTCATTGATACAATTCTGCTGTGATTTCAGATACAAAATGCATTATCACTCATCTTGGCTGGGCAGCTGGCCCCCAAAGTGTCTTGATCTACCTACCATCCTTATGCAACTTGTAATCTTGCTGTTCAGCTTTTACCTTTGGCATGAGATGTTGAAAATAATTTGACATTTTCCATATCCAGACAGTATTTCTTCAGTTTCAGGCACTGGAGTCATGAACCCTGCTATTGGTGTAGTTAGGGGATCTAGGCCTACATAAATAATCAGCTTAAGCAATTTGTCAGTGACTGCAGGGCTGTTCTAATGGGTTCTTTGATAATGATAAAAAAATATATGTTTAGTATCATATTTTCTTCACAGCATGTACAGCTCTTCCTTGGTGTAAGGTTTTTATGTCTCCTTAGACAGCAGCAAAGTCTCTGTGCTCAGTCACAGCACAATGGCTCTTTTCAGAGTGGGTCACCTGAGTCAGCTCCAACATACATATGCTGGTCTTGTCTTTCCTGAGGTTCAACCTCTGTTGATAAGAAACTGTTACATGTGGCACTTCAAAGGACTGAGAAATACTTTTTGAGTGTTTCTGGCAGTCTGCTTTGGCCTTGCAAGTTCTTTGTTGACAAAAGAGCTGCTCTTGCTCTTCTATAACTTGTAGTATCTATCATTTAAAATTTTCCCCACTTTGATTCAACCCTTAGCAAATCTGCTCTCTCCTTTCCAGTTCAGGAGTCTGCCCCCTTTCATAACAATCTAGCCTAGGGACTAGAATTTGGTTTATGTAGTTTATGTTATGTTCTCATTATTATACTGTTGTCCTAATTTGTATCTTGGGGTAGAATGACTTGAGCTTCTGGAAAATCATGTTTTCACAAATCAAATTATTTGCCACATTACGAGCTGTGGAATTACGGTGTGCTGTGCAGAAATGAGACAATGCAACATTAGGGGCTTTGTTTCTTCATCACAATAGAGGATGAAGATGGATGGAGGGAGGGATGAATGGATGGATGGATGGATGGATGGATGGATGGAGAGAGATAGATAGATAGAGACATAAATAGATAGAAAGATAGATAGATAGAAAGAAAGACAGATAGATAGACAGACATATAGAAAGATAGATGATAGTTAGATAGATAGATAGACAGAGAAACACTAGGCACTTTTTGAAGGTTACACTATTTTATTATTAATTTTACATCAGTGCTGTTTGTGAGTGGTACTGAAGGTGAATCCTTGGCAGTACTTGCTCTGGTCTTGGGCAGGGACCAGGAAACACAAAGACAATGCTTTCAGACCTGTGAGTGTGCAGAGTAAGGTTGTCCTGGTGATCCTGGACTACAACACAGATGGCCAGCTGAAATCTGAGGGGACAAAAAGAGGGGAAAGGTGATGTGCAGGGTACAGTCAGAGCCCACACCTGGGACAGGTCAGCCCTGCCCCACTTGACCTTCAACAGCAAAAATGTGCAAACCTATTCAGAGCTCCAGAGTCCCTCATGCCCCATGTCCTCTCACAAAGTCACTCTTATTGTGCTGTGCTTCACTTCTTCATCAAACCAATGCTAATGGTGTCCATACTTCATCTTTTGTCACAACAGGAAAGGCAGATTTCCAGTTTTGCAGGGAATAGCATTTGCTGTGGGCCAGCACTGGGTGAGAAGAGTGGTAATATATGTATTTACTGCCCTGCTGGCCACGTGTGCATGGAGTACAGGTAGGAACTCCCATGAAAACATAGGCGGAGGAGGCTTTGACTTGTCTGTAGCCTGTCAGCACAACTTAGTGCACATGGCACAGAGGATGCAGAAGCCTGGAATTTGTATTGCTGTGCTAATATAGCTCAGGAGTTAATTAATTTCCCCAAACTCAGAGTAGCAGTGAGAACAATTGATAATCTGATTCTGGGAGGCATTGCAAAGTCTGGGACAAACCATCCTGAAACAGGTGTTTGTATTATAAGTGCAAGAAAACTTTCACTACTGTTTTTTATTCTCTCCTTTTGGCAGTACCTCTGTCTCCCTCCTTTCCTGAGATGGTATCCTCATTTTAATTTATTTTTTGGTAATTTTAAATATTATTAAATAAGAAAGAACTGTTTTATTAACTTGAATGTGACAAGAGCACGCTCATCACTGCCATACAATTGCAGCCCAGGATTACTGGAGTGTGGAACAAGAGAGGAAGCTACAGGATGAGGTAAGTTTCAATTTAAAACAGTCAAATATACTATGTTTTGAATTCTTTCCCTGGCAGAGATAAACTCTTCAAATGGGAAAATATCTACAGGGTTTTCCGTTTAAGCTGATGTCCAGAAACAAGGAACAGCTGAAGCCTCTGCTATTACCATAGCAAAGAGATGACAGAAGGGTGAAATGATATGAGAAAGGATCGCTCAGCGCGGGGCTGTGAGTGGAGATGGCTGCATTCCTGTTGCCATTGTTTTCCCTTGGTGCTTCAGCTACTGTACTTGTATTGTGAGTTTAAAGACACAGGAAACTCCTATTTGTACTGTTACATCGGCAGATTTCTGATTTTCGCTTATTTGGGCCACAGATTGAATCAGGTTGAATAAAGGGCAGGGGTGGGTGGGTAATAATTGCTTCTGTTAATTGGAATCCACTTTGGGTCAGATGTAGGACTCTGTGTCCCTTTATGGTGTCATGAGACAATCCGTGGCTTGAGATGGGTCTGCTGAGAGCATTCCCTTTTACTGAGTTCCCTTAAAAAAAGCTTTTAAGAACAAAAGGTCGGGATTTATTTGAATTTAAAAAGAAAATAAAATAGCGCAATGCGTCCTTTTAAGCAGCGCAAGCTCGGAGCAACTAGGGAAGAGACTGTAGGAATAAAAAGGTTTGTAAACAAGGCTGCCATCAGCCTCTCAGCCTTCTTGTGAGCCTGGCTCTGGGCCAGCTCCGTAACTTTCTGCTCAGCAGCGAGCGCTGCGGTTTCACTCCTGTCCCTGGGACACCCCTGCCACCCGTGGTGCCCCGATCCTGCCCCCTCCTCCCGCCTTCTCTGAGCTGTGCCTCCCTCGTTGTGCAGCCTGGGGAAGCCTGGAGGAGCCCCGTGGAAGGAGCCACCTCCCCCTGCCTGTGGAGCACCTCACAGACCGGGCACAGGTGCCACGTCCATCCTGGGTGTCATCGCTGCAGAGGGACCCATGAGCCCCCTGGGAACACTTTTTCACGGGTCTAAGGTTTCAGACCACCCGTGTTTTGTGTTTTCAAAGCTGTTTTACTTTTAGTTCTTTGTTGTCCTCCAACTGTGCACATGAAAGGATCCCCAACCCCGATGCCTGACACTCAAACTATTGCTGTGGGGTGGGAATGAGAAGGTGGTGTCCACCCAACAACCCTTCCCATACCAGAGGCCATCAGGTCCTGCCAGATGTGCCAATCTTCCTGGAGCACCACAAAGGAGAGGGTTTTACTTGGAATCCCAGTAAAGCATGGGATAACCCAGGGACATTGTTGGACACTGTGCTCAGCTCCAGGGGCATCCCCCTGTGCTGCCATAGCCACAGGCTACGTGCTGAGGCCCTGGTCAGGAATCCTTCAAGTGCTCTTCTATACAAGATACTGAGAGGTGAAACATCAAGGATTAATATTCCACCCCGCTTCAGGCACAATAGACCCAGGGCAGGTTAATGCTATGGCTCCTGTGCAAAGTTATGCAAGTTATTTGATAACCACATGTGGTTAATGCCTCAGATTTATCTACCATGTCAAAGATGAAACTTTCAATTATGTATGTCTCCTCTTACAAGTAGATTTTATCGTTTGAAGCATATGCAAAGAAGAAGAGTACACTTCTGTTACCTCTCATTACAGCACCAACATTTTCTAGGCTCCCTCTCCTGAATAACAAATCTCCAAACACACTCACTTTGAGTACTTAATAGTGACAAGGCAAACATGAGCAAATGCCAAATATAGAAACATAAATGTTTAAAAATTAATCCTACCAAGAAGGATAATTCTTTCTCGTTAAAAGTTCTCATGAGTTCTGCCTTCCAATTCATAACAGATAATCACACAGTCCAGCATCCAAAAAGTCTCTCAGAGTGAGATATCAACAGGATCTTAAGTTGTTTTAAAGAACTCCATGGAGCTATTTTTCAATGTCTGTTCTGCTTGCATAACTGGTTGGAAAATTTGTCTGCTATTTTTCAATGGCTCTGTCATTGTTATCTTCAGTGATATTCTCTTCCCCCGGAGAGCTAAAGAAAACATTTAATGATTTAGATAATTCACGTTAATTGGTGATAGGATTTTTGCTTCACACCTTGCACTAGTTTTTTGTATGACGCAACATCTCTGTGTATCTTAAATTATTTGTTTGCAGGCAGATACATTCAGTGCTGGGAGTTCCAGGTTTAGTTTTGCTCTTAGACTTTTGTGCAAGAGACCTTCCTGGTGCTTCTTGGAAGTGATTTCCTTGTGCCTGCAGCACAGCATGAAAGGCTATTTAGTAAATGCAATTTTTTCCTGTCTTAGAAGGGATGTTCTGTGAGAACACAGGGGAAAAGGCAAATATCAGTAAAATTATAAGACTGATAACAAATAGATGGTGAATCTCTCAGAAAAGCAACATTCTCTTCACCCACATATGGTGTTTGAATACCTATTACTATAGCCATTTTTTTTGCTACCATCCTTAAAGAATGCTGCAATATGTACACACTAACCTTAAAATGAAATAAATATTGAAGTTGAGCCCTGTTCTGAGGTGCTAGACCTTCCAGGATTATCAGTGAAGACCCTTGAAAAACCAAGAAAGAAGTGATTCGGCATAAACTCCTCCTAAAACAGGAGATGCAATCCAGAGAGTCATCACCCAGGGAACCTCCCAGAAGCTGATTGAGACCCTGCACACCCTCCAGATGCTCATCCTGAAGGTTTTGTCCCAGCTTACTGAGAGCCATACATCTCATTAGCATGTGCTTCCTTACACATTCCTCTAATTCCTAAAAATTCCACTTCCTAAAAGGAAATTCAGGAAAATTTCTGTAACAGAGATGGTTGCAGTGCCTTGAATGGAACTCCCTTTTTAATTATGGAGGGACAAAAACACTGAGTGATCCTGAAAAGCCAGCACTTTCCTTCCACTCCCTCCTTCAAGGAAGTCCCTGTTCCCAGGCTCCCCAGGAGAGTGGTCACGGCACCAAGGCTGTTGGAAGTCAAGGAGTATCTGGATGACACTCTGAGCCACATGGTTTAATTTTGGGTAGTCCTGAGGGGAGCAGGGAGTTGGACTCAATCATCTGCAGGAGTGCCTTCCAAACTGAAGCAGTCTGTGGTTATGTAAGAGGGATGTGGGAAGAGATGAGCATTTAAATCGGCACGGGTTCTAAGAGGATGATTAACACAGGTCATCTGGGTGAACTTGCCCAGTGAACACCAGGACATGTCAGCCCTTATGGAAGCCAGTGGCTAATTCAGGAAACAAGGCCATCTTTTAGTTTTCTTGGGCCCAGATGTTGAGAAGACACTATTTTGATTAAAATGACCATTCTTTACACTGAAAGAAGACATTGACTCTTCAATCTTTCGGAAGAAGAAATTGTGAATTTAAAAAAAACCAACCTAGCAGAGTGTGATTGTCTTGACATGAGGGAAAAATACACCTTCTCATAAGTCTTCAGAAAATTAGTAATTTGATTATTTTGGGGCCTGTAACTGTTGCTTTGGGCATTGGAACAGCAGCTAACAGCTCTTGAACCAGATGCTTAGTGGATGCACAATCCACAGTCTGAAATCATGTGAGGATATGACTTGTCATTTAAAAGGAGGATGTGCCATGCCAGCTGTGCTTCTGCTTTTCTCTTTTGTCTATTCAAACAGCTGGAACAGTCTGGAAGAGTCAGGGTTTCCCTCAGGAATTCCAGCAGGCAGTGGGAAGATTCAGGGAGCCGATTTGTACTTCTAAATTTTTCCGCTTTAAATTCTGCAATGTTTCAGAACTGTGATCTCAAACACAGTTGCATAAAGCTGTGGTCCTACAGAAATCTGCATGCAGCTGACTCAGGATGAGAAATATGGCATTGTGTGTGTGTTTTAATTTTTAAAATTTTTTTGATTGGTTTTTTTTCAGGACAATATACTTTTATTGTGTTCCCTGAAGAGTAGCTTAACCTCTCTGTGTGTCTGGATATTGGGTATGACAGATAAACATCTACATCCATGGTGTTATCAACTGGCTCCAGGTGCTGACTGATGGAAAAAGAGATCCTTAAAACCCTATCCTCAGTGACATATATTTTTCTGAGTAAATTCTGCAGATTCTGGTGCCTTCTAGTGACTCATTAGCGTGGCTGATGTTGTGATCAGAGGATCACTGAAACCTAACAAATGAATGAAATAAAATTAATATTTTCTTTAATTTAGAGTTCAATTAATCTCAGTCTTGGGAACCTCACCCTTCTCTTTCCATAGCAGTTCTTTACAAGAGTTATGGTCAAGAGAAGACTTGTATAGATTAATATTCCAGTATATTTCCAGCCTCATACCACATTTTACCATAAATCATCACTTCTGTTCTTTCTTTATGTCTCTTCCTTTGTTACTCTCTGCCTTTGTCCTTTTTTTCATGGGCATATGATATTGGGTAAAATAATGAACTTTTACCACCCAAGTGCATCTGTCAGTCGCTAAACTGCCCCAAAGTTATTAGTACCTATGTCTATTAAAATGTGGAAATTATCAAAGGAACGTGGAAATTAAAAACGTTGAAGGACTTCCATGACATGCATCTCCCTGCATCTCCCTGAGGCTGCAATCTGGCACTAACTGGGGTTTGCAAAATGCCCATTTAAATGTGACATTTTAAAATATGATTCTGTTAATAACAAATCAAATTTAAGTGGAATTTTCCTCCTAATGACAGCTGTAAAATTAGTTCAACAAATACTTGTCACTACATTTAACAGCTAATGTTTTATTCCCAAAAGCCATTTTTGATTGTGGAGCTTTTCAAGTGCCTTGTACAAAAGAAGTTTTAATAATGCAATATTAAGTGAATTAAATTAAATTATTAGCAACACAGTTGTGTTTTCTTCAATCAGTTGCAAGCATCATTTGGAACAATAATAATTTGGTTCAGATTTGCTGTGGTTCACTGTAAGAGGGATTTTATCTTCACATGATGGGATATTTTCTTGCTCTGATCTTTAAAGTTTTCTGTGGCTCATTTCAAAAAGCCTAGCTTGGGGTTGCATGCCGTTCTTCAAGCTGAAATCAACCCCTTGCTCTCACCAAGTATGTTTTTTATTAAAACCGAGTTTTATTGTTGATGTGTATTTCCTGTTTTCCACCTATGTCAATTCCCACACATCACATAAGGACCCCCAGAATGTGATGGATTTACAGAGAGACCTGTTAATGTAGCAATAACCACAGCTTCCCTCCCAGCTACTGCCTGTCAGCACACCCCAAACGGGTTCGGGATGATTCCAGTTCAAGGATGTCTCCTTCTCCTGGTTTTTCATGCCTCCAGGCTTTTCCATATGAATGGCTGTGATGCTGTTCTGGGTTTTAGCCTCTTTTTCTTGTATATATTCTCTGTATCCTTTATGGTAGCTTTGGAGCTTCATGTAGTTCTTAGTTTCAACACTTTCCTAGGCAGAAAAATAAAACAATTTTCAGGATCCCTGTGCTATCTTGGTTCTCCTTAGACACCAAAGCTGAAACCAGTTTCCGAGACAGATCTTGTAAACAGGGCCTGGATCTCATCCTAAGGGAGGAGAATCTAGAAGGTACTAGAACTGGGGGAATTACTTTGCCAGGAGGGTTCCTAACTGAGGGGTTCTTGTCAGATATCCTGATTTGCAGAATCTATAAAAATTGTACATGAGTTATGCAGGCTGTGCATCCTCGGCCTTTTCTATCTGACAAATTTATGCACCTGAGTATCCTCATATAAAGGTACCCTTTTTATCACCCTAATTGTGTCTGACTCTTATTTTTAGCACCAGTGAAAAAGGCATCAGTTCAGACCCATCAATCTGGTGAGCTGGGAGCCCACCCCAGCTCTTTGCTCCAGAGGGGGTAGGATGAACAGGCATTGTAGGGTAATATCGACACAGCAAAGCACTTTGGATGGAGATCTCCTCCTGCCTCAAGGATTTCTGGTTAGGGAAATTCAGCCCTGCAAAAATCTCATCCACTGAGCTGCAGTTTTCAACAGCAACACTGAGGATAATAAAAATCAGTCATCGGTTGATGGAAGTCTGTGATTTCTATGCTGGTTTTAACATAAAGGAAATTTTACATATTTAATTGTTTTGTACTATATTTTCTAATATCAAATCAAGTGTATTTGATATTAGGAAGTATTTCTTGACTGGAGGAATGGTTAATCATTGGAACAGGCTGCCCAGAGCAATCCCAGGAAGTTTTCAGAGTGGATGTGGCACTTTGTGACATGTTTAGTGATATGATGGTGTTCAGTCTAGGGTTGGACCTGATGATCTTGAAGGACTTTTACAGCCTTAGTGATTCTGTGATTCTGTGAGTCATGAGCACAACGTGAATGCCAATATTTCTGAGTTCAGAATCCACTTTAGAAAAGAGGACCGAATAAAGCCATTCAATGTGAATCACAGGTACAGGTGATGTGGAAAGAAGTAGAGAAGGACAAGAGGAAAATCAGCCAAACTCTGTGGTGCAGACCCATTGATTTAAACAAACCTGTGCCTGTTTCATTTTATAGGAATTTGTTTTCTTTTACCATGTACTGAACACATGACTTTGTCAGATTTTGGGACATCTGTCTTTTGATAAAATATGGAAATTACTGCTTATGTGTTAGGCTCCTTTGAGTATGATTCTTGGGTGGCAGCTGGGACTGGTCAGTGGATTCCCATACAGTGCTCTCACTCGGCATTGCTCAGCTCTAGATAATCTAGGTATGTGCTTCTGACATCCTTCCACTACAGCAGGAGGAAACATTTCCAGAAAAAGGCAGGTCAGATCCTGAAAACATATGTTATGAGCTCCTGCAGCCCACCTCTTTTTGCACATTCAGACCAGCATCTTGAGAGCAAACACCAGTCTCCTTTGAGGTCAGGGGGCAGGTCATTAATAATTCCTCTGTATCAGTATTGTTAAAAAGTCTATAATCCCCATGTCACATCACTTTTCCTCACATTGATTTTGATCTGGGAAAATAGATGAGTAATGCGTCTGACTGGTGCCTGATGTTCCCTAGTACATAATAAGCAGCATTATTCATTTTGTGAAGAATGTGTAATCACCTCTCTGGAAGAGAGGTGTTACCTGAAAAGCTGTCTCTTTCATCACTGCGTTCCCCCCACCCTTACACTTGTGTTATCAATCATTAGATCATCACTGGAGAAAAGCTGCTGGAGGCACAGGTATGCCTGTTTAAGAGGATAGACAGGATGGGAGTTGCGAGTTTTTTTATAATGCTTTCCTGCTCTGACTCCATCCAGATGTGGGTTTCAGGGATAGTGTTTGGGAAAGCCTTTTGTTTCTGATCCTCTGTGCTGCGGCAGCCTGGAGCAAATCAGACTAACCTGGGGTAGCTGGGTGAAAGGCAGTGCAATTTATCTCTGGGTGGCTGAGAGGCACAGACCAGATGAAGGATTTCATCACCACATTACTCCAGAGGTAGTCTGAGCTCATTCATCTGCAAAAGAAACAAAGTGAATGAACAACTTGATAGTGCTTCACAGTTTGAAGATTGCTTCTGGATGAATGACCCGCTTGTCTGCAAGTAGGAGTACTGGGCTGCTGCTGCAACACATGATAAGAATAGAGAATTAATTTCTTCAAAAGGATTTTTCATCTGATGGTGTTTGATAGGTACACACAGATTTAGAAAATATTCTCCCATATATCTCTGTTTCACCATTAACTAGAATTAAATCGAATGGTACAATTTACATCCAACAAGTCTAGTTTTGCTTTCTGTCCTATTTTACTATCAAACATTATATTTCTATTTGAATATGTTTTCAACTAATTCAGCAAATTATTAATGTGGGCATGTAATAGCCAGTGTCTCCTCAGTCTACTTGCTAACTTGGTTCATTTGCAGTTTGTAATTTGTTAATAGTTCTCAGTAATTATTGCTAATTTACCTGCTGCTTTTTTATACCCTGTGTCAATATTTTCCCAGACCAGATCAGGCCCATGAAATCTGCACAAACATTTCTGTAACATTTCTTTTTAGGTCAGTATTGGACTGGTATTCTTCTAAGTGTTTATGCAAACCATTTAAGGGAGAGACTCTGCTCATTAAGACCCGCATCACAGCACTCCTGCATGATAAATTTTATTTAGTGGAAACAGAAAAAAAAACAAAGAGAGAGAAAGCTGCTGATTTTGTGGCTGGGAAGGGGCTTTGAACACACACACCCCCCTTGTCTTACCTGGAGGGCAGTAAAGCTGTCAGATACAGGAGGAATCCATTCTCCTGCTGCCAGAGGAACACTTTACACCACCACATAGTGTTAATATTACTTTTTAATAAAATAGTTTATTATATTTTTTTAACTTTTAACACTACCTTCTACTGACTGGTTGAGGGTATATGCTCTTTAGCTGGTGGGTGCCAGCCTGGCTGAGTTTGCTGGGGTCATCCAAACCTTTGAGCTAAGATGCTCTGCAAGGGAGGTAAGAGTGGCTCCTGACCACTGAACGTTGTTTGCTGCCTCAGTGATTGGATTTTCTGGGATGGAAACTTAAGGGAACAATAGCTTGCTGTTCAGAGAGGGATAACAGAGGTGGACATCTCAGTGAGATTCCCTTGGAGGTTTCTGGTACCTCAGGCAGAAGTTCACTTTTGCTCCTGATGATGCTTTTCTATGTATATTTTTCCCATTTCCCCTTTTATTTTGTGGGCTAACTTTTAAAACAGGCACATTTGAAAGTGCCTTAGAATTATTGCTTATGCCACAATCCAATTTTTATCATACTGGCATGAATATATAATAGCTAACAAAGCTGGGGGTAATTTAGGAAATATTAGGCACACTGACCAACCTGTCCTCCAACCAGTAGCTCTACTTGCACGGCTGAACCTCTCTGTAAAGCTTACCAGCTAATTAGAATGCATTAAAAATGACAGTGGCTGTTGACTGTGGGGCTGGAAACCAGAGATTATGGTGTCACACAACACCAGGCAATATGTGAGTCAGTCGGCGCCCTTTGAACGCTCCTCACATCTGGCTGGTGCTGAATGGAGCCACTGTCCGAGGGGCTGCTGCTGCAGTACCTGGCTCCTCATGTACTAATTACAAGCTCTGAGCGCAGGAGTTAGGGGAGTCTGGGGACTTGTGGCTGGAGTTCACACGGGCTGGTGAAACAAAGGATGCCCTGTTCCTCATTACGCTCATACACTTAATTAGGAAGTGAGTTTGTTGATCGCTGGCTGCGTTAAGAATCACTCATTTATGGCAGGGCACTTTGTGATTTTTTTTTTTTTTAATTTCTGGGTTTGTTGGGGTTTTTTTTTTTTTGTGAAAGTTTATTTAAATGACAGTTTACACTTTGGCCATAAGGGACGTGCTTTTATTTTATCTGAGTTTAAATATGTCTGTTGTAGTCTCCTGGTCTGATGGGAAGAGACACAGGAGTGTTTTGTTTCGAGGAGTGAGTGGGAAGGAGAGGGGGTGGGCCAGGGGAAGTGTTTGATTGCAGAGCTGGGGCGATTGTTTGGGATTGGCAAAGCCATTTGAAGATCTGTGCACTGAATTTAGAGAGGACTGAGGGTGGCAGCGGTGCCACCCTCCTGCGTACTGGGGGGCCCAAGATGATGCCTTGGGATTTCAGCTTTTATATTTCTCGTGTATTTGTAATCCTGCAGCTCTTTCGTGTATAACTCTAAACTCCATATACAGTGTCAGCTACTGCTTTCCCATTTTGGTCAGACAGGACAATTCCCCTCTAGACCTGGGAATCAAGGACACCTCACTGTCCCAGGCCCAGAGAAATGTAAACAAAAGTGAGTTGGGGGGAGCAAACTTGGGGTAAATGACTTCATTACCTGAAGCTGTAAAAATCTGAAAGGATCTGAAAAATATAAACCCTAAATCCTAAGGCATCACATGGACCCCCTGAGATGCTCTGTCCTGCAGCAGCCCTCTCAAAGCAGCCTGTGTTGGGAGCCAGCTTCCCCTTCTCCATTACAGGGATGGCATTAATATCCAGTGCCACTGTAGGAGCTTCTCTGCTACAGCCAGAGGGGATGAATGATAGACTGTTTTCCTCGCCCAGAAACAGTGTGCTGGGGCTCTGACAGCGGAATCACAGGAAAAAAGAGTGCAGAAAAGCCTTAAGAGAGAAGCCAAGAGTGAGATATAATGGGAAAAACAGAGGCCTGTCTGATTTTTCTATAGTAGCTGAAACTGTGATTAATCAAGCTTTTATGAAAAGAAATTTACTATCATCTTTGCTCAGATACCTTATATCATTGTTACTTAATTACAGACACCTTACTGCTACCTTCTATGCACTCTGGTTCCTCAAGCATAAAATGCCTCTAATCTCACATCTATTATTCAAATTTTCTTCCTAGCTGCATGCCTGCAGGAAAGCCAGGGAGCCGCAATGCAAGAGAACTGGTGGGGGTTTGGAAGACTCTTTGCAAAACATCTTCGGTTCCATGTACATAGAGTTGGTTCACTAGGCTGAACACACTGTTTAGAGACTGGAGGAAGGAAAAAAACATCATATTGTTAAAATATTTTCCCTGAATATAACTAAATTAAAACAAGTTTCTGTAGAGGTTTGTAACTTGCCTTTGGTTTTTACACTCACCTGGTTACAACGACCATTTCAACCTCTTTTCTGAATTGTGTGTGTTCCTTCCTCCCCCATGTGAAAAAATAAAAAAATCAACTGAAAAAAGTTGAAATCAACTGAAAAGACACAGCAGGTAACAGCTGACCGGAGCTTTTGCTCACATGTTTTCTGGATGAGAGACTGAAGGTTTTCCTGGCTTAGAGGAAGCCATTCATTCAATCCTCAAGGAGTGCTTGGACCCTACCCAGAAATGTGAGTGGATTCCTTGTTGTTGCTGTTGTTGTTTTCAAACAGTATCTGACTGTGAGTAGAGGAAAAAATATAAGATTAAACCCCAAACCAATCATGTTAATTGTGAGAGGTTTGCATAAATGTTATTTTCAGGAATAAATTACAGTAGTGCTCACGTGAATGAGGAAGGTAAATAGGGTGTCTCAGCTTCTTCAGATCCATGACCCATTTGCAGATTATCACAAAGAATTATGCATAACTCACAATCCACCAGGAAAACATAGTGGAGCATATAATTATGTTGCAAAAGTCTTGCTTCAAAAAAAATTGAGTTCAGCCTGGAGTCTATAAACATTTACATGTGCATTTAACTTCATTAAATGGCAAACAGCTGTAACTTCCTTTACAGTTATCAGCTGTTCTTCCTCTTGAAAGTGCTTTTTTGATCTCTAAGGCTCATGAAGTTTAGACCTTCCTTGAGTCTGGTGCTGACCGGTAGAGAAGAGGAAATTCTCGCTTTTGATTAAAGCAGTGGATACCCCAAACATGAACTTGTGTGTGAGCTTCACTTGACAATGTGTCCTGTTGGTTCTGCAGGAGCCATTTCCAGTGGTAAGTGAACATAAAAAGCAGAAAGAAATTGAAGAAAAAGAAGAATAAAAAAAAAAAAATTAGAGAGGTGGGAGGCCAAATCTTCTCCCTGTACAATTTTACATGGTGTTTAAATATGCAGACATGTATTATTATTTTATGATGAACATGAAGTCAAGCTTTTAAAGTGACACTGTGACCAATCCCCGCCTTGCTACCCCAGCCCAGAGCAATGAGTGCCACATCCAGTCTTTTCTTAGACACCTCATGGGGTGGTGGCAAATCAAGATCCTCTTGACTTCAGCATGGATGGCATTGAGAAGACCAGCTTGTATTGCTGTGAGTTTCTATTTGCTTTCTGAACTAAAGAAAATTATTAGTCTTTCTTGCTGCTTCTAGTTTTAAGCTGACAGCCTCAAGAATGGGTCATTTAAAGCAAGTCTCAACAGTGTTAAAAATGCCCTTAAATTGGTACTATTGTCAAAGAAACCATGTCTAGAAACATCATTTTTATCACAAACCCATTGCATTTCTGGTTTTTTGTTGTATGCTGTATAAAACTATGTCTTTCAAATACTCATGGGAGTGCCCTAAAAGCCAGTTGCTGTTCTGAAGTTTATCTGACTTAGTAAAAATGCCCTCCTTGCATTCTTCTACCAAGCAAAATCCCACATCTGAAGCACCAGTGTTCCATCAGATCTGTGTTCTTTAGGCAGAGCATAGCTACCAAACACAGTGCAGGTTTGAAATCACGGTTCTCTACATAGTCTTATCTATGATTCTCTGTGATTCACATTTCCGGGGGGAAAAAACCTGCTGTATGTCATTTAGGAACAACCAGGACCAACATTCTAATTTCTCTCAGCTGCCCATTAGGTCTAAACTTTCCCTGGTCCCACCTCTTTTGTTGCTTTGCATTTCCAGTCCTGGATTTGGCAGAAGACTCTGAAAAAAGTCTGTGGGTAAAATCCCAGGTCATAGCAGCAGAGGTTCTGTTGTACCAGGTCCTTGGCTCATCTCTTGGAGATGTTTTTGGGCAATGACTTCGCATACTCATCTTGCACATGTGCTTCCATCAGCCCTTCCTGATGCATTTGCTGTGCTGCCCTTGGATACTGCCATCACAGAGTCAATCTTGACATCATCCAAGGAATATTCTGCCTTTTCCACAGGAGAACAGTCTAATCCTGTGTTTCCTTATGTATGGAACTGGAAGGAACAGCACTTCCAAGCTGCTGTGGAGGATGAACTGAGGGTGACTTGGAATGGGTGGCTGCTCCACACGGAGCTGGGAGCTAAGCCTCCAATGAAAAGTTGTTTCACCAGGGAAGCTATGCCTTTCCATCTGTTCCTTGGATTTAGATTCCTCATGTTTTATTGTGTTCGTATTATCATACAGCTCTATGTCTGGCATAGGTATTAAAATGTCTGGGTGTGCAGGTTCCATAATCCTGCTGCTGGCTTCGTCTTTCTTGGGCTGCAGAGTTTGGTTTGCTGCATTTTTATTGTTACCACTGTAATTGTATTGTGAGGGCTCTTGCTCCAGCTCCGGCTTGTTAAATAAACAGAACATATCCTTGTGTCTCATGCCTCCGCGTCTGGAAGGGATTTAAACCTCTTCTTTTGTCTGCGTGTTTTGGCTGAACTGAGATTTTCTCTTGAAAGACCCTGCGAGTTTCAGGGTCTGTGTGTATTATACAGAGTTTGCTTTCATTAAGTTGTGAGTTATTACATCTTTGTTTGTGCTCGGGGTGTTGGGAATCATGGAGGCCAGTTCCTTTTAAACACTGAGGAGTACAAATAACCCAGGAATAAGAGTCTTGATTGATGTAGCTGCTGCTGTGGCTCACATGTGGAGTAACTCTACATTGTTGTGTTTCCCAAACAGTGGATTTCATAAACTGTATCATTCCATGGTGGCACCTGGTAAAAGGTCAAGAAGTAGAAAAAAGAAAGAGTAATTCAAACACGTCAGAGTAATATTTTTCTTTTTAAGACCTCACCCCCCGTCATTATTCAGCCATGTTCTGACCTGCTTATTTTCCACAACTCACTCAGAAATCACCTCAAAAGGTATGTTTTTTATGAATATATTGGAAGGATTAATTCTTCCTATAAATGCTGATATTCAACATACAGAAGGCAATTTTTTTTGTAGAACCTGGTTTTGGAAGATATGTCTACCAAAAGACCTCTAACTCATCCCGCCAGTCTCAGCCAGAGGAAGCAGAAATGTCTTAAATTTCTTAATAAAATTTCAATGATAAATATTAGTTTTCTACAAATATTTAAATATTTTCCAGTGATATTAGTCTAAACTCATTTTAACATCTTTATGAATTGAAGATTAAACAGAATCCTCAGTCAATTTATGTTAGGACCTGGCCAAATTACCTCTTGTTTTTTTTCCCCACTGCCTTAGCCTACATTTTCCCAGATTGGATATAATTATATTTGTTACATGTAAGGGGAAATGGTAGAGATTCACACCACTGAAGTAATTTCTTTTCTGTCATTTTCTCAATGCATCTTTCTGTCATCTTCTCAATTTTTCAGCTTTAGGGTTCATCTTTGGCCTAGAATAATCCCTCGTTCCTGAATTCACAACTGGTCTTCAGTCAGTCACTCCCTACCTCCTATTTACACAATCAGTTTAAGTTTTTATCTACATCTGGTACTTCTACCACATATTTATCATTTACTTCTACCATTATTTTGTCTTATACTTATTTCAGACAATCACCATAGTTATAGAAATCTTGCAAAATTACTATCTTACAAAGTGGCCCAGTTGCAGTCTGATATAATCTGTAAAAGTAACTGAGGTACTTTTTTCCACTGATTAACATATACCATAATGCCAAATTTTGCCCAATGCAACCCAGACTCACCTGTACTGATGGTGTTCAGGTTTGTTTGTGAGCTGTAAACCCTTTGTAGTACTTGGGATGAAAGACATGTGTGGCATATCATGATTTACTACTGGGTTTGCATAATATATCTATGCCTAATTTATCAATATAACTTATTCAACAACCTGGTCCCTCTCCAAAACATCCACATATGTTTTCCCTTTCCTTTAATTGATTTCTCTTTCCCTCTCCCAATGGCGAACAGCATTTTTTTCTTCCTCTGTGCGTTTTGTAACACAGTGAAGACAATAGATTTTTTTTCATTTAACTTTATGGACTGAGTGCATTATAGAGCAGCAGGAAAATTTCCAGCCTCTTAAAATGAACAGGAGCTGCACAGACTACAGACAGGTCATTCTTCAACACAGCAAAAATTGTGTGCTGGAATAGATGATTGCTTATTGAGTTTCACTCCTTCCCAGACTCCCAGCTTGGGCTCTAAACCCATCAGCTCCCCTTTCTCCCCCAGCCCCTCTTCCATGAGTGACGCAGCACCTTGAGGGACCCACCTTGTGGCGCACATGCCCAGGAGAACAGAGCCACAGGAGGTTTCTGGAACACAGCTGCAGGAGCAGCACCATCTGCACTCGGATCCACTCTGAGACAGTTCAAGGCTCCTCTGCACTACAGGCAAAAAGGAACTTTCCTGACCTGAGGCTGGGGGGCTGGCAGAGGCTGAGGGGGGCACAGATTGTGCTGCAGCAGGGACGAGCCTCTTGCTTTTGCAGCTGCAGAGCCCAGGTTGTCTGCATCTAGGTGGGCTTCCCTTCCCTCCAGCACAGCCTCTTGTCACATCCTGCCTTGGTGACACTGCTCTGAAAGGCAGTGGGGCCACAAGTGTTTTACATCCCCACAGTATCTGCTGAGCTGAGCTTGTTTTGCTGATACATCAAAGCTGGACCTGAACATACGCAGAGAAACCTGGTGTGAAATGCATCATTCTTCAGATCCATGTTTAAGATTAAATCTCTGGAGAGATTTTGTTATTCTGCCCAGTTACAGTTTAGAGGCTGGTTGGAATTACTAAGAGTGCTTCCTTATAACCTGAGTTTCACATTTCCCCATTTGTGTTGTTTTTCTAGATATATCTCCTGTCAGAGTGATCTGTGCTGTTAAAAGAGTATTGACTTTGTCTGAGTTGCCCATGGTTTTATTGGCTTAGCTGAAATCAGAGAACCATGGAATTATTTGGGTTGGAAAGGACCTTATAGCCTATCCATTCCCACCCTCTGCCATGGGCAGGGACATCTTCCACTGTCCCAGGGTGCTGGTCACACTCTCTTCAGCCTGGCTTTGGACACTTCCAGATATGTAGGGTCACCCACAGCTTCCCTCGGTACCCTGCGCCAGGGCCTCCCCACCCTCACAGGGAACAATTCCTTCCTGATATTCAATAAGAATCTACTCTCCTTCAGCTTAAAGCCAAAGGAGCCTCTCTGGATTTGGCTGAAATCATTTTCTCAGACACAGTTCTTCATGTGATTAACCCTGTGGCAACTTCTTTGGGAACACATGGACTATTGAAGGCATCTTTTAGGGTATTCCTCTGTAGAATCACAGCAAAAATTTGGTGAGGACCTCTGCTTCTTGCAAAACATCTGGTTTTTTCAAGTAGGAAGAGCTCGGGTGATCTGTTGGGGTGTTACCTTTCTATTTGTTCCACAGGGTTTTAACAGATACTTGAATTTCAATAAGAGCACCAATAATTTCTAAGTATGATTTATTTAATTCTCATGATGCAAAAAAGACCAGGCTGTAGTCATGCTCATATTACATAAAAAAATACAGTAATTTTAGGCCTTCATGGTCTAAATGTGGTTTTGGAGTGTAGACGGTGATCATTACATTTCATCACATGGAGAACCAGCCTCAGGAATAAAAGGCAGTCTGAAACACTTTATGAAAAAGCTTCTACCTTAGAAAAACCCATGCATCACATTAATACAGTGACTGGGCAAATACACAGCAATATGTGTGCTTTTTGGAGTCTTTATTGAATGACTCTGGTGATTTCCTTTTCAGACAGAATATGCCTTAATGATGAAGCTGAAATCTGTTCTCAGTTACCAGAATATCTCCAGATTTAACATGTGTGAGAGAGACTAGCTTGGAACCAATATTTTTAAGGCAACTTCCATTATTTCTCCTGTGGATTCTGCAGCCTTATCATCAAACATGTAATTGAAAACACTCCAGAGATGGGATAAGTGAAGTGAATATTAATATGGATCTGTAGTCGTTTAGCCATCTCCTGAAGACTGGCGCTGCTCAGCAGACAGCAGTTTGGAAATGTCTTAATTTGTTTACTGAATTACATATTTGTCTTATTGCTTTCTGTTGTTTCCTCTGTTGTATGATGCCTTTTCCCCCAAGTATCTCAAAACTTCCAGATGTTGAGTGGTAGGAAGGTCTCTCTTCATATCTCCCTCTTGCAGAATTTAAGCCAAGCAAAAACGACCCTGTTTGCAGATGCCAAACAGACAAATGACACAAGAGTTTGAAAACTCCAAAACTCTCACTTTGGTAAAGGTAT
>VWYP01017441.1:0-23611 GCA_013400435.1 Pycnonotus jocosus | reverse complement strand
AAAAGAAAGAGAGAAGGAGGGAGAGAGAGAAGAGGGAGGTACAATTCTGGCAAAACAATTGTTATTAATGGCAATTTTGTTGAAGCTATTGTTCACCTTTGAAATGGAAATGGTTAAACAAACTGCAGATGGTTCAGTCTCCACATCCTTATTCAGTTCCAGCTGCCCCTTGGAGAATTGCAAATGAAGCAACTGTTTACACAGGATTTTTCCTCCTGCAAAGGAGCAGCAACTGACACAGGCCTGACAGCCTTTCCCAATCCTTCCTCACACAGGGCTCCTCCAAGAGCAGTTTTGGGTGAGTTGGGGGCCTGTGACTGGAACAGGACAGAGTTACCAGGCTGTGGGGCTGCCTCTCATTTCACATTACGCAGTTAAGCACTTTGTTACCAGAAACACATCTTTGTGTACATTCATCTGTGAGATTCTCCTTCTTTGTTGGATAACCTGGTGGCATGGTTAAATCCGGTGGGTTTTGGGTTTTTTAGTAGATTGATGCAGGAAGAAAAATGTTATTGAATAAACTCTACAAATGTTCCTCACCTTGGAGGGGACAAAAAATGGTGCCTTGGATTTATTCAAGTCTTAGACAAGAAAATATTCTATGAACATTCTGGAGGAGAACCTCAGAAATGGGACATTTAGTCATCCCTGCAGCAGTGGCAACAAAGCCCTGGAGGGTGGGTTGTCAGCCAACAGCGTGTGTATGCAGGCACATGGATCCAGTTTTCCTGCCCTTGGTGGAATTACAGGATTGTTCCCAGAGACAGCTGCTGGGGAGAGGCTGGAAAGCATTGGTTCCTCCCCTGTGATACCTTTGTAGACCACCAACACAATGTGTTCCACAAGCAATGTGTTTTCCTTTGGGAAAAAGACAGGAAAACTCCCAGATGGACTTCTTTTTTGAGTTAGAGTCTATCTTTACAGCAGTTCAACATAATGGACTCTTTTTTGGAGCAGTAATTCCTTAACAAACTCTAATAAAAGCTTTAGCTTTACTATGTAGCTGTAGAGCTTTCAGGTAAAATGAAATGCAGCGGTTTTTTTAATGTGCTCTGAAATTAATTCCCATTAGTGTATGTGAGAGCAACCTCTAGCTTTGGTTTGCATCCAACAGCTTGTGAAGATACAGCTGCTTTTGGTCACTTTTATGAGTGAAAATCTAAATAATGTTTTACATCTATTAGACTAAATAGAAAAGAAATTTGGAAGCAGTTCAATGATGCCAAAAAATAGAAGGACATCTGCAGGAATGTAAATTATATGCAGAGATGCTGTGCTTGTAAGAGTAAGTGAGAGCAGCTGTTAAAGGACTGGGAAATCGGTGCTGGGCTTGATGTGAAGACTTAGTCCAGGTTTCCCTGGGTGTGACTGAATCACATCTGACACAGAGATCTGTGGTCCCACTGGAAGGTCCCAGCAGCACTATCAGGTTTGCAGCCTGGCAGGGCTTTAGGGCTCAGGGACAGCACTCTGCAAAAATGGCTGTGCCCTTCTGGGGCTCCAGCTGCTGTCCTTGAACCCATCTCAGAGCTGTGTAAGGAGAAAATGCCTTCTCCTGATCCATGTAGGAGCCATGGGCCCGTGTGTGTCTTTGGGATCTGGATTCCCCAGGGACTCCACTGCCAGCATCACCCAGATTTCCTGTTGGGAGCAGCAGAGAAGAGAGGGCTTCTGCCCAGGGATGAGAGCTCATTGTGCTGGCTGTGCCCACCAGCTGTTGATGCTGCACTAGCAGGTTGCAGCGTGGCTTGGCCTCTTCTCCTCCTCCTTAACTCTGTGTATTTCCTCATCTCGTATTTCCTCATCCCTCATCTCCTGCTCCTTATCCCTGGGACATGCAGAGGAGCTGGAGGTGAGGTGGTCCTGGATATGGCAGGAGTTCATGGCAGCATGTTGCTTGTGTCAGGTAGACTCTTGAGTTTCCATCCTGAAAGTGAGAACGGGATTTATTACAACAATCTCTCAGAAAGACAACAAATGGGAAATAAAGTAGTCTAAAACCTTCCTCTGTCTAGCTCTTCTGTGACAACCAGAGCTTTTTCTGGGAGGTACTATGTGATTTTAAACAACTTACCCAGTTTTTAGCCTCTAATAGAATTATTTGGGAGGGAGGGACAGGAATATGTACGCTCACTTATTAAATAATAGTTCAATGGATAAAATCTTTTTTATGTTAATGGACAAAAAAAAATCTTATTTGAAGACTTCATGTCAAACACAAGTACTGCTTCAGCCAAAAGTCTGTCTTGACTGCCTTGCCTATGGCAAACTACGATGTATAAAATACTTTACAAGGAACTGAGACTTCCCGGATGATGGTGTAAGAAGTGCCCTGTTTTTCAGTCTCATTGTTGCAGGTTTGATCTTCCTTCCACTTTTTCTGCTGCAAAATTGTCTTAACTCCACTGTGAATGGGGGATCTGAAGAACTGTAACTCTGGCAGAAAAGGTAAGAATGTCCATCTCTGGCTGAAATGATCACTCGATTAATTTCATTGTTTAGGACACTTTTATTGCTCGTGCTGATTAACCATCAATACTCAGGAGGGAAAGGCCAGAGACCTCACTGCTCATTTAATTGAACATTACCAAATCAGTCAAACCAGTTCTAGCACTGTAGCAGCCCCATACCCCCTGCATGAAGGAATGCCAGATCTAAGGATCTATTTCCTCCTTTTTAGGCACATGTGCTATTCCCAGTAACCCAATTATACAGCTTTCTTCACGCTTTATCCATAAAATACTACTAACACATCAAAAACAAGAGAATCCTTACATCCTGCCGTTTTATAGCTCATAAAGCCAACTTCACCCATTTTACCCAAAGGAGTGTGCAGCCAAATACAGGACAAAGCCAGTGGAAAAAAAGAAATGTGTGTGTGTGTGTGGCTGGCTCTGTATATGAATTATGACTATTCAAAGAGGAAAAAAAAGAAAATTGAATGATTGCCAAGAAGCCAAGTGTGTAAAGGGACAGCTGGAGTTTTATGCTGGAGTTTACAATGCATTACTGTTCAATTAAAAAAAAGAAGCCCTTTACGACAGCAGCTCATGCATTGCATGAGACATAAGCTACCTCTGAATACAGAGCACCTTCCTCAAAGGAAATGCCACTCCATTCTGAATTCTCTTTTAGAGGAACAGTAGGTGACCTAGCTGGAGATGTGTGGAAAAGATCTGATTCCAATGTTTAGAATGGTTTGGTCATAGACCTACCACCGCACCGATACTTCCCATCATACTACTCGTGTCACAGCACTCAGCCTTTTTCCCCTTTTGAGGGCAACAGACTTTAAAACCCAGGCCAAAGTCCTCAGGTTTGGCAAGAGGAAGGAGCTGATTGGGTGCTCACAATGAGGGAGGAGAGAGAAAGGAAGAAAAGATGGGAGGAAAACTGAATCTTTGTCCACAAGGAAAGCTGGCACTGGTTGTGTCCAGATTGTCTGAGAGCTTTGAATTTTCAGAGAAAGTTTCCTCCCTAAGCAGCTTTTCTTTGTAAAGGCCCATCAAGCTCTGAAGCTTATAAGTTATTCTCTCTTGTGATATTGAAAGTATTCATTACTTTCTTGTATTATTCGTGATATTTAATTTTCTTCCAACTATTGAATGAGTCCTTGAGCAACCTGATTAAAAGTCAGGCTCAGCTTTGGTTCTTGCAAAAAGTACTAAATGGTAGGGAAACTCTGAACCTGTGGGCTCTGAATTAAGGAATGGAAAATCCCCAGGATGATAAATGTCATCAAAACATGATGGACCAACCAAGGAGCAAAATGCAGCAGCTTCTTGAAACTAGAGAGACAGGTGAGAATCTCTGAGACTGGAAAGATCAAATTTATTGTGTTTTGTTGGGTGTTTTGTTTTTGACTTTTGGAGATTTTTTTTTTCAAGGAAGAACACAATAGCGTCAGCTACTGTCAAAGAAAACAAGTTGAAATAAAATGGGGAATGAAAGGGAAAGAGGTAGCCAAAAGAGTAAATAAAATACTTGCAGGTGATACTGAGATTTTTTTTAGAGTGGGCCAGTGTAACATGATGCTAAAATTAGAACAAATAGTACAATTTTGGAAGGAAAAAACCCAACTCAATAATGGTGTAAATGAGACAGTTTATCAAGAACAAAAAGACATTTCTTTAAGTAGCAGACAAAGAGGGGAACCAGAAAGAATAATAAGTAAGGGAGGCTAGCAGGAAACCTCCATCAAAAAAGAAAGAGAAAAGGGACCAGAAAGGTCTTGAGGAAGAGCTTCTAAAGGCAAAAATATTAATAACCTCTTTTTATAAACACATATATCTTCCCAACTGTCTGCACAGCCAGTGGAAGATGAAAGGATAATGGAAATGCTTGGGAAAGATAAGAACTGGCGGAAAGCAAAGTTAATTGTTTGTATCAGTGCTCACAGAGGAAATGCTCAGGGAGTTTCTTGCAGTGGATAAGTCACAGCAGCTTCCTTCAGCTGTGGTGCTGTCTGTCTTAAATGGTTCTAAATCCACTCTGCTTCAAGTGGTGACAGTCCTGTTCTCCTGCTCCTCCCTCAATGACCCTGGCCATGCCATCCCACTCCCTCCCTTGTGCCAGTTAGATTCCTTGCAGCCAGATCAAGAAACTAATCCCTTCAGTTATCAGACCCAGACTTTAAGACAAAAGAAACGAACATTTCTAATTTTTTCTTTCCCTGTAGTGCATAGTTAAGTAGTCCTATGGGATATTATGGGTAACTGAAGGACAAGTTTCTGAAGGCAGCTGGTAAATTTGGGTAAATTTGAGTAAATTTGTATAAATGTCCATCCAGGGAGAACAGAATTTCCCATCAAGGAACGACCAAGTCAGTGACCCTCACTGTGGTGGGCAGCTACAAGGGAGATGTCCTGCTCTGATTTTATCCCCTTCCCAAACATTTCCGAGTGGACTCTGTCTCAGCAGCAGGCTGAATTCACTTCTGGCCCGAAGACATACCATTGTATTCTTTATGGCACCAGAAGCAAACCAGCAGCGCCCGAAGGGCACCTCTCTTTAAATTTTATGGGTTCAAGCCAGTCTCAGGAGAGCTGGAGATGTAACACCTTCTCTGGTAACATGTATTTGAATGTGTCCTGCACACAAAGCAAATATGGTGTTGATTACAGCTGATTTCTCCAATATAAATCGTTAACAATAGCATGTTTTGATAGCATTTTCAGGGAGTAAGGAAGAAGGAAACAAGTCTTGCTTTATTAATCCACTGTCCTCTTCCAGTGTAAAAAGAAGTTTAAAAACATGTATCTTTTACTCTGTGGAAGGAGACAGAAGGGTATCATTGCTCCCTCACAGGGGCCAGGATTAGCAAAACCTGTCCCTTTCCCCTGCAAAATAAATCTTTTGATCACACAGAGACTAAACAAAGATTTCTCTGTTTAGTTTTGGAAGCTCTGAGCATCAAGACTCTAACACTAGGGGATAATCTATTGAAGAAGTTTTCTTTGTGTTAAAGTCCAGACTTTGTAGAAGACTTTGTCAACAAACCTTATGAAAATATCGATGTGTTACTGTAGTGGCAGAAAAAGGATTTGCAAACGTTGGTTGGTGGCTAATTGTCTTTAAAGCAAAGGAGTAAGAAGTGAGCCTCTTAGACCATTTTGTTTTTTATCAGCAGCTCACTCACAGTTAAAGACTTAACATTTCTGAATCTCTCATGCTTCGTTACTCAGTGTTGAAAAACATCACAAGGCACAAACATCCCAAGAGTGAGTAGGGTTTTTTTCATGACTCATGGCTTCCACAACCAATGATGATTTAAGCTAAAAAATTAAGCTACCACACGCTTCCAGGCCTGAGGCTGCAGAAACATCAGCTGCAACCATCAGGCTAAATAGTGGGATAGAAAGGGGAACACAATTGATTTCTACTACTGGATCTCTGCAAGAGACCAAGACTTATGAGAGGGCAGAAGAATGAAAGCAGATGGGAGATTTAAACTGAGCCAAGTGATTTAAAGATGCATGGATAACCCTTTTATTGCATGGGATGATTGATGATGCACCAGCAACTAATGCTGGCCACAGTGGTAAGAATTAATTTGAAAGCCCAATTAGAGATGAACTGTTACTTAGTTCCAGTCTGTGGAAGAAAATTCAGCCATTTGTCCAGGGATATCTGAAGGCTTGGGATTATTATCCAAAGAAGGAAATATGGTTATGCCTGGCTTTATTGTGTTGTTTTTAGTGTGCCTGCCTCCCATTTCATCTCACATGTTTACTTTTCTTCCTTTTAAATGTAACCTGCACCACCTGCATTGGCTTGGGAGTCAGGATGCAAGGCTCAGAAAGAGCCTGCTCCAACACTGACTGCAACCGTGCTGAATCGGTTTATGCATATTATCTGGATAAGCTGTAACCTGCCTTTAGTTGGACAACATAGCAGTGTGTTGGTGCTCTGTGCTCCTGTTATTGTCAACAGCTGTGACAAATGTGTTTTATATCCCTTTGAGCCTGCACCAACAAGCCAGGAGCTTCCAGCAGGGCCTGCACAGGGGTCCTTCACTCTTATCTGCATCAAGGCCTGGCGGCAAGGAATTTACTGCATGTAAATGTGTTGGCTTGTTGTGATTAAACACGTTGTGGAAAATCCAAAATCAACACCTATGCAGCCACAGGGAAATGGCAACAGTATTTCCACCATGAGCAGTACAATTTGCTGAAGGTCTTCCTTAACCATATGTGTGCCTGTTGTGGGTGAAAATTGAGCGCGATGCTTGTGCACTCGCTAAAAATGTTGCCAAGGTTGTTTTTGGTTCAGAGCCTATGCTTGTGTCAAAGATCTAGTGCTCTGCTAGAGGGTGCTGGGCTTTTCTGTCCCTTTGCTGTGTCTGAGTGTTGAGCTGGGATTTCTGAACTCCCATGAAACTATGGTTAAATCTGTCATCCAGTGAATCTGACAATGATGTCTTCTGAGATTGTTCCAAGCACTTTGGTGTGAGTTTTCCTTCTGCTTTGCCTCTGAAAACTCATAACTATTTACCACAGCAAGTGAGTGATGGCTAAGGACAAATTTTTGGTTACCAAGATCTGGTGAACAGGCCCAGAAAAGTGCTCTCAAGTTTTGCAAGGCATCAGTGAGCAGGGATCATTCTCCTTTACCTCTTACAATCAATAATCTGGGTTTGCACTTGTGATGCTGTTGACCTGCCTCAAGATGCTTGAAGCTCAGGCTGCCTCAGTTCATGATTCAGTCTCAAATTTGTTCCAAATGTATGACAGCCAAGTGATGGCGATATTTAATTTGTTATTGTGGTTCTTCTAAGGGCTGTGGCTGGAGCAGCCACCCTGCGCATACGCCTCTGCAATGTTTCACAGACCAAATCTCCTCGTCATCCAAAAACCATGGGGTTCATGCCATTCCCAGAGGCACACTGAGAAATCACCCTTGGAAGTGAGCTAAGGGTTTTGGAGATGCATGTGGTCTCTGACAGTCAGCAAAATAAACACAGAGAGAGAGGCAGAGGACAGCAACATGGGGGTAAATCCTCTGGGCAAACCATAATTGCTGTTGCTCCATGTATGTCAATCAGGAAGCTTTGCATCCAAGCATTTGAGTCTGCCACTTCAATCTCATCTTGAACTGTGCTCTGGGTTGGTGTCATTGGTGCACAGGTTTTTTTTGTATCGTTCTAAGATCAGCACTTCACATCTACATGGGGTGGTATTAAGGAAAATGAAAGTTTAGGAGGTCAAAGGACAAGAAGATAAATTTTTTGCTTTGCCAGATCTCTAGTGGTGTCTGAAAGACACCACTTTACTGTCAGAGGATCCTAAATGCAAGTCTAGGACACCACCTGGGCAGCCTGTTATAAGCAGCTTCTTGGTGCTTCCCTCATAGCTCCTTCACCTCTCCTGAGTTCTTGGATGGATGAGTCAACTGAGCCAAGACTGCTTCACCAATTGAGACCAAAGCTCACTCAAAAGCTCACTGTTGCTTTCTGTCAGCCTGTTTAATGGCAGACTGATAAACCGGGATTCACTGCCTTTTTTATTTTCTTATTTTTTTTTCCCTTTTCCAGAGAGTCTGCTCAATAAGGGCTTGGAATTGACTATATAGAGTGTTTAGTTACAGGGGAGTTAATACACTTTATGGCCAAGATGAAGACACTTGAACTCACAAATAGTGACAGTGCACTATAAATTCTAAAAACCCTAAAGATGTTTAGGGACTATGTAACCAGTTTTAAATAAAGAGGTATATTTTTGGATATCTCCATGTGGATATGTCTAATAGCAGTAGAGGTCCATTGTAAGGTGCCTTTTCCTGCCACAAAGTTTTTTTTTAGAGCGATGCAATGAGGTACATGCACTGAAAAATCTTGGGACACTTTGTATAATACAAGTGCCCTTATCAGAAATCTTGTAAACTGTCTCTGTTTACCAAAAACATTTCCTGGCATGAAACAACTGTGTATTTTGTTTCCACAGAACCAGAACTGGAAAACACTCTTCTCTCCAAGATGTTTTTGCTCTTCAGAATATTTTCCTGCACATTAAATCTCCATGCCCCTTCCGCGCTTAAGGACACCAGTGAGTGGTGAGAGACAGAAAGAAAAGTGGGAGTTATATAAGTTTCCTTATCGGGAAACCAATATTTAAGTATTGGCAAATATTTAAACCAACATTTAATCGCTTAAATATTTACCTACCGTTGCCTATAAATTTGGTAGAACTGTGAATAGCTGCTGAGTGCCCCATCACAGGTGAGTATCCTGGCTGCCCCGGGCATTGCCTGTGCTGAGGTTTCACTCTTCCATTGTGCTTTTTGCTGCAAAGCTCACAGGTTTCTTCTCATCGCCACTTTCTTAATCTCCTCTGGGTCATCGTTACCCTTTCCCTGAACCTGGGCCATAGTCAGTCCTGGACAGTAACAATTTTTTAGCTCCCTTCCTGCTCAAGTAGATGAAAATAGTTTCATTTACCACTTTAGCACTTGAGAATGCTAAGCCTGATATCAGATAATCAGTGGGCATATACAAAACTCTTTATCTCATTTCATTTAATTGCTCTTGTGAATATTTCACTCATATCTGCATGAGGGGGATAGAATCTATTAGATCTATGGGTAACTTTCTAACTAAGGCTTGTAGAAATTCACTAAAACTATTTTTTTCTGTCAAGAGACCTAAGCCTATACAATGGCACTTGCCACATTTGCACTCCACCTTCACTTTCACGCTGAATTTCAAACTCAAATGGACGAGTTTGCTCTAACATTATTGCAATATTGTTTTTCAGTTCAGACAGGAGGCATGAAGTGCTGCTATTGCTGTCTTTGGAGGAAGTTCAGGCCATTGCCTTTGTCACCCTGCTCAGATGAACTCACTGCCACACACAAACGCAACAGAGCAGACGATGAAAAGCATTCACAGTTGCTGAAGAAGCTTGTTACATACAAGGACCAGCATGAACCTGAAAGTGAATATGGAGATTTATTTATTCTTCTTTCTTTTCTTGGATGGCAGGGGGGAAGATATTTCTTCTCTCTTTTTTTTATCTTTTTCCTTTTTTTTTTTTAATCTGTAAACAAAACAAGATATTCCCATTCACCTTAGCAAATGGACGGATGTTTCCCTCATTGTAAAAATAAGCAGCAGTCAGTGGCTGAATGTGTGGCCGTAATAAGATATATCTACATAACACATGTGCTTTCAGACAAAAGAAGAGAGAATAAAGGCCTGGTACAAATCACAAATTCTCAGAACATCCTTCTGCTTTCTGCCACCAGCACCTCATGCTTACACGGTGCTCCCCTTGCCAGGAGACCACCATTTCTCCACTGTGACATGCCAAAATCTAAACAATGACTATGTTCTCATGTGCTGTGCCTGATTTCTGTCATGGAAAAACTTTGTCATTGTTTCCTTGCCTCTTCCCCTCTGGCACCTCTTTTGGGGCAGATTGTGGGCAATCTGAGCGTGTGTTCTCTGATGCTGCTGCCATAGGACAGAAACCCCCTATGTCAAGTCTCACATGAGATCAGAATCCAAAGGCTGTTCTGCCATTCCTTGTAGGGAAACACATGGGCACAGAGGAGAGATGAACTGTTTTTTCCTGTGATTTTTCTTCATGCAAGGGGAGTTTCATTACATACATGCACGAGCTAGGGTCGTCTTTTGATGCCTTTCATGGTATTCATCTCAATGAGCTTCATTTGTCCCAAAGGTAAGTATCAAATGCAAACTAAATTTATTGTGGTCTCTAGTGTTGCTAGAGAATGTCAGGCTTTTAAGGGAGTGTTTCAACCTATGTATCTTAAAATGGAATATATTATCCATCTTTCCCTCTGGTTTCTTCTGACTATTGAGTGTAGGTAAGTAGTTTAGGCTAGAAACTGAACTTGTAAGTGGCAGAAATTTGGGCTAAAAAAATATCTCAGTCTAAGTCCCTGGTAATTGTGTTGCTTGGATCTTTATCAGACTGGAGGATTTTGGTGTCTGGGACACAAAAATTAAGTCTGAAACAAGATATTTGGGTCAATATGTGGTGCAAATGCAAGACAATTTAAGATTATTATTCTATAACAAGGTAGTAAAAATTCCTAAAAGGTTTGTTATTGTTGTTGGTTGTTTGTTTGGGAGTTTTGTTTGTTTGTTTGTTTGGGTTTTTTCTCATTTGTGAGGGTTGATATTACTGAAGAAACCAGGAAGAAAGCAAATTGAGCATCAGTTTTTGTAAGTGGGCAAGAATTATGTATTATTTTATATCCAGGACAGAGTTGCCTCACTTCTTCTGGTAAAACCTGACAATTGCACTTTCTCATCTGAAATTTACTGAAACATTGCCTTGCAGGATCAACAGCTCCAGTCCCAGTCATATGTGCCCAGGGAGAGATGCAAACTCCTCCTGGTTTCCACAGACAGGATCCAGAGCACCTTGTGGAGTCTCTCCTTGGACAGCTGAGGTATTGTCCCACCACAACAGCTGGCTGTGACCAGCAGTGCTTACAGACCAGTCTTGCTCTCCACCTGGAAAGCCAAAAACTCTTCTCAGCCCAGCATATAATACTTTTTTTAATTATTATTATTATTTATTTTCTTTATTCATCCTTTAATTGTCCTATTTTATCTAAATGCAGTGTCGGTAATTTCTGATACTTCCTCGGGTTCTTTTGTCCATCCACAAAGGAACAAAACCTCTTCTTCAAATCCTAGGATGTGCATGTCTATTGTCCATGCTGTCCTCATAAAACCTCTGCTGTATACAATACTTTTTTCCATAAGAAGTAATATTATATGATATTTAATCAGCCTGGATGTCTAATTACAATTATGGATCGAAGTAATTGTTATTGTCTTTAGAATATTGACTTCATCCAAGGTCACATTTAGAGAGTTTTCTGGTAGCTATTCCTTATTCCTTTCTTACAGTGTGTGATAACTTTCTATATTTCATAATTTTCAATGTTCCTGAGGTACTTCATGTTCAGAAGATCCTATAAGCATATTTTTTTTACCAGAGAAACAGATTATTGAGGAGGCTGAGCAGCTAATTTATTGCTTGGAGGAAAGTCTTGACAAGAGAAACTCAGTCTGAGAAAAGAGGAGAGGGGTTATTAATCTCCCAGGTGTGTTTTGTGCAAGGAAGCCTTTGACAAAAACACTCCTCAGAGGGTTCTTGTCTCCAGCAGTGATAAACTATATTTTCCAATTGAGAAGCTTTATGTTTAGTATCCTGTGGAGAAAGAACCTTCTTTTGGCAATAGTGATCATGCCTAGAAAATTGATATTCCTTGTGGGTGTGGACAGAAAGATATCTGTAGTAATAGCTATCAAAATGTTCTCAGTAGTACTTTCAGATAGTTGGTTTGCCTCCTGATACTTCTCTTAAAGAGGTTTGCTGAGACCAAAGTGAGGAAAAAAAGGCAATTTTGTTCTTGTTGAGCTCCAAATTACAATTTGCACAAATGTGCAAGTGTCACAGGCTTCCAGTTACCTCTTGTAACTGTGAAATTCTAGTGCCAGAGACAGCTTGGTGATGCAGAAAATATCTCAACTCCTCAGGAAAAGAGGCAAAGGGAAAAAAAACTCACACCAACCACTTGCAAAAAGATGTTTCATTAATGAGACAAACAGGAGGGGAAAATGATCTTCATCTTATCAATCTGACACCTTAGTCTAACAATTTTAATATAGATAATATGAAGCATTTTCATATGTAAGTGAATAACATGATAATAGATGTAATGTTTTCTTTGAGAGGCATGAAGGTCAAGCCTCCTATACAAAACTAAGCTATGCAAAATCTCCCTTTGCATTTCTCCAGGTTTTGAGGAGTTTTCTAAAGAAGAGAGGAGAAGCTGTAAGCAACAGACCCCTCAACAAAACCCCAAAGTTTTTCTGTCTTTGCTTTTATTTTTCATTCAATACTGAGGTTTTGAACAATACATTAAAGCTGTTGAATATCCAGCCTTAGGATTGCGGGTACATTTTGGATTCCATGGAGTTTGTCATGGTGTGATACTGCCACCTCCTTTTTCCACAATTTCTGGTATTTGCTGTGTTGCTACCCTTGTGACTATGGCAGAAAATACACTTCTGATGCTGCCTGTGGGTCCCTGAGCCGGCTGCTCTTCTTGATGGATTGAGTAATGGGAAATCCCTCATTCCTTACTGTTTCAAAGCAAGAATATGATTAAATATCATTATCAAAATAACATTAATAGAATCTTTATGCATGTTTTGCAAGATTTCTAGGTTTTAATATTTTGTTTCTTATCAGTGCTGGCTAATTGAGACCCGTGACTTTCACAATATATTGGACATTTCCCAGATCCTTTGTCTGGATCATCAAATGAGCAACATATTTTGAAGTTGGATTAATTGCCCCTTTCCCTCCATGATCCCAGGAAAGACCACATCCCATGAAATGCCATTTTGAGGCAAACATGGTGGTGTGCAAAAAGACCTGGATAAAGACAGTGGGTGTGGGTCCTGTGCTTTCTGCAGAGCATAGGAGAGAGGAAAGACTTTGATGAGTGAAAGCATTCAAAAGACTTGTAAGCAACATAAAATTGTGTTAATAAGATACATAGCTGTGGTTCTGAGGACTTTGTTGGGTAGGCTCTTTGTTTATGTGCTTTCTTACCCACCTTTCTGGGTGTGAGCCCCTCGAGGAAGGATTCTGTCAGTCCCTGGGCAGCTTTTTGTATGGTTTGGAAGCCACTGTGGCCAAGGTTTCCCTGAATGTGAAGGCAGAAACTGGGGCAGAATTAGGGAAATCGAATTTTGTGCTCTAACCCTACATTGTGTCAGACGTGATAGCTGAGCATTCCCCAGCCTGAGCCCACCATAATAAGTGCAACTCTCAAGAAGAGAAAAATTACATTTGATCGGGTTTTTTTCCTTTGAAACGGTAAGATACCAAAAGATCTTATTTTCTTTGTTTTGTGTTGTCGGAGGATAACTATTGCCACACCAGGCTGAAGATATTAAATATTTCCTATTCTTCCTGCTACCTCTGTGACTGCATCTAAATGCCCAGGAAAATTTATCAAGCTGGAGGCATTTTGCTGTCAGTTTCACATCCTAAAAAATGAGTTGAGAGCAGAGTAAATCCAGCTGTTTTCTGGGTACTTTGCTACGTAGTCTGATGGTGGTAGAACAGTTGCAGATGCGCAGTGTAATTATATCTGTATGATCCTAATTATTTTACCAGCTGCCATTACTTTAGATTTTTTTCAAGAATGAGTAGTTTGTGAGCAAACTGTGGAATGAGCTATTTTGCCTTTGTGAGATGGTGAATTTATAACCAGACTGGGGACTGTTTTGGATTCTTATCAAATCTTTCAAGATTTATGGCATATTATTTCCTCTGCAAATGGATTTCTAACATACAATTTGTTTATGCTGTAATCCCACCAGTTTTTTGAAAGGAACCTTTAAAATGAAAAACTGCCTTTGAAGTAGAAACTGAAAGCAGTCAGTTCAGCAGTTTAAGGGGGCAAAACCAATGAAAGTTTCTGTAAATTATTATTTGAGGAGCACCACGCTTGTATCTGTGGTCTTTTGGTGTCTGTATTGGTGAGGTCACCTAATGGAACTCAGAAGGGGAAAAGCACTTTATCCCCATGAAAGAAAGGACATAATCTTCAGATCCAGACAGAGAAGTTACAAAACACTGGCCGGGGGGGCAAAAGCAGCCACAGATGCTCCTGGGAGATGAGCCTTAACAAGTGAAAATTGTTGGTTAATAAGGGTAAAATCAAGATTTTGGGTAATGCAGTGCCTGGTGCTCACTCTGTGCCATGGCTGCTCCTCTGGTCATCACTCATTGTCACTACTCAGGCTGCTGGATGCTCATTCAGGGTGGGGGGGAGAGGCATGTGGCCTGTAATGTCAGAAATTTGTGTGGGGACAAATGTTTATGAGGTATAGGTGAGTGTAGTCCAGTGAGTTCAGTTGAGTTAAGTGATTTCCCTAAAACATGTCCTGTTTCAGGAGAGCCTGGATACTGGAGTTTAAATCCATCCTTATTCCTAAGAGTGGCTGTGTTTAGACCTTGTTGATCTCAAAATAAGTTAACTCACCTGAGAGTCTTGTAATATTTATAGTATTGTAACTGTGAAAAAAAACCCACCCCAAAAAAACCATTATAGGATTTCACCAGACACAAACTCCAAAGAACATCTGCCAAAACCCAAGTAGTCATAAAATAGGAAAAAAACCCTGAAATTCAAAGCAAGTGGATGAGTGCCAATGCCATGGACCCAGTCTTTTGTTTGGTTTTTTTTTTCCTTCTCTCTGGTGTAAGAATATATCTTTTTTAGTCTACATGATTGTGATACAATGGTAAGAAATTTTGCCAGAACTCCTGCAAAGTGGGACATTCAAAGGCTGAGAGGATGGAAGAATGAACACAAAATTAATTTAAATCTGGTGAAATGCATACATAGTCTAATTCTTGTCCCTGTCCAATTTGACAGGACAGAGAGGACAATGTTTCCTTTCTTATCTTCCTCACCTTAGAGCCACTGATCCCGGGGGAAATATCTGAGCTTCCAGTTAAAGCATTTTCTGGGACATGCCATTTTATGTCAATCACTCAATGTTTTTGTATGTTTGTTGTTTGTATGATTAATATTCTTGATAGGGTTCAATTTTCTGTTGGAAAAAAAGACTATAGCTCAAAAAATATAGAAGAATATAGAGAAATGTCAAAAGGTCATCAAAAATGTTCTAGAATTTTGAAATGTAACACAGTGGAACCACACACTTCAAGGAACTGGCAGCACTGCTTCAGGTGGGAGCCTGATGTTAGGAAAAAATTTCCAACTAGAAGAAACTACAATCACAACAAGAAGAAATAAGAATTTTGTGCTAGAAAATAAGATTTTAGAGAGATGGAGAAAGAAACCAACAAGGTCAGTTAATATTTACTGTTTCATGTGAGCTTCCTGTCATCTCCCTTCAAAATATTATGAGACAATGATCTGAAGAGCAGTGCTGGGCTTGTATCTGTTTGCCAATCACAGGCAGCTCTTCCTTCAGTTTTCTGAGAAAAAGTAAACTACATGAACCATTTTCAGGTGGGGAGCTGTGAAAAGTGCTTTCCTTGCGTGCAAATCATGGCTCAAATCAACTTGGTACAGCAAAGCTGACATTTTGGTTTCAAATGGTCAGCAACAGTACCGATGGCTTTGACAACAAAATGTTGTCAAAAGCACAAATCCCAGAAAATAAGGACAGCCTGTGTGCTCTGTGCCCTGTTTCCCTGGACAGTGAATGTGATGAAAACACACCTGGAGGTGCACAGGATCCACAATCAAGAAAGGGCTGCATGCAGGATGGTACTTCACAACCCTTAGTTTCTCACACATATCATGCCGAAACCTATTCTCAGAGCCCATTGCTGTTCCCAAAAATGCAGTTTACTGAAAAGAAAGCCCACAGTAAAGTTGGGGAAATAAAGCCCGGATTGTTTCTGTCTTCTCCATCAGCTGCTGCTCCTCACTTTCATTTCCCCTCTGCTCTCTCCTGTTCCCATTGCTCCTGTTGTTTCAGCTGCTGCTCCCTTCCCCTTTCATCTCGCTGCTCCCTGCCAGGGAGAGGGTCCAGGTTCATGTTCCCCTGGGGATGGGGGCAGCTTTCCCGTGCTTTCCTGGCACCGCTGAGAGGAAAAGGCCATTGCTCTGTTTCATCTCCCGTGATTCCTCTTCCTTCCCAGTGCAGAGCCCATCCCTCTCCTCCTGGGAGAATCTCCCAGCCTCAGGGATGTTCCCCTGTGTCCTGCTGAGGAGCTCCTGTCCAGGGAGCCTGACCTGGAGGCTCTCACCTGCTTGGGGCTGAAGCCAGGTGTATCCAGAGGGAGAAGGCAAGCAGGGATGAAGGTGATGGATAGTAAGGATCCTATTGCAGGGGAACTCAGCTGCAGCTGGACACATTTTTCACCCAGCTCAAACCTATGACTCTTCATCCCTGGCCAAGCTGTCCTCCACCATCCCTTTGAACAAATTTGTAGGACTATAACTGTGAAAAAAACCCACATAAAAGCCCCCCACATTAAAAAACCCTGCACTGAGTTAATAGTTCATGTGTGTCCTTTTGCACAATTCCACAGGCTTTCCACCCAACTTTTCAGCCAGCAGCAGCAACCAATATTGTCAGGATGCTGCCAGCAATGCTCTTTGCTGTGGCTCAGAGGGCCTCGTGGGACAGCAGAAAGTGGAAAGGGTTTTCTTCTCAGAAGCACCAGGTGTCAACTCCCCAGAGCAATGTCAAGGAATGCCAGTCATGCAGGTGATTTTCACACAGCGAGGGAAAACTAAAACACATATTTGTATGTGTCTATTACTGCTCACTATTTACAAGTGATGGAATGCATTGTCTCTGATTCTCCTAATTGTTATTGTCAATGTCATGAAACTGACAAAATTATCTGTGGTATTTGACAAAACTTTCCTTTGCTTCCTTCCATTACTGTCCCTTTTTCTCTTTTCTTTTTCTTTTTTTTTTTTTTTAATCACCAATACACTTATTAGCACATTTTTATTATATCATCTAACAGGTAAGCATAGAAATATCAGCTAATCAATTCAGAGGAATTATTTCAATAAAACTGAGGGCTATGAGTTCTGAAGAAAGTTTTCAGTGGAAATAAAAGATTTGTGCTCTACTGTCACAGGTGATCTCTATGGTTAGGAAAGAGGCAGACTTATTTCATAACAGAGAAACTGTGTAGAAACTTGTAAAAAAAAATGACACAAATAAATGGCAAGGCATGCAATATTTTTTTCCAGAAGGACTCAGACAAACATGAGCAAATCCAAGTGGTTTTCACTGGTATATTTGTTACATGGGTAAAAATAGAAAACAGTACTAAAAACCATTGATAACGTAGAGAGTGCATTAGTGGAAATTGTGACAATGAAAAACAAGGTTAAAATCAAACCCATAAATTCCCCTTTTGCTCAAGGAAGGTAACAAATACAGACACAACTGTGGGCCTTTCTTGGTGTTGTTTAAAAATGAATGGAAAAAGAACACTGCTGCTTTAGGCTTTTTGGCAGAAGTATGAGAGATGTCTGTGTGGGAAATCAAGAAATTGACCAAATTGAAGGTAAGGACAAATAAATACTAGCAGAAAAATAACATGAAAGGCCAAGTAAATGCTGGCTGTGAATGCAAAACAGCACCTTGAATGAAGTTCCAGTTCTCATCTGTGATTTATTGATACAGTCTCTGGGCACTTGTGGTTTATTTAAACAGGAAAAGTAGTTGCTATGTACAACTGCCATCGCTACTCAGCAACCTGTGGCATTTCTTGGCACTGTGATGACTTCTGAAAGCAGATTTACCACTCTGCAATTAGTGGCTTCTGGTTGTGGCAACATCCACTGTTGACAATTCCTGCCTCTGACTCCCTTCCTGATACACTTCATTGCTATAAATCAAATTGCCCTGTTTGCTGAAGAACCTGGAGGGATGATTGGTGGCAGGAGGGTGAAAGGTTTCTTTGCTGATCTCTCCTGGGGATCAGATGTGCAGGGCTTGAATGGCTGAGTAACCTGACCGGCAATATTAGGGGACATTGTGGAGGAACTTGTGCACTCTTAAAATCAACAGCTATTATTCAGCCAAGATAATGAAGCATGAGAATTAATTCAGTGGCTGTCAGCTGGGAAGACTAAGAACAGAACAGCAGATATTTACAACCCATCCTACAAAGAATTAGAGGATGCCTGTGTGTTCCTGAGAGTGTAGCACTGAGACTTGGGGTCCCAGCCTTATGTGTACCTTTGTGAGGGCTTGCCAACCCTACAACATTAAGAAATTTAACAGTAAGGTAGATTGTAGAGGTTCAGTGAGTGTTTAGATGTCTGTGTAATCTAAAACTCCTGCAGAGAAAGGAAAACTCAGTGAATTGAGGCCCTTTGAATCCAGCATCCATAAGGAACAAGGGAGGGAGAGCACTTAGATGTCATCAAAGGAAGATTGCTTCAAAGACATCCTCTTTGCCAGCCCCTGGGTAATAATCACTTTAGTGTCCTCCTCTGGATGTGACTAGGGTGTGTGCATGCCCTTTCTAAAATCATTAAACCATGGATTATGTTGTTGACTTCAGTCAAAAAGCTGTGTATTGCCCTTCCCTCCATGGGGTCAAGGGTGCCCTGTGGTGATTCCTCAGGATGCTGTTACTGGGGCAGAGCAGCTCCCAGCTTTGTGCACGTGCATTGACTCTCCAGAGCCAGCTCACTGAGTAACAGGTGACATTCAGTGTCCAGTGGTGTCCCTCAGGGGTCTGTGCTGGCACCAGTGTGATTTAATATCTGCATCAATGATGTAGACAGAGGCACCCAGGGCACCCCCAGCAGGTGACACCAAACTGAGAGTGCAGTGACACCCCTGAGGGACAGGATGGCGTCCAGAGGGACCTGGACATCCCTAGGAGTGCTCCACGGGGATCTCAGGGGGTTTAACCAGGCCAGGGGCTGGTGTTGGCCCTGGTTATCATTACAATAATTACAAGTCAGAGTGGTAGATGTGTGATTGTGTGAAAAACTCTGAAAAGCTACAAGTTGCAGCTAAAAGACATTCAGTGCATTTCAAAAAGACATTTTCAATTACATGAAAGCATTTGGTGCATAAGTACAATAAAAAATACACAGATTTTCCTTTGGATGCACCACATGGAGATTGTTATCAGGACCTTTCATTTCTTCAGTGAAGAGCTCAAAAGCAAATTCATGGTGTTTTGTCTCCAGGCCTTCCTGAGTCTTGGCCTTTCCCAAGATATTATGTCTAGGAAACATTTCAAATAAATTATGTAGAATTTCAGTTGCTCCTTTCAAGTTCTGGGTTTTTTTAAGAACTTTGATTGTTCTTTTTTCTCTCCCTTCTTAAAGTTCTACACAAAACTTCAATGGATATCATCCAGTAGAACAGCAGGATTATTTCACTTGTTTTTCAGAACATTTTTAGATGTCTCATGATAGTGTTATCTCTTTTTTTGTTACAAAATGTTAAACTTGTGAGCCACCATCCAACCCCAGAGTCCTTTATCTCTAACCAAAAATCCCATCCCTCTGTCTGTGAGGCTTGTTCAGTTCTGCCAAAGAGAAGTGTACCTCTCATCCCTACTGTTTTTCTTTCAAAATGCAAAAATAACTTTCAGTTTGCTCTTTTTAACAAACAGTTATTTGAGGATTATTTTCTGTGGATTTAATATGCATGCCTCATACCTTCATCTATTTCCTTCAGGAAAGTACTTGCAATCATGTGAAAATAATTACAATCAAATTATTAAAATGTTGAAAAACATATGTAAAACTTTATTTGAGAGATTCTTTCAGTTTAGGAGGAGACACAAATAAATACCCAATAGGTTCCATACCTCTGGAAGTTTATGAGAAATTTGTAGTATTTTTTTCTAGAATTTGTTTGGAACATTATATGAAGTGGCATTTAATTATATGAAGTGGGCATTAAATGCTATAATTAAGCCATTGATTTTCTAAGTGTAACAAACTTCATAGAATAATGACAAAAGCTGGTTTATTTGATTTTTCTTGGTTTACCTTAGATAAATCTGTTTCTTGTTTATCAGTGTAGTTGCCTTTTTTTTTTTCCCCTGACATCTAGTTGGTACCAGCAGTATGATTATTTAATCTGGTACCTCTCTCTTCCTGTCCCACTCTTCCATTTTCATCAGTCTCGTTTGTCCTTTCACCTCTTCTGGTTCTTCTCATACAGACTGTGGATTTTCTGAGAAAAAAATATTCAGGATGCTCCTCATCTAATTCTCTCAGCTTCCTCCAGGAACAGTCATCAGACCCAAACTGCATGAAATAATTAAATTACCTATATGCTCTGTTACCTTAAGGTGATGTCTTGCCTCCTTGTCTTGTGTGTTCACCAGTCTGTATGATGTCAATTGGTCCCAGTTTAGTTTTTAAAGTACATTCAAGTGAGAGTCCTTCAATAATGCCAACGAATCTACTTTGGGTTGGAGTGCAAATACTGAAGCACAAATAATTGTGTTTGAATGAGAAACAGTTCCTTCATAGAGTTTTGTTCTTGGAAAAAGATTATAAAAACAGATTAAAAGATGCTTGCAATAGGTTAATTAAACACTTCTTTGGTCAATGTAGTGCTGACTAAAGAGGGAACTCAAAAGAAGAAAGTTTAACCCAAAAGTTTTGGCTCCTGTAGTCAGGCCAACTATTGGAATGACAACATTGACAATAAACATAAAAAAAAAAGATGACATTGACAGACAAGCCAAGACACGCAAGGTCTCATTTTGCCATTAAAAGCAGTTTTCACCTGCAGAAAAAGAAACTGATGAAGTAAATTAGCAGTGGTAGATTCCTCAGCAGTGCTGGCAGCAGGATGGGGCAGCAGAAGCTTCAGGTGTGGAACAGGACCCTGCTGAAATCTCGTTTACAGGAGCCACAAGACATGGAGAGATGTCATTTTAGGAGGAGATGAATTTGAACAGGTCCAAAAACCTGCAAAAGGAGCAAAGATCACTACAAAGACAGCACCATATTTCACCAACAGTAAATGACATAATTCCTACATTGAATGCTTGCATTGTGCTCCTGAAGCTTGATCTCATCAAAGGATATCACCAACTGCAACAAGCTCCTGCTTTCTATCTGCCAAATGTTTCAGCACATACTGGTCTGAGATGGTATGAAAAGCTAACATCTGGAGTTTATTCAGCCATAGAACTTTTTAAAGATATGCTTTCAGTATTTTAGCACACCTCCAGTAACTTCAATGGCTCTGACGAATTCACAGAACATGACATAATCCATAAAGTCATGCTTCACTGTCCTGTACAAAAAAATCTCCTCAGAGTAAATAGAAAAGGTTCTTGAACAAAGCCATCCTTTAATTTCTGAGCACATTTCTTCACCCATGTGATTGCTTTTTAACCTGAAGAAGGTAACAGCAACTGACACAGCAGTGGCTCCCAGAGGGGCAAGACAAGGTCAGATTTTTCTCATGGCTGATCTGCAGACACCAAGATATTTCATCATGAATGCCTCTTTTAAGGCAACTTTATATTTATCCCCCACTGGATCTGTAAGGCTGACAAACACCTCTAAGATCACTGAATACAACCATTAAACCAGCCCTGCCATGTTTGCCACTAAACCGTGTCCCCAGGTGCCACATCCACACTCCTTTTAACACTTCCAGGGATTGTGATTCCACCACTTCCCTGGGCAGCCCCTGCCAAGGCCTGACCACCCTTCCCATGGAGAAATTCCTGCTGATGTCCAACCTCAGCCTGAAGCAGCAGGGATTGGTGTGACCAAAGGCAGGACCTGGCACCTGGCCTTGTACCTCACACTGCTGGTCACACTCCATCCCTGAAATTTTGCTGTGCTATCCTCAGGACCAAATACAGCAACAACTGCACTGAAAGATGGGTGCTTCTGAGGGGGAAAAAATTTAAGTTTCTATAAGTCAGCATTTGTTATTAAAGATTTGCCTGCTTTTCAGAAGAGATGTACCCAAGCAAGCTGTAAATAATTTGTTTACTGCTTGGGGTGTAGCTATGCAAGCACAGACTATCAACCAAAGGATTTGCCAGTCATCTCAGGAACATTTTGCAACCTGTGTTAACTGAGAACTATCCTAATAAATTTAAAACTAAGGTTACATTGTTTTGCTGTTAGCTACAGTCAAAGTAAAAGTAAAGTAATAGAAACTTTGTCTGATCTCTTCAGTGTGGGCAGATAATAGGATTTTTTTATCCAGATGTGTCCACAAAACTGGCCACTGTCAATGCAAGGAAGGGACTTTCTTCCACAAAGAAGTTTAGTTTAGCAGAATAAGAGAAATTTTACTCTGGAGTAGGTAGGATATCCAGAACATGCACAAGATGAGTGGAATAAAATTATTTATTTTAAAAAATTGAGTATTTACCAAAAAAGGAGTGGTGATAAGGCCATAATAATCACAATTATTTGAGTTCTGTTAAAAAACCTTACTCTGAGAAATCTAAGGAATTCACCCATTTATCTCATCAAAGAGAAATTTAGAAGGCAGATTGCCTTTGGCCTATAATTAATGTCTTTAAGTTCTTTTGTATGCATTCAAGAGCATAATAATATCCCACAGTTAAAAAGGGAAGATAGGGATAAATTAAATGCAGAGAGTACTTATCTAGTCTTTTTGCAGAGATTTTTGTGTGATGGGTTTTCACCATGATTTTTGTGTGACGGCTTTTGGAAGATTCCCTGTCATTTGGGATGATCAGCTTCACGTGGATGTGTTCCAAGAGGTATTTGTACAGCCTAGCCACACGTCATGTACTCTGTGTCTAAATCACTCAGGTCACTCTTCAGCCACAAGGGCTTTGTTTGTGTGCCTTGGTGGCTGCACCAGAGAGGAGCAGTGCTGGTGAAGTGCCTCCTGCTGAAGAGTTTTTCATCTGAAAGCAGAAAATATGCAGGGTGGCACTGTGACCCTGAAATCTCAGGAAAATCATTATCATCTTCCACAATCTGTGGCAGTGAAGGAGATAATGGATGAAATGCAGAAAAAGGTGGTGTTGCAAGGGCTTCAGCTGAGCACGCCTAGGACTGCCAGGGGCTATTAACTGGACTACTTATCTTGTCACTTAATGTTCTTTTGATCATATCACTGTATTGAAGCCGCAAATGTCTGTGTTTTGCACAGGCACCAAGAGTCATTCAAGGACCATGAGCAGCCTGACACTGAAGATTTAGAGTTGTCAGATTCAGCCACTTGATAGAGACAGAAATGGTGATTGGAGATTTAATTAATGGGAAGGTTTCCCAGAGATGATACACTCTCAGATGCAGTACCATACAAGACAGCAGGGGAATTTTCTCTCAGGCTTCCTAACACTCCTCTGCATTAATGTGGCTGTCTGACCTCCATTCTATTTATTTTCAGCTCCGATGGTCTGACCAACAATGTGCCAAATATTCAAATTCTTTCCAAAGTGAGAATAAACGTGAGGACATCATTGTTCAGACTGGCTGAAAAGTCTGTGATGCTCAAGATGATCAGTGTTTGTCAGGCTACTTCAGGATGGGGTCTTCCTGACAGCATGAGAAGGATAAAGAATCAGTTTATAAACATTACTTTTTGGTTCCTTCCTTCCTTCCTTCC
>VWYP01017432.1:0-13494 GCA_013400435.1 Pycnonotus jocosus | reverse complement strand
TTTTTTTTTTTCCAGTGAAGGTCCTGCCTCCCAGCTGGTCTTTATTTGCTGGCAGCAGCAGCAGCATTGCCTCTGCTAAAATTGTCCCTGTGCAAGTGCCAGATCCTGTCCTTTGTCAAGATGGATTTCTGAGATTTCTCACCAAGTCTACACATCTAAAATCTGAAAATACCCTTTCCTCCAAGGAGTGATGGAACTTAAATTTTGTTCGACATGAAAGCAAATCATCTTTTTTCCAGCAAAGCTGAAGAAAAATAATAGTGGCTGCTTCTGCTTTGGTGATGAGCTGGTTTCCAGACACAAGCCACAACCAGAAATTATATTTTCCAGCAAGAATTTTGTAAGGAGTGGGAGAGGTAAGGAATGCCTTCACTGAACTCTAGAAAATTCACTCATATGACTAAAAGTGTTTTCTCACTTATTCATAGAATCAGAATGATTTTGGTTGGAAGGGATTTTAAAAACCATCTCATTCCAGTCCTCCCTAACACAGACAGGGGCACCTTCCACTATCCCAGGCTGCTCCAAGCCCCATCCAACCTGCCCTTGGACACTTCCAGGGATGAGGCAGCCACAGCTTCCCTGGGATAGAGGCCTTCTGGGCTACTACACAGCATCTCCAAGGGCAGCGATATCTATGTTTAGGCACCAGAATTGCAACCAGGTAACTGAGAGCATAAAATCATCCTCGCTAACAGCACATCCTCTTGTTGTGGTCAGTTGCCTGATCACAGAATACAAGCAGACATGAGTTCAACATAATATTTCTGGGCAGTGGAATGAGCACAGCTTGCTCTGGTCCTGCAGCCTTTTAATGTGACCTCTACTATTTTCTGGGACACAGTTCTGGCAGTAGATGCTTAGCACAGAGGCAGAACAGAAAAAAAAAAATCCCCCTGCCCTGTAAAGGCTTAAATTCTCACTAGAGGCATGACATTTTTACAAGAAATCCAGTCATAAAGCCAAACCATGTGTTGGTTCTATGTTTATCAGCTTTCATCCCGTCTTTCTTTTTAAACAGCTTCAGGCTGATTTATCAGCACCTCTGTCAGCCTTTTGTTCCAAATTGCCCATTCCTCCTCCGCTGACTATAGAGGAAAACTCACCTCCTAAGGCTAAAGCTAACCTTTGCCAACTAAAACTGGTTATAAAGAGAAAAAGCCATGATATGAATAAGTTAATATATTTTTAATTCATCTCTGGCCACTTCAATTAGCTGCTCTCAGTGCAGCCTGAGTGTACAGGGAGCTCCATCACTGGCAGAATTCTTTCTGCTGTATGGAGATAACAGATACTGGTTATTTCTTGATTCTTTGCATTGTTCTTTCTGATAATTTCTATATAGCAAATTCAGAAACCCTAAAAGAAGTCCCTGCTTCTGCAAAGTCCCTGGGTTCAAAGTGTTTTAGCCTGATCAGATATTCATGAGAGCAATGCCAGACTGGTTTAAGCTCCTCCAAATCATTTGAACTCAATTTACAGAGCGTGGAAGTGTGAGAGAGAAAAGATTAGTCCAATCTTGCACCATTAGCAGCATGAAAGATCTGTGAGAGCTCTGTGTTGGGGGATGATTTTTCTTAGTTTTGAAATACCTGTGTGTCAGGGCTCCTCCAAGGTGGTGCAAGGAGACAAGCCAGAGGTTAGAGGGGAACATAGAAGAAGTCAGAGAGGAATAGAGGGAGGCCCTTGCTGTACATCACTCCTTCTCCACTGAGAGAATTCACATCCTCTGAAGATGTGTTTAATACAAACTGGCTTGTTCTTGGTCTCTGATGCAAAGGGGAAATTTCAGTAGAAACCAATTCTTCTTGAAACCAGAAGCATCAAAATGCAAAGAAAGTTTGGGAGACTTTTCCTTGGTGTGGGAATTTCATTTTCAATCTGTCATGATATGAGAAGTCATATCAGAGCATTATTAACAACCAGAACCAAATACATTTCCTAGTACTGATTAACAATATGATTCCCACGCTATGTTAGACAAAAATTTGAAAAATCAATCTTCATGTACTACTACTGCTAAATGGCTTAATGAGAAATACTCAGTACTGGAAAGAAAATTTCCTTCTAGGAATGACATGGAAAATGGTCAGTGAGATAAGCAGCCATCACCACAAATGTGGCAACAGCCAGGACAGGTCACTGATCTGATGGACTATGACAGCCACACTCAGAACTGTACAAAAATCAGCTTGGATCCACCTTCTTCTGCAGGAAATCCCAGCCCTGGCAGCATCCTACCCTTGATTTGTATGAAATGCACTGCTTCTCAAATTCTGCTTCTTCAAGCACTATTTATAGCATGCAATTTAAGGAGACAGGGAGTGAAGGGAGAAGGGAAAGGTAGGAAAGCTAATTGCAAATGCGTCATTCCCCAGGAATGCTTTGACAGGCTGTCAGCAGAGATCTGATAAAGACATCCAGTTAAAACACCCCACTGTGGTTCCAGGTGAAGGAAGATTGACGTTCTGGTGGTGTGCACTAGGCAAACTCAACCCAGGAGATGTTTAACCTCTGTGGGAAATTTTCATACAGCCTGAATAATTCCAAAGTCATTCTGCCTTTTAGCAAATAATGAACATACACAAGAAGTAAGTTAAAAAAAAAAAAAAAAAAAAAAGAAAAAAGAAAAAAAAAAGAAAAAAAAAAAGAAAAGAGAAACCTACTTGGAATAATAATATCCCCCACCAGCATGTCATGTCAGGCATGGTTAGTAATGAAGTTCTTCTTCCAGTACTGCTCTTTGGTGTCCACAGCACAGGCTGTCCAATCATTAAATATTCCCATCAGAAGAAGTCCAGTACTTCCCACGGAAAGCTCCTGACACAGAGCCTATATTTCCCTCTGCTTTACTCCTAATGGTTATTCATGATGGTCCCTTCACTCGTTTCTTCCCTGAACTCATTTCTTTCCTTCTTCTTTCTTCCCTTCTTCTTTCTTCACATTTTACAGATTTTTGCAGTGCTATTGCATTTTACATTAGCTGGCATTTAAACCACAGACCACTGCAGGAAAACACATCAGATGTTCCAGCTGTGTCCCCTTGTAAATACCAATAACAAAACACCCTGACAACAACATTCTTGTCACCTGCCCAGGCCTATTGGTTTTGTGCCTCAGTTTCCTCAACCTTCAGCAGTCTGCTGAAGACAGAGCTATTATGGACCAAACTGGATTCCTGTACCCCTGGGAACTTGGCAAATGGATTGGCAAATATGCCCTGGCAATGTTTAACTTACTGAAACAGGTTCATTTCTTGTCCCACCCAGGTGCCCTTTGTGACTCAAGAGACCAACTCTCCCACACCTAAGTTCTCTTCAGGGACATGTCCATGTGTTATTCCAGGGTGTGCTTTGACCTCTGGAACAGCCAGTTCTTCTACCAAGTCGTCTGAAAATCACAGAATCATGGAATGGTTTGGCACCTTGTATGACCATCCTGTTCCGGCCCCTGTCATGGGCAGAGACACCTTCCACCAGACCAGGCTGATCCAAGCCCCATTCATCCTGGCCTTGGACACTTCCAGGGATGGGGCAATGGTTCTCAAGCCTCACCACCCTCAGAGTAAAGAATTTCTCCCTATTGTCTGGTCTAAACCGGTCCAATAACAATTTAAATCATTTCCCCTTGTCTTATCTCTCCATGCCCTTGTGAAAAGTCCCTCTCCAGCCTTCTTGTAAATTCCCCTTAGGCACTGAAAGGTGCTGTAGGTTCTCCCTGAAGCCCTCATTTCTCCAGTCTGAGGAAAAGTTTTAAGCATTGAAGCACAACCAACTGAAGCACAAGCTCAGAGTAACAATTTTCTTCCTAAAACTCTCCCTGTTCTAAACAAACATAGAGAGAACAGATTTAACCATGTAACTTTTTTTTCTTTTTCAGTGAAAACACACTAAAAGAAACAAGGACAAGCTTTCTGAAAGGGAGCAGGTGTTAAACTTGTGATCTACAGGTTTCTGTGCACCCTCACTCTGAATAACCCTATCAGGAAAAGAGACAGGAGCTCACCTTTCTGCCTGAGCTGCAGAACCCAAATTTGGAAAAATCCTTGCACAAAGCCTGCACTCCTCAGTACCTCTGCAGAGCTTATCTGAAGTTTTCTATTCCAATTTCTGGTGCTTTAAATCAACTGTTTTAAGGAAATGCCAGAGTGCCAGGGATGATAAACATCTGTCACAGGATGAAATAACCAGCAGTGCCCACGCCAATGGCATTGATGCATTACAAGTCCAGGGCACATCTCACTGCCACACATGGCTGCCCTGGACACCCCACAGTATTATCTCAAGCAGCCCTGGACAGTCCTACTCACACCCCACTTTGCTGAAGGTGAAATTTGTTGTCAGCACCACAAACACACAGTCAGGATTTGTCTCACCTCAAGGATATTCGATTATGCACAGCGGCATTTAAGCAGCTCACAGGAGAAAGAGAGATTTTCCAAATCAACAGAGGAACAATGATTTATTGTACCAAAACTGCAGCAAACTTCAGACCATCACATTGTTAACGAGTGTATAATACACACTTATGCAGGACACATAAAAGGAATTCATCAGGCCTCCCTTGACTCTGCTGAATGGTTCAGCAACCTTGGGTTGAATTTACAATCTGTCATTGCCTTTCAAAATGCCATACACAAGAGGAGGACAGAGCCTGGGGAATTGAAGTGCCTGGAGAGGAGAAAAACAAAGAAACCAACAAGCCAGCCAAATTTGATCACATTTGAGCCTTTGTTGTCGTTGAATAATTAATTTTAATTCTCCACACTTGAGTTGGCCTAACTTAAAGGAAAATGGTCATAATGTGAAATTGCTCTCAGGCTACTTGAGATGGCTTGATGGATACAGAAATGCCAAGTGAAAAAATAAATTGTGTGCTTTAGCCTGCTTTCCTTGACAGGCCAAACAAAATGAATTAAAAGTGCAGTTACACTTAACGGCACACTGTTTAGGATTCAAATTATAATTGGATGCATTACCCTCCATATAAATTTCCTGCATTGTTCTTTTCCATTGGCCAGATTCCTCTATTTTTTTTTTTTTTAACTAATCCTGCTAAAAGAAAAACCAAACAATCAAACAGAAAAGAGGAAGATGCTAAATCCTGTAGACAATTTCTCTCTTATGCCCAACATTTTCTAAGCTCTACTGTCTTTAGAAAGAAGAGTACAGAGATTTGTGGTACCTACTACGGGCCAGATGACAGGTGCCACCTCACTTTATAAAGAAGATTCTAAAAATTTAGATATTAACTAAAACTCCCCATGGGCAGGCTGAGTCTCTGGGATTTGTAGGAGCTCACATTGCTTTGTGCCCCCATCCACACACAGGCTCTGGTGTCCATCTGCACGAAATCACTGTGCATGGCCCGAGGTGGGATGAATCATGCTCCGGCCCCTGTGTGTCCCTGCATCCCACAGGGATTCCATGTGTTCATCCACTACTTCCTCCAGGTGTATTTTCCTTTCATACCACCAAAGCACTGCTCAATTTGTAGCTGTAGAGGACACCAAAGAGACCAATTCAGCAGATATTTGAAGAGAGAAGCCTGTTCAAAGAGTTAATGTTCTTATGCTCTTATATGCAATTTACAAATGTCCTTGCTGTCCATCGTGAGTGGTTGTTATTCTGTAAAAATTCATGTAAGCCCTAAAATTCCTCTATCTATATGTCACAACTGTACTTTTTCAGTGCTCTCTAACTGAACATTTGTGATTTGTATTCATACCTTTGAGGTCTCTGACAGAATCATCTGCTTTACTTTCAAGGGTTGTGCTTATAGTCACAACAGTGTCTTCTAAATTTTTTTTTTCAGTATTAGTAATTTAACGACAGCTTTTATCCAAGAAAATACACGTCAGGAGCCCTCATGATCCAAGAGCTGTTTGGCTGCCCATTTCCTTTGGACCTAGGAGTGTTCATAGATAAAAATATGTACATATTTCTAGATATGCAGATTTCTCCTTCTATATACAAATATAGAGAGTACAAATACAAGATTCACTTGACATACATATATTTATATATGTATATACAGTGTGTAAATATACATTATGTATACATATAAATTGAGTGTCTATATATATAGAAAGAGAGGTGTATGTAAGGACTAAAATATTCTTTAAGAAGAAATAGAAATGTGAATAATTGAATGTTAATGGGAATGGAAAATAACAGTCAAGTGGAGGTTTGGGGTCCCTGACTTCAGAACTCTTGTCAATAAGCCCCAAGGTGTTTGGGATGGGGGAAGTTAATTAAGTCCATCAGGCACCAAAATGGAGGGAATGAAAACAATGCAATCTGCAAATAGAATAATACTTTACAGTGAACTCAGTACTTGTGTTTTTTTCCATTATTCATAAGATTTCCCTCTGTCTGTTCTATCTTTTTGCTTTCCTTTCAAACCTTTTTTGGTTTGTCTTGAATAAACAGGAATTATATAAATCGAATAAAGGAGGATGGGAAAGTAGCAAGACACATCATAACTCTCACTAGAATCCAATAAAATAGAGAAAATATGAAGATTTGATCAGATTAAAATTTATAGGCAAAATCATTATGTGGAAGGAAGTAAATTGTAATACTCCTTTGTAATCCTGAGCCAGAAAGGAGGGAAGTTTACTGTAATATATTGCTGAAACACCTGGGGCAGTACCAAGAGCTTGTGAGATTTGTGAGTTGAAAAATATTGCATCATAAGAGGTAGCTAACACCTCTTTTTGTCAGCATGTACCAACATGCCTGCGATGTATTAGAAAACAGAGGCCCAGGAAAGTTCTACAGCTGTGACAAATTGTAGAAAAAAATATGTTTGTACTGATATGAATCAAGGCTGAATGTGAAGGCCCAGGAACAAAACACCAGAAGAAGAAGAGGTGCCAAATGGCATTTGCTGCTGATACCTAGGGCAGCAGGTCATGGAGATCCCAACACACAACTTCCTGCAATTTCTCCTGACAAGCTCTGGAGCAGAGACAGTGACTAAATCCTCATGACTTAGAGAGGTGGGTCAGGATAAAGAGATTCATCACTTTCAGCTCTTCAATGGCACAATGAGGCACATCCCAAACCAGCAGCACTTAAGGAGAAGTTGTGAAATGTGGGGAAGGTCTCAAAAGTTGATTTCCTTGTTCTCCACTCACTGCAAACAATCCTGAACAGATTCCCTGGAAACAGGCGCATTAATGCCTGAATTATGGGCAGGCTGTTTAAAATAAAAGCCTCTTAGTGCTCCTGAGTGTGAGAGACTGAAATTAGCTGTGGTTTATGCAAATTAATCCATCTTTATGTGAAGTATCCCATTAAACTACACTGCTGCTGGAGTGCTGTGGTATCATTTCCTACAGGACTCTCTCAGGAACCTTTGCCTACAACAACGTGGGCTGGTGGAAGGAGAGAAAAAAATTAAATTGGGCAAAGACTGAAAACAATTAAAAATGAAGAAACAAAAGTAGGTATTTTTTTATATAGGGCACTATATTGACTAAAACAGAGAATGAACTGCCAGAAGTTTTCCAGATCCCCCTCTTTGGAACATGGTGATGCCCAAGAGAATTTTCCTGCACTACCTGATTACATAATGTCTCCTGGCACTTACCTGCTGCCTTCCTATTCATAGTCAAAATATACTTACAAATATTGGAATCACAGACTGGATAATCTGATTTTGTTTTTCTTGTTTAGATAATTTCCTGTTCCATAGATGTTTCAGTGAAAATAATGACATTCATAGAATCACAGAATGGTTTGGGCTGGAAAGGACCTTAAATATCACCCAGTTCCAACCCCCTGCCATGGGCAGGAACACCTTCCACTATTCCAGGTTGCTCCAAGCCTCATCCAACCTGTGCTGGAACTCAAGGATGAGGCAGCCACAGTTTCTCTGGGCAGCCTGTGCCAGGGCCTCACCACCCTCACAGGGAAGAATTTCTTCCTAAGATAAAGCTCCTCTCTTTCAGTTTGAAGCCATTCCCCCCGTCCTGTCACTACACCTCCAGAGAAAAGTCCTTCCCCATCCTTTCTGTAAGCCCTCACTAAACACTGGAAGGTGTTCTAAGGTCTCCTTGGAGTCTTCTCTAAGCTAAACAAAACCACCTCTCTCGGCCTGTCCTCATATGGGAGGTGCTCCAGCCCCTGATCATCTTCATGGCCCCCTCTGGTCCACTCGAGCTCTTCATGTTGGTGAAGGGCAGACAGAGAAGGGCTCTGTGCAGATCCACTTGCCATGATTTCCCTCAAGGATTCATATCCAGCCTTCCCATTGATCAGAGGAATGGCATGACAATTTTAGTAACTGTGTTAAGGCTCCTCCAGGCACTGCAATGCTAGAAATGTCTAGAAAAATATATAAATGTGATTTGGTTTGAGGGAGAATCACACTGGACTTAGCCTCCTGATAATGACTCCACTTTCTGAGGAGAGCTAGAGGCATTAGCCTTGCTCTCCTATTTCTTTGTTTCCCTTTCATCCCAGTCCACCACTGTTCATCTCTTCACCTACCACAGTATGTTGAAAAACAAATTTCAAACACAGAGGAGGTAAAAGTTGTTCTGCTCCAATCTGATCACGAAAACAGGATTGGCAGGGTAAGGAGGTCATACAGCCACAGGACAGGTCATTCCCACTGGATGAGGGTGGCAAATATGTTCCTGAATTTCCCCTTTCTTTCAGTTTGTTTTTGTTCTGCTTTCCTTTCTACATAAAAAGCCAAGCTGGTAGGTAGCAGAGATAATTCTAACTGACAGAAGCACAGCAATACATTTAAAACTTCCATCCAGTTTTCTCTCTTTGTACATCTAATAATCACTTTCTTCAGTCCAGAGGAGTTGGCAAGTAACACACTAATATTTGCAGTTCTTACATCTCCCCAAGCGAAAACCAGAATTAAACTGGAATAACAAAAACTCAGAAAACATGGAGACTTACCAGCAAAAGTTTTCCTTTTGGTTTTCCTCCCTTTCGATCTCATTTTTGGCTTGCAAGGAAACAGTAGGAACAGGGAACTGATAAATAGAGTTTGACCAAAGCAGCCTTACCTATTTAAATGTGAACATGATGGCAGCAAACCACTCACTGGAACAGTCCCAAAAGAGAAATGTCATGAGCCTTGTACTAATTTAAAATTACAAATTACTTGGAGCTGGTAGCTTACCCAATTTAATAGTGAAGGCTAAAACTGAGCACAGATTGCTGGAGCTATCTACAATTATCCACTGGATTGTCAGGCAGAAATACATTTCACTGACACTTGCTGTTTGCTTAATATAATCTCTTATTGACCACCTGGCATTGCCACTGTGTTTTCTTCTGACTTACCCAACAAAAGGGAATGGTATGTTCACACACACACACAGAGAAAACCCCAGCACACCTGATTTCTTTTGTTATAGTAAATAAATGATGATCATTAATGAATTCTTCCATAAATGCATTGCAAACCCATTTCTTACTTCTCTATAGATAATGACACTCATGGTCTAATGTCTGTGAAATCCAAGAAATCTAGTTTGAAACCAAGATCCTGTCAGAAGGCTCCCGTTGTTAGACACATGCTGATGTGCTCCTCTCCTGAGAAGCTGGTTTATGCTGGTTTATTCAATTTCTGAATCTGTTTTTCGGAGAAAGGTGGCTAGATTTATGAGCAGGGACATTGTGGAAATTAGGAAACCAAATTTCCTTTATCAGCTCAGCCCCACCTAGGTGTTGCCATTTCTTTTTATGAATGTGCCAGTTTCTTGGTCTGTATGGTAGGAATGACAACAATCACCTGTTTCACAGGTTATTACTCAAACTCTGTGTATGCTTGTTAGTACAGTCTTTGTTTGTGTCTACACATCCTTGGCAAAAGCATCTGCATAGACCTGGCAAAACAGGGTTTGCATGAGGCACTCAGTGCCACAGAGCCTCATATCTGGGCAAGACTATCCCTGTGCACTGAAGACACATAAACTGAAGACAGTTTACACTGAGGGATGTCAACACCAACAGCAAACCCTGCACAGCTCTCAGCCAGACCTGCTTTCACACCTAAATCAGTGATTATGTAATACACCAAACCCCATCACTGTTGTTTATAGACAAAACCAATCTTGGCAGATGATGAAGAGACAGGAGTGTGATTAAGGGAGAGGCTGAAAGAGATTCTATTTCTTCCATGACCCATTAATTAATGCTGTTGCAAAGCAATTCCCTGAATGTAACTGTGAAGTGGCCACATCACCATCCCCCCTTCCTTATCCAAACAGATGGATTCATGTCTGGATTCAGAGCAATGAGGAGCACTGGTTGAGACAGGATTGTGTAAGCAACACATCTTCCAGCAGAGACAAACACAACCATCTGCCCAGAAATAAAGGGGCTGATGCTTAGTGAACACGAGCCCTGACCCCATGGCATCAGCACATCGGCACAGGTTTTCAGGAGAATGACACCCTGCAATGCATAGCTATGCTGGGAGGTGATTTCATCTCCACATCTGGCCAGATGCATGATGTAAGATTCTGTAAGAGAAAGAGAGAAGTTTGAGTCATGTACAGGATGCCAAATATTTTATTGTATCATAAGACAGGAATCAAAAGTGTTGTGATTGTAGAAAATCAGAAAAATTGTGGAGGAAAAGTATTAGACGCACTGGAGCTCTTCAGTTTGGAGAAGGAATGAAAATCAAACCCCAATGGCTGGAAACTAAATCCACACCATTTTCTATTGGAAATTGGTCATCAGTTCCTGTAAGGCTGAAGATGATTAGACTGAAACAAATTCCCTGCAGGGAGTGATGGATTCTTAATTTGTCACATCAAACTTTGATGTCATTTTAGTCCAACACAGATAAGTGGAGTCAATATTGGGCTATCAGGGTGAATTCCAGTAGTAAAACAGACCCTTCATTTGTGGATTTTGCTGAGCCTGATGTATTAGAAAAATGAAATTTAATGGAAGTGCTTCCCAGTTTCTGGAGTGAATGCTAACAGCCCAAAGAACAATTTTAAGAGGTTTACATGTGTGTGGGCAGAGGGCATTGCTTTCTGTAATGAAATGTCAACTCCTTACAGGAGGAAGAAAATTATTTTCTGACAATCCTTTAGTTTTGTACTGACTATTCAAAATCCAGGACTCTGCACTGCTCCAGTGCTATGCAGCAGTACCTCTGCCCTCGAAAAAGGCATCCAGTGACTACCCTGTCAAACACCAGGCAAAAAAGTCATCCACAAGGCAAGCTCCTGTGCAATATTTTGTCTTGTGATTTATCAATTTAAGTGGTTTGTTCTTCCTTTGTGGTTCATTCTTAGTCATCCAGTTCCCTCAGACTCTGTAACTTGACCTTTCTCAGATTTCTCAGCCCTGCATAATGGTGCAGGAACATCATTTTCCCACGGCTCATAGGACTGAGCTGAAGAATGAGAGAACTGCAGGTGATGCATAAATCTGTCAGATGGCAGCAGTGAATGTTTATAAATCTTTATGAATTTAGAATACACATTTCTTGTTTCATTAGAGAGGGATGATTTAAAGATTTCCAGATTACAAGGAGACTAGTGATGTGTATCTGGACCCTGCTGACACACATCTCCTATTACATGGTGGTTGACCATATAAAAAATTAACTTCCCAGTGGCAACATTTTCAGTGGCAACAGCTGCTGAAGGAAAATCAGTGACGAGTAAATGACTCTTCTATGATTTCCATCAGAGAATTTAGACATAGGAAGCACCTAGATTTCTTCAATGACAGGATGTATATTTTTGATTTTGTTATGCAAGTACAGAGAATAACATTAGAACTCCACTAAATCTGATAAGAATATGCATCTCTTTTCCAGTAAAGGTATCTGAACTTTTCCAACAAAGCTTTTCCAGATATCTCTAACATGGACAGACTGCATTTTAGGCTCACTTGGACCAAAATATTCCCAGTTAATTTCTCCTGGGAAATAACAGCAGAAGTTCATGTCAAACAACTCAGAGATTTATAACTGAAAATCTCAAAAGACCAAAATGATGTATTGGTTTTCTGGGTCCACTTATAATAACCTGGAATGACTTATATGTTTTATTATTGGAATAGCAATATGTGTGTATATATATTGCTGATATGAATGAGCATTAGAGGCACTGCATACACATCCACCAGTAGAACTGAAATATATACATATCCATCACTAAAAAATGAGAAATTGGTCCATACTGGTTTGGGTTTTCCAAGTAAAAAGAACCAATAAATACTTCTAGCAAATTTTGCTGAATGAGCACTGAAACTTTTTTAAAATATTTTTATAAAATCTTAAGCTGGAGTTTAAGGCACCAGATGGACTGCAACATGGGATAAATCAGGGAAAGATGATTGTTAGCAAGGATGATAATAAATGCCATAAAGGAAGCTGCTATGCAAAAAGAGGCAGAAATGACAACCCACAACTTGTTTAACTGTATTCTAGCTCAGCTCAACTATCAAGTTACATTAATGTTAGGGGTTTTTTCTTACTCTACAGAATGAGAAATCTAAAATTGGAGCTGAAGGGTGATCACCATACCTGGGATTTACTTTGCAGTTTCCAACTGTCCTGCTATACTCATCTTGACAGGAATATAAATAAGTAGGCATCCTGACAGACATTGTTTATGGAATAGAGCTGAGAAGCGATCCTAAAACAAAAGTCAAAGTTGTTTCTTTCCCCAGTCATGTTTATTTTCATTTGTTACAGAGAAATATTTCTCAGATGATATAAATCTGACAGTAACACTGCCAAAATATCAATCTCCATAGTTGCTGCTATAAGATCATTGGAGAGTCACAATTACCCATAGCTGAGGAGGGAGATCAGGCAAAAAAATGGTCAGGTAAGGGATGGATGAGATCTATCTGGGTGAGTTGTCACCTAAATGGACTGAGTCAGTAACAGGGAAAAGAAGGATGGTTTTTGTACTATCATCCTGCTAGTGCAGGCATCCCAGTGCCTGATTACAGTCTATAATACAGTGCACATTTCTCAGATATAAGAAAACTCAGCCTCATCACAAATATGAAAAATTAGACAAAGTGAGTGACCTTCAAAGTTTTTTAGGGTAGAATTCCTACTGATTTCAAGCTCAGACACCTCACATTCAAACTTAGGCACCTAACTGAGGTAATTTATAGAATCACAGAATGCTTTGGGTTAAAGGGCTCTTAAAGCTCATCTCATTCTAACCCCCTGTCATGGGCAGGGACATTGTCTACTATCCCAGGTTGCTCCAAGCCTCCTCTAATCTGGCCTGGAACACTCTCAGGGATGAGGCAGACATAGCTTCTCTGGGACACCTGTGCCAAGTCCTCGCCACCCTCACAGGAAAGAATTTCTTCGTAATATTTAATCTAAATTTCTCCACTTTTAGTAGAGTAGTAGATATAGTACTTTCAGAGGGTAAGGAGTGGTAGACACTAAGATGATAAATTTAATCTTCACTTCTCTCCAGTGATCAGAGAGAGCTGAAGGTGACTAAGTTAATCACAGGCTCCC
>VWYP01017431.1:0-32965 GCA_013400435.1 Pycnonotus jocosus | reverse complement strand
TTTGTTTTTGTTTTGTGGTTTGTGGCTTAAAATAAAATTGTGTAAGTTTCCCACAATACTGGTTTAATATATACTAGAAACATTCTTATAGGGATCCTGTGAATCCCCTGTTTTAAAGCATTGTTGTGTACAGGTACTGTAAGTACCATTGAAATAAATTTCAAAGAAAACCAGCTATGCTGTAGCTAATTTCCTCCTCACTGTAGTACTGTGACCGTGGATAAATAGACTTGTTGCTTCTTTTAAAGAAGAATGATGCAGAATTCAATGGTGGGTGGTAAGGAAAGTTATTTTAAAGAGTCCTGTCACTGTAAGTCTGGGCACATGTACAGAAAATACTGTGTAATGAAATCACTGTCCCTTAAAATACTCAGTAAGCAGTAGTTGGAGCACAGAATGTGTCCCAAATGCTCTTCCAAAGCAAATGGAGGAATAGCTAATGGAGGAATAGTGCTCTCCATTGCAATTACGTTTAGGAAGATGCTTTGCCGTGTTTAGCTAACTATGTTCTTAAAATAGAGGACACATGACTTTCTACCAGTTTCTCTCACACAATTGGAACTAGCACCTAGCTGTTAGTAATGGGTGAGAAAAGAAGCTAACATAGATGGAAAAATAGAATGATGTGAAGATATTCCAGATGGCTATGACCTTATTGCCATTTTTTTCCCAGTTACTGTCTTTGCAGCACAGTCACCTCCAGAAATCTTCTACTAAGGGGCTTAGGACAGCAACAGCAGGAATGTTCTTCAGGATTTCTTCCAGCGGTGCTTGCTTGTGCCCCCTTTTACCCAGAGATCAGAGCTGCACATCAGGTCTGTGCCTGTAGGTAGCAGTATGAATTATGCCTAGAAATAAGTATTGCCTCATGGAGGAAATCTTTGTGTGGAGCAGCCCTTCATTTGGGAAACACTGGTTGCCAAGTAAGTGTCATTGTGATTTGTTACTCATTACGTTGGCTGCCCATGAAATATGAAGTTGTATTGAATGTCTCAGTGGTAATCTCCAGGATCCTGAAAGGACTTGGCAGAGTCAAGACAAGGCAGTGTCTCTCTCATGGGAATGATGTCCTGGAACAGCTGCTTTCCCCAGAAACTATGAAGATGTCACTTTTGAGCCTGAGGGTGAAAGTGAATTGAAGAGGGGGGGCCTTTGTATGAGATGTTCTTGAGATCTTTTGAGATGTTCTTGATCTTAGGTGGGAAGGTTGGAAATGCTAGCACCTTGTGGTCTGCAGCACAGATCCCCTTCTCACAGACTCACTCGCCAAGGGAAGAGGAAGGAGCCTGATGGATACAGAAGTGAAAGGACAAAAAGGAAATAGACAATTCATGAAAATAGAGAAAATTTAAGTGTTTATGAAGGATGGATATTTACAGTTCATTACTTTCTCTGTATTTCTTTTATCTACAAAAGCATCTATTTTTCAGAAGTTATAAAAGGTCTGGATCACTACAATGACCTCAAACATGAAAAGTTGAACATCAGTCACATCTTTTGGAAAAGCTGAATCTTACTCTAATTCTGTAGCTCAGCCAGTGTCAAATATGCTTTTCAAAGCCATTTGTCTCCTTGTAGGCAGCAAACTACTCTGGTACTTTTTTGTTAGTAGGTAGATTCAGGGAAGAAATCCTCATGTTGGTGGACTCAGGATTCAGCTTTCATTCATTTTGTATCCATCTTGTATTCATCTTTCTTCTGTTGACAGGAAAATATTTGCTTGTTGCTATGTGATGAACTATTACACAGAAATTTGACTTCTGAGAAGGTTTGCTGGCCATCTGTGGTCAATCTAGACATCTGGTTGCGCTCCAAGAAGATCAAGTGGAAAGCCAGGTCTGTTCTGCATTTAATTGTTGCCAAGAAGTTACAATGGGTGCATTGTGCTGCAACCTTTGCAAGTGTCACTGGTAGTTAGACTGTTGCAATACTGCTTCAGTAACACAATATGAGGCTACATCTTAAATTTATCTGTAAAATACCAATGCAGATTTTGGCAGCTTGGTTTTGTTTTTATTTCCAAGACACATTTCTCAGGGAACTTATTATGTATGTTCATGCTGTTCATACTTCAAGTTGCTGGATAGAATTTTCCTCTTGACAGCCTGGATCCTGTCTCTTGGCCAGCCATCACTCCTTTTTGTCCTGAAGTGCCATGGAAGAGATAGGAAGGATTTGAAAACTTATCTGGAAGTACAAAAGAGATTAAACCAAGAGTACTTTGCCATGAGGATACCAGCCTTGGTCCTTGTACTGAGCTCTGGATTTGAAAGGCTCATTTATTGAACCTAAATATATTCAAAGGCCTGTCAATTTCTTAGCCTTTCAAGAGCATAGGGAGATTTGCCTCGATAAAACTGGTGGATTTTTAAGTGATCTCCAATCTAGGAGGGGTCAACATGGCCTTTATACATCCACACAAACCTGATGGCACTTTTGAAAGAGCTATAAAGGCACATGAATAAAAGGTGTTTAACTGGTCTCTGATATTTTTTCCAGAGACTTTTGAAAGACTATTTTTTACCAAAGTCTTTTAAAGAACATAACATGAGACAGAAGATCCTTAAATGGATAAATAACTGATAAACAGTAAGGAATGGAATGTATGAATAAATCACCAATTCTTGGAGCAGGGTGATGTCAGCAGGTGGATTAAATGGTGATTTGTGGTGGGACCTTATATGTTCAGTGAGCATCAACATAACAAAATTTTGCTGATGAAACTGGACTGAAACCAGAAAATATGAGGGATGTCTGTACAGAACTGTAGAAGGATCTATTGAATATCTTAAAAGGTAGATAAAAATAAAGTGATAAAAATAGTCTTAAATGGTCCTAAATTAACCTGTTATATGGCAGTTCCTGGCTAACGAATACAGTTTAGGATTAAGATCATGGGTACTCAACAGATCCAAGAAGATAGCAGCTCAAGGTTGTGGAAGCATATAAAATAATATGGTATTATGGGAGAAAAAATAGAGTGCATCATTTTGCCATCCACAAATCTGTCAGTTGTTTTAGTTGGAAATGAATTGTTTTATAAGTGAAAAGAGACAGAAGAGGTCAGTAAGGGTACAAAGCATCTTCCTAATGAGTTGTCATTAACGATGTCAGGGACACCCTGTGAGGTCAGTGGAGTGCATCTCCCCTAGCGTGCTGAATCTTTCCCAGGCTCAGCTGAGGCTATGGCTGAGGATAACTTTGTCTATTAGCTTTAGAGTTGTCCCAGAGAGCTGCTGTGAAAGGCACTGATTTTTAGTGGATGTGAGGAAAATGCTGTAAAAATAAACAAAAGTAATTTTGTTGAAAGTATCCACTCCACTACATAGTGGCAGAATCAACCCTTCTGTAAACACATCCAGTTACTTTTCTTTTCAAAATCTTTTTCTTAAAAGCTAGTTTTCCACACCACTTCTCAGCCACAATCTCACTGTTGTAAACAAGGAACATGTAAAACCTAGGAGTACTCATTTCCATACAAACCAGCAAGCTGCAGTTGCAGAAGTGAAGCTTTATCTCTTCTCATAGCAGAAGAAGGGCAAAGCTCAGTACAGTCAGCCATATCTGGTGGACAGAAGAGACAGAGGATGAAGAGCTATTTTCAAGTTAAAGTGCCGTCAGTTATACTGCCTAGATCAAAGGTCCCAGATGCAGAGGGAATGCATTTCCCACTCCTTTTCTTTTTTTCAGCTCACAGCCTCCCACTTGTTTTTTAAATTAATTTTTGGCAGCAACATAATTCCTGTAATCCTGCCATTTACTGCTTTAAAAATTGCTCTTGAAAAGAGAGAGAGAGGCAGGGAGAAAGCAAGGGGTAGAGGGAGTATGAAAACCTAATGGAGCTGATTGCAAGGATACATAACTAACATTTTTTTCTGCAAAGATAATATATGATTTATTTTTCTGATGAGCCCATTTTTATGTTAGGTCCTGTGGGAGAGAAGATGACTATTTAGTAGAGATTACTCGGTATTTCAAAGTAGCAACAGGACAGCTAGGCAGGATTAAACATACTGGTATTTTATGGGGTTTCCATAAAAGAAGACTCTCTGTGTAACATGATCATTCCTTGAATCTTTAAAGCATGAAATGTTTATAGTTAAAAGATGCAACCATGGAAACACAGCCATATTAAACTAGGGTAAAAATTCTTCTTATTTTGTGTTTAATGGTTTCATGTTGCTGAAGAAATGGCAGAGCATCCTCATCTTGCCCCTGCAAGATGCGTCATCTGGTCTGTGTTTGTCCCTGACAGTGATTTTGCCCGGGTCTCAACTTATTTTCATTATTGTCCCGTTTCAGCATGCCTTCAGTCAGCTGGGATTCGAATACCTTCAGTGCCCACTTCTTCGTGTCCCATGGACCTGCTGCTGCCCTCATCTGGTGCCAGGCAGTGGCCTATGTAAGCTGAGTGACCAATTTGCAGCAAGAGCGGGACTGATGCAGGCTCTTGTGGCACTGTTTCCTGGAGAATTCAGAATAAAACATGATGGAAGGCTCTCTCTATGCTTGTGGATCATGAAAAGTTTGAAAAGGATAGATATAGATCAATTCAACTGTGGAAGAGGTATTTCTGATCTTTCTGCACTCTTTCTGCTTCAGTGGGGAGACCTTGAAAAGGGAGGATGTGTGTTGTCACCTTACGGATAAAAGCCAGAAATATACATGCCAGCCACTGGGATATAGTGATGGTGAGCTATGGGTATTAACAATTAGGAAAGGATAGGGGTGTCATCATCAGTCACTGCACTGTGCTTACCTGGAGTCAGAATCCCTGTCATTCCTCACACTCCGTTTATTGTAGAGCAGCTTTGCCAGCTGCTGGTCAGTCTGTGGGCAGCTGTCTGCACTGCCATGGTACCTGTCATTCAGCTCATCAGCTTCTTCTCCTAAAAACTGCTGCCTTACAATTAGCACACTGATCTGAGCTTCCTCTTTATTATTTTCTGCTGTAATTAGTTCATTCAGTTTTTCCTTAATTGTTTTAAACTGAAGCCCTGGTTGGGCTTGCCAGCTTCCACATGCTTGGAGAGGAAATTCACAATTAACCTATGTGTAGCACTGAGTAACACGATGAGCACCTCATGGTCCATCTTTGCAATTGAAGAGTAACAGGCAAAAAAAAANAAAGAGGGGACAAAAATTATTATTGTTAAAGGATAGAAAAATTATTTGTCTAAATATACACCATTTACATCCTGATATTCTCAAGTAGGATATCTTTAAATAGATACTGACAGTTGATTTATTCTTGTGTGCTGTGCTGTTTTTGAAGTGACATATGTGTAAAAGAAAATGTAAAAGATATTACGGTATAATATAAAAGGGACTGTTGTTTTCATAAGTGACCGCATGGTTTTAAAATATAAACATCTCCCTGAAATTTTGAAAACAATACCATAATGCTGTTGCACAAGACCAACTGAAATGATACTGGGGAGACACAGAAGTAAATCTTCTACAGAAGGGGTAAAGAGACTGTAGGCTATCAGACAGTGCAACCTCTCCTCAAAGCAGTCCTCACCACATTCATCTGCTTCAATTGCACTGTTCATCTCAAAGAACTAAAGGGTGCATTTAAAGACAATAGCTTAAATGTGGTTTTAAATAGCACAGCACTGCAGGCTGTGAAACAGCACAAACACCCCTTGGACGTCAGTCAATGGGCAGGTGTGGATCATGCATAACTAGTAAAAATAATTCATATCTCATTTTTTTTGTGTCTTAGTTGCTAATGCTACTGAAAATGTAGCAGTTAGAGCTCACAATGGTGAATGAGGACTAGCTTTTTGTCCATCAAAGTCTGTAAATTCATGTTACCTGCCTGAACTGTGGCAGGGTGGCAAGCTTCCAGCAGCTGCAAGTAGTGCAACATAGGAAGAGCAGACCTGCATAGTGAAAGCAGTGATGCGAGGGCCCATTGACTGTGTGCTTAGGAGATTTTCCTTGGACAAGGTGTTGAGAAGTGGCTGGACTGCATTAGTTGACTTCCTGGACTGCATTTGCCAGTCTAGCTTTTTCCCAAAAGGAACCATTTGATGACCTCTGGGACTGCTCTTGCCGTGGTGAATCAATGGGTGGGAAGTGGCGGTGCTGTCCTGACCCTATCTAAAGCACTAATGTAAAAGACACCAAAATGTTCAGCTTAATGGGAGTTGAGCACATGGTCCCAAGGGCAGAGGGGTCCCTGCCTCGCAGCAATCCCTGCACCACCCTGTCCCCCATCATGTCCTAGCATTCACATGTTGAAGAGCCCATGCCTACAGCCCTGTGGATAACTGTTTTGCCCCTGCTAAAACGTAGTTTGTTTTACAACTGCATTTACAACATTTGTTTCACAATTGCACATTTCTATATGTGTGCAGATTCCTCCTTATCTCTGAGGCATTTTTTAAATTCCCAGCATTGTACTCTGCTCTCTTGCTCTCCCAGGCATCTCACATAACTCTGTACTTCCCTGCCACACAGTGCTGAGCAACTAGTTACTGTATGTCTGAGGGAAAGTCCGGAACAATCTTAATATTCTGTCTGAAAAGCAGCTGCTGGTCTCAGCAATTGTTCTAAAGAATGCTTTATAGTTGATCTGCATCCTGATGTGTCTAATATTACTGAGGACAGGATAAGTCAGATCTGTATGTCTCTATATAATACTGTATTGTGAAAGACTTCCACCTTCTCTTCTGCTGCAGACAGAAAGTGCATATTGCTGGAGAAGGCAAGCCTTTCAATTAAGTTCACCAAGTGTGTGTTTTAGTTTTAGGATCATACCAGATGTGCTTCTGAAAATTGAATATTTGAGGGTTTGGAGTGTTTTTTACAGAGCTCTATTAAGAATTTAAAAATTATTGGCGTCATTAAAACAGGCAAGGAAACATTTATTAGGCGATTGAAAAGCATTTCAGTCCCAGATAAATCCACTCTTGCTTTGCCCCAGACACTGCTTTCCTGTAACTCCAGGAGTTATCAATGGAAGAGTCACCATGGAGTGCAAGAGTGAAATGATAGGGTGGTGTTTCACCTTTAAAAAGAATGTAGACAAGCACATGTTGGGAATTATGTCCTTTAGTGATTATTACCATTCAAGTGGGACAAGGACCAGGCGCCTTGGAGTTTCCTACTAGCCCTTTGGATTTGTGATGGATCTAGTGAGGTAATATAGACACATTGAGTCATATCAGTTAAAACCCAAGCCTAAAGTTTAAAAATTGAGCAAGATCTCTAGAAAATAGGTTTTTATTTTTCTATTATTTTTAACATTGTATTGGTAAAAAATACTTGATTAATTAAAACTTGCTTTTCACAATTGCACTTCTTAATGAGAATCTCTTTTAAAGAAGAAAAGATTGTAAAGGGCAAAATAACTGACTTAAGTGATAGCATAGCACCTTTGTCTTTCATAAAATTATGCTTGTAAAAATCTGCTTTGTGTTGTACCTGCCCTGGGACAAGACAGTGCAGTTGTTTGTAAGGAAAAATCTTATGTTCTACGTGGTGGAGAAAAAAACCCCCAAAAAACCTCTATACAGTGAAGCTGGAATGTAGAGACTTTTAAACTGGATTATATCCATCATCCATCTAGTCTAGCATCCCGCATCTGAGAACTGTCAGTGCCAGATGCTTCAGACAAAAGTGCGAGAAACTTTCAGACATGGGATTGTCTTGATTACTGATAGCTATAGTTTTGCTAAAGCTCTGAAGGGTATGTTTTAATACCTCTTCCAAAATGCTTGTCCTTGATGTTTTCAAGGTTTATACAATGATTTAGGCCTTACTGGTGACCTTAGGGTCTGCTTATGGGAACAAATCCCAAGGCTCAATACCATGGTGCATGAAACATTTTTTCTGTACCATTCTGATCATTCTGTTTCATATAAACCTTCTTGTGAGGGAAGATAAAGAACAGAAGCTCTTTACATAATTTCTTCCTATAAGCCAGTACTCTATGTGCATTTTGTACTGCCCTGCTTTTTGTCACAGCTATGAGATGAAAACTCTGAACCTTAAAACTAGAAGAGAAAGAAAATATTCAGGAGGGCAAAATTTACTCATATTTTTACTGGGTTGAACTATTTGAAGCAGACAAATACTGAAGTATTCTTCTAGAATAAAACTTAAATCTGTAAACATGAATTACAAAAACGTGAGTCTTTGCTCAGTAGCAGTTTATAAAATTATGAACATTTGGCTTGGATTTTTTTTTCCATTTGAGGATCTCACAATGCAGTAAACATCTTGTTGATTGAAACTTGATAGCAATAACTTTTGGTTTCAGCTTTGCTTCATATGTAAAAATGCAAGAGGATTTGATTTTGGAGGGGACAAGAGTTGCTGTGGATCAGAACATTTGATATTTTGTTAAAAGGAATGTTATTATTGTGTTTTCCACATTTTTTTCAGAAAAAAAAGTTTGGGTGGAGAGGAGACAAAATCAGTGCATATACTTTTTATGTGCTTGGAAGTTGCTTAACCTGTCTTAGCCAAATGGCTTAGAGAAGAGCAAAGAGTAAAGAGTTAATGAGATGTGTGTGGAAGTTTACCATAGCAGAAGTGTTCTTGATGTACTTGCGGATTATTTCTAGAGCATCCAAATGCTTTAAAATACAGTTATATGAGGAATTCTCACTGCCATATACTGTTAAATTATAATGCTTACAACTCTTGTGTTTGAAAATGTGCTTTTGTTGTTTCAGGGGGAGGAAGGGAGGATGGAGATTTTTATTTTTGGCAGGATGTCTTTATTGTGAATAGAAAACCCAACCAACTAGGAAAAGTAGTAAAACAAAAGTTCTGTCTTGACAACAAGACAGAACTGAACAAATAAAAACTTAGATGCTTCCCTTTTTTAATCTGACTTTTTCTTGAAATCATGTCAACTACAGTAAAGTTTTCTCTAGTTTTGCAAACAGCTCAGTAAAACTCAAGGTGTTTAGATGGATCTGCATATGTTTGGAAAATCAAGCTATCCACATTTTGTTATTAACACTTTGTTAAATATTAAGGTTAATTGGACTGGTACATACTCCCAAGGGCACTAGCTACATCCTGGACAGGGTAGAGAATCCATCTAGGTATATGACAACTCTGCTTTTTGAAACAGGGAAGGGAGATCTCTAAAGGTGCTGAGCATCTGATATTAAAAAACCAAAGGTATTTAAAATCTGGAAATTGAATTGCACTTCTAGAAGCCAGTAATTGGGCTTTTTTCCATGTTGTTTGAACTTTTGCGAAGTGAAATTCCACAGATTTTTATTGACTTTATTTCAGCTTAGGCTCTACTTGATCACAGACAGCTTGGCTTTAATCCAAGCCTGGATATTTTGAGGGAGACAAACCATATTTGTTGACCAAATTCAACTGACCCATGCAATATTCAGTAATACTCTTGTGAGCATATAACAAATGGAGACCAAGAAAGAGTACTGATTTCAGTGTTAAAAACCCATGTCAGTACCACTAAGAAAGTAGATAAAAACATGCTACTTCATACCTCTTTCCTCAAGGTATTGTTGAATTAAACCAGCTTTAGCTGCTGGAAGCATTCATATTAAACAATGGAAATGTTAACAATATGGTAAGTAATAGTTTCGTGGGGGTACGAAGAATATTTTAAATTAAGTGAATAGTTAACTTCATTTTTGCAAACTGTGGAAAGGATATATAAACTGTTTTGACATGTCCAGATGCTTGTTTTAGAATCACTGTCTTTCCAGACATTACTCAATCCACCTGACATTGGAAAAGTAGGATTTCTCACTAGTTCCTGACATAATGTGTTTTCATGCTGAATTCAGAAACTCTTAACTCTATTAATGTTGAGTCATTCATGCTAAAAATATACTTTTTTCCACAGTCCAATCTATTCCAGTAGACATTACTCAAGGGAGAATGTGCAATCTGATACAAATGGAAGAGGTTGGGAGTGGAGCCATTAAGAGATCCTTCCATCAGTAATTTTTAACCACTCTGCCTTGAGGAGAACCTTACTGTTTCAGACATTTACAGTTCTGTCATTGTTAAGAAGCAATTTTCCATGCTGGTTTATGGGACTTCGTTAGAGGTTGTTAGTGAGTAAAGATTGTATTCCTGCTCTCCTTCAAAACTGCACATGTGTGCTCTTTTAACAAATTGTATTTAAAGTGATTTAGGTCAGATCCATTTAAGGCAATTTTTGATTTCCAGGAAGTCAGATCTTCTCTTACTGTGGAAGAGCTTTCCTTAGTTATGCTACGAAGTCATGGAGAAGCTGAGGCTGTCCTTGTGCCAGCAGAGGGTGTTGGACAAGGCCATCACCTAACACTGGCACAGGAGTATTATTGTCTGCAGACAAGAGGCTTCTTCCAGTTGACGAAAGAAGGTCTCATCTGCCTCTTCATTACCAGATAGTTCACAGCCAACCAGAATACCACCAGAATATTGCACACACTGGTTTATTGGCTAACCCTAATTTATGAACTCTGCTGGTGACTCTATGTCATCACCACTATCCTCTGTTGTTTGCTGTTTAAAGCTCTCTGCTCAAGGTTGGTCTGCCTGTATCATATGACATCACAATATCAATGTTACAATCATAGTTTTAACTACAGTTAAATCAGGTTGAGGTAAGCCCTGGATTTCCTTTTAGGTCCTAACTTGAAACTCTACTCTGCTTTATATTTACACTCATTTGGGCCTACTATGCCCGTTTCTTAATGAAGGGAGTTGTAAAAATACATGATGTTCATTAAAAACCCATTACTTCATCAACAAAAGATGTTGACCTCTGAGGTGAGTCCGTGGGACTGTTGATGTGAATGACCCTTTTGCTGTAAAAATCCTAATGCTTGGGTGAATTTTACATCCCTTCTGATGGTTGGGGAGAGCACTCTGTGAATATATTTATACTTGGTTGGATAGAAACTTTCTAACCAAGTTTTGAGTATTAGAAAGCAGGCATTCTTTATTGCAGCATCCTGGTTACTTAGAGGATCTTTCCTCTAATCGAATGTGCTGAGTGTTAGGTAAACAGAGTTTTGTCATTCACACTGATTGCATATTCATTACCTATCCCCACTTCCTTCATCTTATTTGACATAGTCACACCCCTTATTGGAAGCCCTTATATGAGTCTGTGTCTGTCTTCAATGTCCAGTGTCCTTTTTAGATGTCTGTTCCTCAACTCCTGCATTTGAGTAAACTCAATATCATTGTTTTGCGTAACTTCTGCTTTGTCAGCTTTGCAGAGCTGAGCTGGCACCCTGCTTGTGTTTCGCGTGAGTTCTGTTTGCCTAAGTGACATCCTTTATCTATTTCTCCAAGGCTGTGCTGTTCTGTTCCTCTGTCTTTGATAAGAGTAAAATATTGTTCTGTTCTACTGTCCTTATCAGTTGAATAAAATGCTGTTCTTTTCTAGTCTTCTTATCACTATGAGCATGTAGGAAGAGGTATAGGATTTCCCTCAAACAACTATATCATTGTGGAAACTATTTATTTTTCATTCAATGTGAGGATTTTGGCTTATTCAGTTGTAGCACTTTGTGAAGTTGTTTTCTCTTCTTTGTTTCTTCTTTTTGTCCCCTGAACAAAGAGACTTTAAAATCACAAATTGTGAAATAAATTTGTCCAACTTTCTTACTTTCTCTGGAAAAATAAAGTGTTGCAAGGGCATTCTTCAGTATTTCACCTTTTCATGGGTTGACATCCCCTCCTATTCAATCTCCTTAATCATCATTTGATTTTGCATCCACTTCCTGCTAAGGCAAAGAAATACCTCTTCCCCTTCCCCTTCCCCTTCCCCTTCCCCTTCCCCTTCTTCTTTTGTTTTGTTGGTTTTTTGTTTTCTTTTTTGGAGGGTGGGGGCATGATTTTTTCATTTTTGTTATTGTTGTTATTTTATAACAGGTCAAAATTACTGTGCTCTTGCAGACCCAGCAGCTCTGCTTAGCTTGGACTTGCTGTGTGTACTGTGAACCAAACCATCCTCTGTGCTGCCAGAGGAATGAGGCCTGTGTGCTCCACACCAGGGCAAGGGTGAGCATAGAACAAACAACAGCAGCAGCAAAAACCCCGAGAAACCTCCCATGATATGTTTCTGGAGATCACCATTCCTTTGTAGTGTGGGGAAATGTTATGTGGCTTGTTACAGGACATTTGCACAGTAGACTGGTGGCCCCTCCTCACCTTCTTTAATATGTGCAGATCTGGCTGGTGCACCCTATACTGAGCTGAGGTGTCACCCTCAAACTTGGGAGCTTAGAGGGAGCTCTGCATAGCATGATACAGGGCTGCTTGAAGCAGAGCCTCATGTGAATGGCAAAGCAATTCCAAATGTGTGTGGGTTGTTCGCTGTTGTTTTAATTTCTTTTTTGCAAATTTTTTACAGGTTTTCCACAGTCAGCATTGCAGCTGTCAGCAGTTTTTCATGTGAAATGCTTCTGACTATGGTCAGTGTCAGCAAATACAGTGTCTGCAGCCTGTCTGTAGTGTTTCCAAAAATGTGTTAGCTTGGAGGACTAATGGGTCAAAAATGCTTCCTGAAGTTGTGATGGTAGGGAGGGTTACAGATCGTGAGATGCTGAAATGAACCATTCACAGAGTGGGGGGAGAAAGGAGGGTCTGGTAAAGGTGATTCTGTCAAGGAGGGTTTGTGTTAGATAGCCACCATGATTTTTTGCACAGTGAAACTGTCCCCTGCATTTTACTCCCATGGTGTTTTTTCGATAGGCAGGCTGATGTGCCAGTGCCTGCTGAGACTTGGGAGTGGAGAAAGCAGAAAAGGGAGCCCTGGTCCCTTCCTAGAGATGTTAGGATCTAAATCCTTGCTCTACCAAAGACTTCATCAGTGATGCCTCAGCAGATCCCGAGAGTGAATAAAAGTACAAGTGGGAACAAATATTAACTTGCGCAGTTACATTAGCTGCTGTTTAGTCATGGTTCAGGTTTCACACATAAAAAAGCAGGCTGTAATCCACCTGCTTGGGTGTCTTGAGCCAGCACAGCCAGACAGGCTTCAAGGGACAGAGCTAGCTAATGTAGGGGGGAGACAGGGCATTCAAGAGGAGCAGACATCAGTGAGCAAGGAGGAGAGGGGAAGAATCACAGGACTAGGGGAGTGATGGTGTGAAAGGGGACAGGACGTGTGGATCACCTGTGGGAGAAAGTGTGCAGGCTTGCACATGTGGGATGGCAGAGCACAGAGCATGTGGATTCATCTGGGAGACCTGAACCGTTCTGAAGCCAGACTCTGAGTTCCACATTCTTTATGATGCTACACCGTATTATACACTGGTGTTCAATCCCTATGTGGCATTTAACCTATGGATCTCAAAGCAAGCCCTTGAACGAGGTACCAAAGTCCAATTATCCAAAAAGGATGAAGGGAGGCAAAAGAGCTCACCTCCAGAGCAGAGCTAAGGTTCATCCTTCAGCCACCTGAACCACATCTAGGCACAGCTCTGTGGCTGTGGTGAGTGAGACCCCCCAGGAATAGCCCTCAGAGCTGTAACCTTTGGATTCTTGTACTTGTTTCCTGTTCCTCCACTCCTCTGCTAACATTTGCTCTATTAGCACTTAGACAGAACTGGAGGTAGAGTACATAGGTAGGAGCTCTGTCCTTGAGTCTTTCTACTCTGAGTGATTTAACTGCAGTCACAGAGGAGTCATATGCACAGCTGCCATCAGCTTAAGGAGGTCTGCTGCTTGCCATGTGTATCTCTTGAAGTCCTGCCCTGGTGCCCTCCATGAGGCTGAGGGGTGGTAGGCACAAGGAATCTCACTCAGCATGTCCACCAGTGACACTGGGACAGCGGAGCCCCTGTTTTCAGTGGAATCTCCACCTCTGGGAAGATATTTGCCCTGTTTCTTCCCATCTGTTAAGGAAACTTACCAGTCTGACCATCCAGGAGCCACTCAGGCAGTCACAGTCCCAACCATCACAGACTGTCACTGCTGAGATTGCAGCACCTTCAGAGCAGGCAGCCCCAGTGACCCGACGGGAGCCCCACATGACTCCCTGCACACCCCAGTCTCACACAATCAGACCAGGTTTCCCTACCTGTTTGAGCCCAGGTTTCCCATGGCAGAGTCTCAGATGTCCCATTCCACAAAGCAGTAACATTCCCAATGCAGCAACACAGAAACAGCTCGAGCTGGTGCCTGTGAGGACAACCCACAGAAAAGGAACCTCAGAGCTTTTATGCCCTCACAGTCCAAGAATGGAAAGTCTCAGCTCTTCCTCCTGAGTTTCAACTCCTGCTGTGTCTCTGTCTGTCACCTGACAGGTACCACAGGTCTCCGTGCTCTTTGTTATACAGAGTCATTGCCTGTTCACAGCTTTAGCCTCAGGCTCAATCTGCACCTTTGTGCTGCAGCTGCACACTGAGATGTCTGCACTATATATATTCCTCTACACCACCAAGGAAAACCAAGGTGTGAAGCAAAACATGGCAGCCTCCATCCCATTAACTGTCATGGGCAGGGCTTTCAGACATACATGAAATACCACCTCTAGTCCACCCACCACAGCCAGTTCAACATATCATGTGTGTACACTCCTATTACCTATCAAGTTGTATTTATTTTTGCCTGATGAAATGCTGCTGTGTCTCTCAGGTGTGCTGGAAGCTGCAAACAAGGTAAAAAAGAATGAGATTCAGTGAAGAGTTGTCCTCCTACCCATGTGCACTCTTTCTTTCTCCTCTGGTTCTCATATGGCTTCAAAAAAGTATACGGCCTCCAGTGGTGGCTTCCTCCATTCTCTTTATCTTTTATGATTACTTCCTGGAGATTCAAAGGGACAAAGTGATGATTGTCAGCATAGGTCAGCACATGGCAAGTAAGACTCACTGAAAGACAATATTTTTTATTAATGGATAATAAAAATCCTAATCCACCTTCCAATAATATGTCTCATTTCTAGAAGACTATTCTGTCCTGAAGGAGCTTGTTCTACAAATGTGTGAGAAGGTGGTGGGCAGCACCTTTGTTATCCTTCAGTTACAAATGGGAACCTGAGATGCAGCAAGAGTCACTCAAGAAATTGTTCTTACCTCAGTGCCTGAGATCCAGTGTCAGCCCCAAGGAAGGGCTGCCCTATCTTCCCATGCCAACTGTTGCTTGTCCTGGGTTAGCATTCCTTCTGGGTCTGTGGACCATGGATATCTGTTGGCCTTGCTGCTTGTGACAAGAGGAGCAAGAGAGACAGGAGTCCTAGGGCCATGAACAAATACCATCCTGATGGCTTTACATCCTCATACCATATATGAGTACCACAAATACCTTGCTCATGAGATTTGTGGTCTGGAATTCTATACTCATTACTCTCTGCTAGTCATCCCACTTTTTCCCTTCTCATGCTGTCTGCTCCCCCCAACCAAAATTAATCTCCCCAGTAGCAGGAACCTGAATCACTGTGAGAGCAGTTAAGACACTCAGTTGCCTCTGGTAGAGTAAACCCCTCAGAAACATGTGTAAGTAGAAGACAGCTACATGGCAGATGTTTATATATGTACACACGTACACATATACACACACTCTTCCTCCTTCTAATGTCTTGACACATGGAGAGCAGCTACACATGCAGCACACTTTGTATTGTACATCAACTTCAAACATAGCCCAAATCAACCGTGGAAATGGCAGCAATTATGGTAAGCTGAAACCAAACAAACTGCAGCAACCTAATAGTTTCAATGGCAGGAAAAAAAGTCCCTCATCACCCAGCTGCAGAGGCTGATAGGAAGACAAGCCTCAAGGCAGCTTATGGTTTCCTGGCTGTCATCAGCTATCAGCTTGGATACTTGATATAATGAATAATCAGTGTTTGAACTGATGGAAGTGACCTTAAAATGTACTGGGGAGGGGGAAATTCACCCAGTATGCACTAGGCAGTGGAAATTGTGGTTGAAATACATTTACATGTATTTAAATGTTTGTGCTATGGGGTAGAATTCAATCACAGTGGAAATAAAGGCCTTAGTCACTAAATGGTCGAAATATGAAGATTTATAAAACCAGGGAAAGGGCTCTGTAGAAGACAACAGCAGTTTAAGTACGTGTACCTGGTAACCTGTCCTTCTGAGGCCTGTATTTATTTACGGATGGCAAGACAAGCCAGTGAGAAGCCTGGGGGAAGGTCTTCAATGGGCAACTGAGAAATGGCATTGAAGTTGTCTCCTTAGCAGTGCTTTAAATGCACATGGAGCAAGGCTCTCAAGGAAGAGTCTTCCTTCCTCCTGCCCTGGGGGGGATGTCAGAGACTTGCCTGACATGGTGATGGCAGGAAGGAGCTGGCCAGCTCCAGCTGCCTCCACATTTGTGCTGCTCAGTGCTTCAACAGGGAAGATGGATGTCTTTCACTGCCCATTCTCAAGATCTTCCATGGGGTTAGGGCAGAAAGTGGGAAGAGCCTAGGAGCTGAAAGAAGGGAATTGGCTGGCTTTTCAGGCTCCCACTGCATCTGTTGCAGGCAGCCAGCTTTTGAGAAACCTGACAGGAATATGCTTAACATTTGCCAAGATTTCACTGAAATTGTATTCCTGAGTTGCTTTGTCCTTTTTAGCTGGCCTGATCACTTGAAAAAGTTGAGCTTTAGGGAAAGAAAAATTAAACCCACTGTGCGGATGTTACAGCCAGGACAATTAGCATGCAAGAGAAGCTTTTCTAGAATTGCAGATGCATGAAGTGGCAAAAGCAGAGAGGTACCAGCTTTGGGAAGGGCTTTCACCGTGCATCTCTGCTCTCCTCTTCAGCACTGCAGTCCTTTAATTGAAAAAGACTTCTTTGGAAATTTGGAACATGGACAGATTTTTTGCTAAGAGACCACCACTCACTAATCCTTCTTCTGGCTCTTCAATTTAGGTTAAATTTAAAGGAAATAACTTGAGGTTTGGAAACAAATATCTCTAGGGAGCAGGTCAGTAGTATGGTATGGAATGAAGCCAATAGCTGTAGAGATCGTCTAATTTGAATTGAAGTAGGTAAAGAAAAGATAGGGAAACCTATCAAACCAAACCAAACCAAACCTTTTCTATATGCATTGCTAGAGTTTTGTTTTTGTACTGCATTGTGTCTCACAGCACAGTGTGCAGACAGAGGCACAGAAGAGGTCTAAGGTTAGCAGATAAATACAGCCAAGTTTTTAGGCTTATGGATACAGCTGCTTACTGAGTGCCCTTCTACCTGTTTTACATCTCTGTGGTTTGGGGTGTTTTACTTCTCAGGAAAAAAAGGGATCATGTTTCTCACATTTACCACAGTGCTGGCAAGTTGGTAAGCCTTTACTGAAGTACCATGGAACAGTTGGTGCAGTGTTAAGTCTGTGTTTCTGCTTGCCCAAATGTAGTTTTTTCATGTGCCTGGCTGGTCTGGCAAGAGGACCACTGTACAGATATAAAAAGTTCTTCTTCCTAAGGTGGCAGGATGGTGAAGATAACCATGGTTTGTACCAGTACTGAGAGAGACTCTGTTTTGCAGAGACACAAGAGTACAACCTCTCTTTTTTTCCCTCTCTGCTCTTTCTCCATCATCATAAAACCGTTTCCTGTCCTTACCTAGTGGTAACATTAGAGTCTGTGATGTGGGGCAGAAGGGCTGAGAAATCAAAGTCCTCTTTAAATCCCCAAACCACAGCAGGAGCACCAGTGGAAAGCCACATTGCTCTTCTACTCCACTTCCCGCCTGACCAGTCTTGGTTGGGGTTAAATATACAGCCCAGATTTTGCATTACTCAGACACTGTTCTCTTTTAAGCAGGAGTGTCTTCACTTTTCCAGCAGTGGTAGTGATTGATTTGATGAGGACAACAGACCCTTGGCAAAACAGCTGCACCTGCACTTGCCAAACCTTCTGTTGTATTACGATGAAGTGAGGTTTTTATGCTGTAGTCATGAAGGTGCTGATTTACAGAGAGGCTTTGGAATGACCAATCTGCAGAGCAGGTCTGCCTGGTAATTTTAAAGGACTAAAAAAAATTTGAAACAGGAAATTAGGAATATGCGCAACCGAAATTCCTCTCTGCTCCCTTTAGCTGCCTTAATGGTTCTGTTTAACCTCTGTATGACCACTCTTGGCTTCCTCTACAAGTGGTGTTTTTCTGTCAGAAAGAAGATGGCATGTTACCCCAGACAACCACAAATTAATAAGAAAACAGGATTCTGTATTTTGTTTTTTCACTTTCTTAAGCCCATCTGTTCAAATATGGCAATTCTCTGGTGTAAGGGAGTTCAGTCATTCTGTATCTGGCAGGTAAAAGTCATAAAACATAGAAGTCCCCAGACAATTCACAGCTCCTGTTTCTGTGGAGAACAAACAAAGCAGAACAATCAAACTGTTTGCAATAGACACGTGGACAGAGAGCAGCACCTCTCCTTTTTTCCAGCCTCCCTATCCAGAGAAACAAGGCTTCAGATGCATTTGCAGGGAAATGTGCCAGAGGAGGCAGGGAGTGATGCTGGGGAAGCTGAATACTCGTTATCTTAATGATGCACCAAGCCTGGAACATTTGAAAAATAGATGTAATCTTTGGAAAAACCACAGAACAGACAAAAATATATGTGCTTATCTTCCAATCTGATCAAAATGGACAAGTCTTTCCAAGCACTTTTTCAAAAGTATTCTTTTTCTCTATAAAATAGAATGCTGCAATTCTGGTGAAAAGTGCCCATGAAAACCAAGTGCTACCAGAATGCTATTTTTGTGAAAGAAAGCTTGTTGCTTACTTAACTGAAATCTCATGTTTTCACAGAATTTGTGGGCTTGGCAGGTCTTTCATGAAGTAAATATTTACCTTTCTTACCACAAAGTGTCAACACTGCTTTGAGCCTAACTGTTACCTGGAATATAGTTCATTTTTATTATCTTGATCAATTTCAAAAAGTAAGAAATGACCACAATTTCAAATTAAATTTAGTAATAAAAATGAATTAATGGACATATATGTCCAGGCAGCCCACACTAGTCTTCAACACTGAGTTACTTAGTACACTCATAAGTCTGTCATTAAGTCCCTAAGTGTATGTATCACATCTAAGTGCTTCTTTTAATTCCAAAGCACAGGATAAGGCACTATTTTTAGAGTCCAGATTTGTCAATGCAGACTTTATTGGACCGTCAGTCAGGTGAAGCAACCAACAGTAAAAGAAAAGTTCTGGCAAACATTCCTCTGGATAAGCATGCAGTAACTGTGATTTGTGGTGACAGGGTTTATATTAGATGTAAAGAGAGGGAAGCCACAAATATGCCTAGATCACCTATAGGTTTAGTGAATTTAAACAGGAATAACTATTATCCTCAAATTCCTATCAGTTGCAAATCACCTGGGCTTTGCTTCTTAATGCCTTTGATACTCATAATTCTCCTAGTAAAAACATTTAGTCAGCCAGTTAGAAGGCAGAAACGATAACAAGTGATTTAGGTGACTGGTTGCCCACATGAATAACAAAAAGAGAGTAAATTAAATTAACATTTTCCAAATAGCTCGAAGCGTGAATGTAATTCTGCCAAGCTATTTGGTACATACTTGCAAATAATACATTTGGGGAAAGGCACATCTGGTTTCTAAGTAATTTGCTGAGGAAAAAAAAAAGCATAAGCAACAAGTTTATTATGTAATTTAGGGGCTTAATGATGCTGATAAGCATCTAGTGGGAGATTTATGCCTGTGTTCTTTTGAAAAATCTAGAAGGATGTCCAATGCACAACTTTAGGCTGCTAAATACTTTTAAGATTTGGTCTTAGTTTCAAAATAACTACACATTTGCAACAAAGGCCTTGACCTGGGTGAGTGTATAGCTGCACACTTTTTGCCAGACCATAGACGTGTGAGATGCAATGTGACACACATTCTGTGGCAGATAGGTTCATATCCCTGCAGTTAGAGCAAGACCACACTGAATGATTAATAATGGCTTGTCAGAAGAATAGAAATCAATTCTTTCACAACAGCCCTGGGGTTTAGAATTGAAGGGGGAACCTGTAACCCTTTATGTTTTGCAATCTTACATAGGGAACACTTGAAATTACTATAGCAGGGCTAAACATTAGGGGGGAAAACAGGAAAAGGTTTTGTATCCTGTTTATATTAAAAAGGGAAAATAGAAAAAAACCAAGGGATTTCTGGATTTGCAGAAGAAAAATTAGGAGAGAAATTATTCTGTAATATAGACATGCCAGAAAACTGAAGGGATGGAAGAAGATCATCACTAGAAGAATAAATTATTTCCTTTAGTGGGAGGAGACTGATCTTGTCTTGGAAAGAAAGGAATCTTTCTTACAGCAAATTAATTCCAGTCCTTATTGTAGAGGTTAGTGTTAAAATTTTTTCACAAACAGAAATACCTCAAGAACACAATTTCTACAGAATATCCTACATAATTCTTAACAGGAGTTGACTGCACACAGAAACAGTTGTTTGGTGGTGCAGATCTTAATTATTTCAGCATTACCTCAGCTATTCTTTGACATGCAGTTAAGGTAACCTGAACTGTGCCATTTAAAATCAAAATAACTATCGATGCAGACTTTTATATCTCTGCTGACAATGCTGTCATAAAGAAGAAAGCCAACACCAAAAGATCCAAACATTTCCTTTCTTTAACAGTTAGCTTCTTCCAGAAAGTCTCTTCTGTAACAGAAGATTCACAAAAGGACACACATAATTTTCTAGCCTTGTGGGCTTTTTTTGCTGAGGTGTTTTTTTCTGGTTTGTTTGTTTGTTTGGGTTGTTTGTTTGGGGTTTTGTTTTGGTTTGGGTTTAAGGGGTTTAATGTTTTTTGTGGTTTTTGTTTACTTATTTGTTTCCTTTTGGTTTGTTTTGTTTTGGGTTTTGTTTTGGCTCTAATTTTTATGGTTGATTTTTTAATTAAAGAAACCTTTCTTCTGCAACAAAAATAGACATTTTCCCTAGCCAGCTTCTCTGGAGAATTTGTAGTTTCCCTGATCAAGTCTACCAACACCCTCTGGGCTGTTGACTGAGCCACTGCTTCCTCCCACTCGGTGCCAGTGTTGTCCAGTGTGATCGATAAGGGTTGGGCTGTGGGATGGAGGTGCATTTGCAGCACATGAACATCTGGAAGTCATTCCCAGCTGGAGTGGACCGTGAACACACTAGGCAGACAGGATCCTATAACGTCTCTCCCGTCTCTGCCTTAGCTGCCTCCGATGGCAAGATAATGACAGCACTACTGTGGGTGAAAGTGTTTATGTGTTTATGTGACCGCACGTATGAACTTTTTTTGCTGCTGATTTCTTACACACTCTGCAGACATCAAGTGAGCAGAGGCATCGTGGGGACAGGGCAGACCCTGAGCAGTGTGACAGGGTGGTGTACTAGCCACCATCTCCAGGACTATGGTGACTTCCTTTTCTCCTGCCTGTTACAGCAATGTGTTGCCTGTCATTAGGTTTACTTCCTGGAAAACAGCATTGACCTAGAGCATATTTACAAGTAGAAGGGTGTCAGTTAGCCCCATCTAGTCAAGTGGAGTGATTTTTCAAGAGTTTTTCTCTTCCAATTAGTTTTTGAATAAGATTAGTGTCTTTTAACTCACCAAACAGTTTGAAGCCTTTTGCACAAATTTAAAAGCCACAGAAAACCTTGCCAAGGTTCACATATATATAAGCATTTGCCTGTCTTTGAGGTCTCACTGGACCAGAGCAGTGAACATGGGAAGTACATTCACCATGCAGCTAGAATCCCCCTGCATATGTGGTGGAGCTGCCTGAGAAGACAGTGTTGTCCTCAGAAACAACCAGCAAAACACCTCTCTTGCTAATACTCCAGGAGAGGAAGAGGTTTGGATATGCCTTTTGAAAGGGATTACTGAACAGTGTCTTGAGAGCAGCACTGAAAAAATTATTACTGAGCAGGTTTTGAAGGCTGCAGTTTGGTGGCACACTGAGAAGACTGTTTAGCTTATGATTAGAGTTCATGACTCTCATGACCACAGCCACTGAGCACATTACAAACTTCAGCACCTTTGTCTTTTAAAATACCTTTTGGGAACCACTGTCATTACTCCTTCTGTTCCATGCAATGACCACATTGTTTGGCTGGTGTGTAAATGCAGCCTGGAGCCAGAGGCAGGACCCATCCCCTCATTGGCCCATTGCACCATCTTAGCAGGTATCTCCAGGGTCACCCCAGTATAGCCCAGGAAGAGCAATGGGAAGAGAAGCCAGGAACCTCCTGCTGTCTTAATCTGGACACTTGGCAGAACCAATTAGGTGCCTTGTACCAGGAACCAGGAGCATACCTGGAGGCAGTAGGTCCGGCAGTGCTCTGGAGCTTGCACGACAGCATTGGTTCACTGCAGGATCAAGCAGCCCAGCTGCAACACACAGCACTAGAGAAATGGGGCCCCAAATGCACAGAAAGGAATGAGAGGGACTAGCTGGAATAATTTCAAGGAGCTCAGCTTAGAAACTGGCCTGGCTTATTTTCATAATTTCTTTTAAAAATTCAGTTATTAAAGAAACCTATATCCTAATTTTCTTGAAGGTTCTGCTAACCATATTCTGCTAGCTTTTTGAATGATTACAGGTTTTTTTCCCCACACAGTAATATGTTGATTTTTTAGTTACCTAGTTAGCTGTATACTGATATTACCTAGAGAGGTAACGAGGTTACAATGGGTTGAATGACATTTATTGGTGTTTTGAGATAAAGAATTTGAAACAGAGATATACTTGCTAGCAGCTGGTATATGAGAGAATAAAAGAAAATATTTTATATTTGTGAACTAAATATCTACCTTTCAGCATTAGCTTGCACACTTTTCTAATCAATAAAAAATTGGAAAGATATTAGACGGAAACTATTCCATCTGTTCTGTCAACGATTAAACAGATTATTATTCCAGATTCATTATTTTCTATTCCAGTTGAAGTTAGATTATACTAAATAACAGAAAAATAACTTTCTCCCTTCAAAACCACTCTGGCATGAAACTCATAAACATCCAAGAGTGTTTGAGTGAGTGCATGAACAAAATGAGTCCAAGAGTGCGTGAACAATAACAGATAACAGATCCTAAAAAAAAATTTAATTGTTTTGTAAATTTTGTTAAACAATTCCACTGGCAATAGAAACAGGAAAATGTTTTTTTTTAATGTCCTACTGTAACTAGTAATTCAAAAATCAAAGGTATAAATCAAAATAATATGTCTCATTATGATATATTTACATCTGCTGTTGTTTTAGGTATCTACTTCAGGCACTTTGCTTATTAGGACAAGTCTTCTATAACAGTTTTTGAACTAAATTCTCATAATCCCTACTTTACTCATGTTAAGAGCCTAAATAAACCATTCTAGTTATGGTTTAAAGGAGATGTTTTGCTTCTTTTCTGCCAAAGAAAATCTTTGCTCCTTCCTCTTAAAGGCATGTCAGAATGATACAAGCCTTGAGGTCTGATCTACAGATGTGTTTGTACTCCTGTTTTTAGCTGATGATCAACAAGAGGCATTGGCCCACAAACATTTGTGCCTAAACCCACATGCTAAATTTATTTTAATAATTTTAGTAATTAAAAATGGCTTTTATGACATACAATTTAATGCCATTGAACATTATGGGATTCTTAAGTCTAAAGATTCTTGTTAAATCAGTTTTTGAAGTGGTTCTCCAAGTTTTCATTCAAGATGTCCACAGGCTAGAAGATTCATTTCAGCATGTCAAGCTTTCAGAGGATAAGAGTATATTTATAGCCTAAAGCATGTTTATTTAAAGCCCACTGGAAATAAAGTCAGTAAAAATGTGCTAGAACAATGCACTTAATTCAAGTACTATGTCTTGGATTCAGCACAGAAATTGTGGCTTAGTACTTTGAAGATGCTCATGTAATGATCCTATGTTTTAAAAAGATATTTTTTAACTGCAACCTGTTCAGAAGAAAAGGGTAATTATAGTAGTGGAAATGAGAAATTTCAGGCAAATGAACAGGCCACCCAGGGAAGTGCTCAAGTCACCATCTCTAGAAAAGTTCAAAAGATGTATAGAAGTGGCACTTAGGGACATGGTTTAGTGGTGGACTTGGCAAGTGTAAGTCTGCAGTTGTACTCAATGATCTTGAAGGTCTTTTCCAACCTAAATGATTCTGCAATTCTATATTTCATAGGATGTTTCTAGAAAATCAGGATAAAAAAGATGAGACAGTGAGAAAGTGGCATCAGAAAGACAAATGAAAAGTTCATTTGTTGGCATTATAGAAATGTCAATATACATGGGATCTTTTCCATGAATTTTCTTGGATTCTCAGTGTTTTACAAACCAGCAGAGTATTTGAACTAGGAATGAGAAAACATTACTTGTGGTCATTTGACCTGTATGGGAGAGAATCCTTCTGAAAAGTAGTATGAGATTATAATGTAACAGAAGAATTTATTACAACGTGATAGATCCAGACAGGATGAAACAATGCCTCTCGCAAAGCTTCAATCTAGTGACCAGGCATTCAGGAGACAGCATCTGGAACCAGAACCCTTACCTTCCAGGTGAATGTTTTAAGATCTCATTCACTTGCTATGCTCTGAGAAAGTGGTGGCTCCTGCAACCGTGTCTTGTTGGATGTCACTGTCAGAAAGTTAAGAGGGAGCTACCATCAGAAAACCTTCATAAGTGTTTATTATTTACTTTAGGCCATGGACTTCCTTCTCTCCCCAAGGAAGCTACACACCAAAGAAGGTGTAAGAAAGGATGCTGAATGCCTGAAGAGATGGATTGATTACATGAAACTGCTGCACACAAAAAGGCAAAACGGGAAATTGGGGGGGGGAGATATGAAGTGCCTCTGACACTAAGTACGGTATAGTCATGAGCAAAGAAGTAACTAAGAGAGGGATCAGCTTAGCTTGGGCTGCAGTCCCAGTTCAGACAACATGACTGAGCAAGGACAAGGATACAGGGAGAGCAGCAACAGGGACTATCCTCATGGCATTTTGGTACAGCTAGTCTCTGAAAACAGCTTTGAGGCTTGCTTGTGTACCCATAAAATTGCTGCAAGGATCACAGTGCATTTTAAACTGTCTGGTTCTCTGCTGCACATTTTTGCCTGGTAAAGATAAACCCTTAAAATTGAGCAGCTGTCTCAAAATATTATCACAAACCAATTTTGCAGTTTGTTTGCTCTCATATGTTCTGCCTAATGTGCACAACAGCAGCTGATGAAAGAACTGGTAAGGTAGAAACAAAGGCATAGTTTGCTGCATGAAACCTAGCAACTATTAAAGATATTGTGGACAAAGGTGATGAGCTAGTTGTGTTTAAAGGAGACTTAAGGGCATGTTAATGCTGAACCTCCAGGAAAAAAAGCTTGTTTAAAAAAGATATTACCTCTAGTACATTGAATAAGCAGAGATTTGGTTGTGAAATACTATTGACTGAGAATTTGGTTTACAGAATGACATATTTATGTTTTCATGATCCTTTTCTCAAGTTTAACAGCAACCACAAAATTACATTATAAAATTAAAATTAGTTTTTATTTCTCTTAGTTTTATTTTTCAGACCTAATAAAAAGCTGTTTTTTTCTGTTTGAGTGAGTATAGATTATATTTTACAGAAAATGCATTAGACTTAAGGGAGAGTTGCAAATTCTTCATCCTCATGCTGAAATTTTGTTTTCATATCTTGTATTATCTTAATCCTTTTTCCAACTGATTTCACACTGAGGAGAAAGCCATCTTCAGAAGACAGGTTTTCAGATTTTTCAGTGAAACAGTGTGTGTACAGATGTTACAGCCGAGGTGAGGGAGGATGGACCTATCTCTATGGTGACACAATGGGTATTACTGCACTGCACTGCGCTCTCTGTAACATATTGAGGTAGCAGTTGTAGGCTAAGCTAGCTCCTAAGAAAGGGCAAACATTTTAGCCATTCACCAAGTGGCTAAACATTATGGGCTTCTCTACATTTTATTGTGCCAGCCTCAGCAGCTAATCCTTCACCAACATTTCCAACATGCTGGATAAGGTGAGTATGGTGTGTGGAGGATGATAAAAGTCCATTATATGAACACAGGCAAGAGGAGAAAATCCCACTCTTAGAACAGAAGTGACCTTGAAGATTAATAGCTGTTTTTAACTTTGTCTTTTTTTCTTTTTTGAGAATCTAGAAGAAGAGTGCTTTCTTCCCTGTCCATGTTTGTGAATGTGTGAAGATATTATAGTTGCCATATTAAGGGCAGTGAGAAGCATCTAGAGCTACAGAAGGATCACAAAACAAAGCTGTAAAATGTCACACATGTCATACAGTTCGGTTAACCTGGGCCTTGTTATCTGGGTCACTTGTTGAAGCAACTGAACCTTCTCAGTGGGATTTTATTACCTATGGTAATGTAAATTCTATGCAAATACTTAATACATTAGAATTTTTAAAAAATTGAAAAAAAGAAAAAAAGAAAGCTGTGTCTTTTAAGGCTTGCTCTAATTCTCCCAAGTGTGTTGTCATCGCTATAGCAAAACTTTCCTAATTTCATGAAGAAGAGAAGGAGGAAATAGTGGATGAGTGACCCAAATGCTTCATATTCATCAAGCACATACTACTCCATGACAACCATTTACAATTACCATTGAGAACAGTTTTTGCAGATGGGATTTTCCCTGGCTTACAACACAGATTCTGTGTTGAATACTGCTAGAATCCCTGCCCCACCCTGTCAGCTGTCTGTCCCTACTCCTTTCAGTGCTAGTCTTCTTGCTTAAGCAGTTTCAATTTTGCCAGCATTTTGCTTGTGGCAGCCAATATTTGCTTGCAAAAGTTCAGACTTTTGCTAATGGTGCTGGAGCTTGTCCTGTGTTGCACTGATTGGAAATTTCCAGGCTGCGGGTAGACCTTTATAGGCCCCAAACAGCTGCAGCTCATAACTGAACTGTATTTGCTGCTGGTCTGGCTTGTCGCTGGCAAGGAGGAGAATATTAAAATCCTATAAAGATACTATCAAATTGGGAAATACTGCACAGTGTACTTTTGTTTCTTTTAAGGTTGAAGAAACCAGACGAGAGAGGACTTAAGCTCCCTCTGTGCATATATGCAGAGCGGAAAGAAATCAGATTTAACTGACCCCTTGATGATAGTACTTGATATTTGACTATATTTAATCACATATAGAAAGGACAGTTGCACTTTTCAACAGCTGCTGTTGCTCTGAGCTTTAAGGAGCTAGCGAAAAGATTAGGTCTGGGAAGGGATTAGTCCCTCTCCCTCCCTCTCCTCCAAAATCTGCATTTTTCATGACTTTGGGAGTTCCAGGGGGAAAATAAAACAAAACAAAACAAAACAAAACAAAACACGTTCTTAACTGTATTCAAAACTTTACTGCTGTTTCAATTATGTCATGGCAGTATAGGTGGAAGCAGATGGCCAGGAAAGAAAGTGAGCCCTGCAGGTGTGAGACCATACATCAACAGCTTTGAGATCCCACATCAGTGCGGCTCATCTTTGCCCAGGCATGGAGGAAAGGCTTCACTGCCTTCCCAGGTTAGACTGAATAGCAACATGATGTTTTATTCTTTTTCAAAGTTTCGGTCCAGTTTCAGGAAGACAACTGACCACAGGACTGGATACCTGGCAAAGCTTTTAGCAGTCTCAGTACACAGAGAGCAAGGTGGGATGGTTAATGGACTGAACTCTCTCTGGCCCTAAAGAAGATTATTTCTGAATGGGTTTGCATCCTAGTGTCAGAGAGCTCTGATCTGCCCAGATGTGCCAAAACCCAGGTAGGATGTTAAGGATGTGGTACATGCAAAGACTGCCTTTCTAACCTAAACATGTTGAGGGATGATTTCTGATTTTGACTTAAGCTTCTTTATATTCATGATAATTCCCTAAATGTGTCCACTTCAGAGTGTGATTGACTGATTTAGAAATATAAAAGAAAATTTGTAACTTTACCAGGATGTGTTCGATACTGCCATCAGCATTTTAATTAAAACGTTAATTAAATAATTACTTCTCTCTGTCCTGTTTCACCAATAGGAAGCTGGTTTCAAAATGCATTTCATAAATTCTTAGGCTACCATTTAAAAATGATTAAAATTTACACCCGGTCTTCTGAAGGGGAAACAGACCGAATATTCCAGCAACTACTGCTGCACTTTAGACATATGTTAAGACATCAATTTTAAATGTCCACATTGGAAGGTGTTGTATGACTGTCTTGGCTTGAAACACAGGTGCCTTCCAAGAGAGGTGGGAACCTCCCTTGGAATGGAGAATATGACCCCCTTCCCTCTGAATCATTATAACTTTGAAATAAGGGCCTTTCAGGCAAAGATATGGGGAAAGGATTACCCGTTCTTCACTAGTGTGTGTGTGTAACCATGCAGACAAACTCTGGCAGTGCCAGCACACCGAAAGAGCAGAAACGCAGTGCAGTCTCTTCCTGCTCTTCCAGCGCTTTCCCCGTTGGGGCGGTTTTGGCCGCAGCCAGCAGGGGGCGCTGGTGGCTCCCGGCGGGCAGGGCGGGTGTGGGCATTCCCCCGCCTGCAGGGGGCGCTGTGGCGTGGCTCCCTCACGCAGTCATGGCAGATGGGCTGGGTGGAAGGGATGGAGAAGGCACTTCCTTACAAACCCTGGGGGCAGCCAGTGCCAGTGCCCCCTCTGGACAGCAAAAGGAGCTGTAGCTGGAACATCAGGCCAGGCTCACTCATGGCAGAAGAAGCAGGACCAGGCTGGGCTCTGGCGGCAGCAGCAAATTCCCACCCCAAGCAGTAGCTTGACCATCCTCTTCAGAAGCCAAGAGAGCAAGAGAGCTGGGAGCTACCCCAGTAGCCTTTTTCCCCAGCCTGATTCTCATGGTATCTCTGCCCCTTCGAGAGGAAATCCTCAGATAGGAGAAGTTCAACCAGGTGGCCTCCTCCCCTGAGCTTGGCAAATTCTTTTCTCTCTTCTAAGTAGCGGTTGTTCTGGTTTCTTAGCAACAAAATGAGAGAAAAATTCCCTAAGAGGAAAAAACAAAAGGAAACACCCTAACCTTCAACAATGACATGGACCCATATTAGTGATAATAGCCTTTTTGAAAAGGTTATTGAAAGTATTAGGTATTTTAAAATCCAGCTTTATAAGGAAAAACAATTTGCACAAGCCCTTGACTGCAAATGCAAGGAGTAAGGGAAGGTGTCTTGTTTCCCTTGATAGATGTGTGTCACGCATGTTAATGTTAACAGCAATTGTGCATGGGGAGTATCTCTTTTAAATTTAAGTTTCAAAATGCACAAAAGGAAGGAAGCAGCTCAAATTACTTTCCCACCATAATACTGAGAAGGCCCAATGGTCAGTGAAACGGAGAAGCCAGTGTCTCAGCCTTAAGGGCTTCTAGGTAAAGCTACAGAGCATTTAGTTCTCACAGGAACTCACAAACTTTGTACTGCAAGTATTAAATCATCATTTAATTTGTTAAGCCGGTTAAACGCTCTTTTTAAAATGATCACTGGGAATATTTGTCTACAAATGTGGGCTATTCAGAAAGGCATCACTTATTCTGGTTACTACTGGGAGTTCTCATTGTGTAAAGGCATAGACACAAGCAGCTTTGCTTCTTTTGAAAATGAACTTTGTGATTTAAATTGTGCTCATAAGTTTGCATGTAAAATAGATGCAGTTGCACACTTCATAGCCATGTAGATACTGATATACAGAAAAATAACTTGACATGAAACGTATGGTCAAGAAACCTCCCAGTGATATTCCCATGCTAATATTTTTATGTATGTCCACATGTCCTCAAGTACACACTGGCATTTTTTCCCAGACTGTGTAATTACTTCTGTAATTAGGTTTTTATATAAACCACAACTCAAACTTTATTCTTTCACAAATGCACTTTAATTTTTACTTTTATAATTTATAATTATGAGATCTTCATAATTATAAATAAACTGCAGCGGCATTAGAAAAAAAAAGAATATTTAATGGTCTTAAAACAAACTGAGAAAATAGTATTGGTTCAAGAAATATCTTTTGACAGCAACGCATGATTCAGCTCTGGTGCTGATTATCACAGGAAGTTCCTGAGGCCAAGAGCATGCCAATACCATTTAAAAAGACTGGATATTAATGCAAATAAAAACCACCCCAAATGGTCATTGTTGGTTATTGTCAAAATTTTGGAAGACTGCTTGATCTCTTTTTACCCAGCTTAAAACAATTTCTCTTGTAAGAGCAAAAGGTGGGCCCTATGTTTGGAAGATGCAGTCTAAAGATGAAGTGTTTGGTTGCCTTCCACATCATCTGCTAGGAAAACGTATTTTTTTTTCTATGAACAACTGCCCCAAGCCAACCCATAAAATTAGTTTTCCTGCTGCTTTTCCTTCAATCACAAAAATTCCACTCCTAAAAAAAAAGAGAATCATTAATGGATATTCTTTCAGTTTTATCAAATGCTCCAACACAATGCATTACAGAGTAAAACTTTGTTTTGCTAATGCATGGGAAGCTTACTAAGCTCTATTTATGCAAACCCTACATAAATCAGTTGTGAAAGTCAAGTTCATAGTAAGGTTTAGAGTTGAGCAAAAAGGTTTATTTTTTGTTTTGCTTGGTTTGGTTTTGTGCAGGTATTTTTAAAAATCTGCAGAGTTTTGAATAAAATGTAATAGATATGAACACCCCATTTCTAGGTCCAAATATTGGTTGAGTCTGAAATTTTGGGAGAGAAGAGAGAACATTTGTAAAGCTTCATTTTAGATCCCAAGCCTGATATCTAACCATATGTTGCTAAGCTTCCTTCTGGGAGTGGTGGGAAGGAGTGGGTGCTGTGAGCAGTCGAATGTCCAAGGCCTAGCTATGGACTCTGCAAGCTTTGGGGTGCCACAGACTGGTGGTGAATCCTCCCATGCTGCTTGCTCCCTTCACTCTGTGCCAACACAAGTAAAACAGCCCACATGTGGTTTACAGGTGGAAATAAAGGCTGCCCTTGCCTCCCTGTGACTGTCCTTGTGGCCTTGTCCCTAGAGAACCACAGTGAAGAGTGAGCACTGTTCTTACCTCCCATCTTGAGCATTGGGGCTGCTTGTTTTGCGGTGTAGTTAACTCATAATTTATCCAAGTTACACATAAACCATATGAAATTATACAAATCTCCTGCTTATTTGTACTAGACAAACCATTTTGGTTGGAATTTGATGGTAAGTGGGAGTACTATACAAAATAAAGACAGCTATTTGGTGAGTGGGGTTTTTTTTTGTGGTGAATGACTGTATTCCTTGAGAAATGCTGTCACTGAAAAATGTGCAGCAAGATTTACATTTTTGATAATTGATCTTTGCTTCCATGCTAATGCTCATTTTCCATGTTTTTCCTGTTCATTTTTCATTTTTTTCCTGTCTTCATCACAAAAATTTTCCTATGAGCAAAAATATGATGGATGTGCTCTGACTGGGAATACATGAAAGGCAAAAAGGTAACCACAATTCAGCAGAATTCGATATAAGAAAAGGCTTACTGAAGTTCAAAGAATTCAGTTAAGTTCTAATTGACATTCCTAAAACTTACTTTATTTTTGTCACCTGCTCTTTCATGTTGTTTCTAGCCATTTTAGATCCAGGATATCCGTCTCTGGTGAACAGAAATTCCTGGCGTTAGGGGCTCTGTCTTTATTGGAATTCTTAAATTTATATATTCACAAATGAGATGTAGTCTTGGTTTCAGAAATGGACTGTTTCACTAGTATTTGCATGCCTGAACCAGAACTCAGAGGAACAAAAAGTCAAACATAGATTTTATGGTTTCCACCTTCGGCTTTGTTCCTGGAAGCCAATTATTTGGCACAATCAATTTTTGTCTCCTCATGGTATTCATGGGATGATCTAAAGACAACCTGAGTAGATATGAGCCCATGTGAACACTGAAGGCTGTGTCATCTCAGCTTAGTATAAGCACAGCATGGGAAAAAAGTGGAAGTGCCACTGTCTGGATTGGCCTCTCCCTGACATTTCTTGTTTACAAGAAGCAAGGTTCTCTGATCTGCTGCTTCATAAGAGTGGAATGCTAGGGAACAGACCCTTTCTGCAGCTGAGTGCCTTGAATGCTTACTGAAGGCTTCAAAAAGCACCGGAATTGATTCAACTTTTATACAGAAGACTTCAGCCTCAGACCTAAAAATGTTACATGGTGAAGGACACAGCGCTGCCTACATCCACGTGAGCTGAGACATACTAGTTGCTTTGGCTGATAGATGAGTCTTTTGAGGAATTTTTTTGCTGTTGCTCCCCACCTCAGGTATCAGCGTGTGGTCTTGAAGACCTCCTCTCTCATTGCTTTGAGAAAGGTTGCAAAGCTGTGCTAGGATCACTGGAAAAAACACGGTGTCATTGTAGAACAAGATATGACACTAAAATATGAAGCTGTGGAAGCCTGTCATTTGCAAGGCTGTAATATGCACTAACATAGTGAAAGAGAGAGCAGCTTAGATGCTATGGTGGTAATGTGCACTTACCACATTTCTCTGGTCTGGAAAGGGACCACAACACTTTATTTTGACAAGGGATAGTATGCATCTTTGAGAGTGACTATGAAAGAAAATTTAGCTTGAGATGTCAAACAGTCCAGCATGGAACTGAAAGCTGCTAACATCTGCTGAGGTGTCATGTCTTCTTATGTGAAAATTACATCTCAGATTGTAGCAGCAATCTTTGGAAGAGTGGCACTATTTCAGAAGGAAAACACCACCTAAGGCAGAACACTGTCTGTTTATTTAAAACAAAATTAGGAACCAACAATTTATTATTCACAATCTTCAGTGTATCCTGAGAATCTTGTGTGTTTCTTTAGCTGCTGTAAATACAGATTCAGCTTGCCACACACAGAGAACTTAATCTGAATCTTGTGAAATGAGTACATTATTTACTTTTTATCCCATCTTAAAATATGGCTTTTTCTTTTGAGCTTTTAAGTACAGTAACAATGCCACACCAACACAAACGCGTTACTACATTGTGGACCATATTCTTTCCTGACTACAGAGATGACTATTGGATTATGGTTTCCGATATTCAG